>VXBJ01007130.1:177425-197503 GCA_013400055.1 Nycticryphes semicollaris
TTTTTTTTTTTTTCTTTTTTAATCATGCTTCTTTGCTCTGCTGCTGTCTTTTACCCATGAGGTGGGAGTGCTGCTTTTTGAACACCAATACCGCTTGCTTCACCTTTTCTCTTTAGTTATGTATCACTTTGTAACACAAAAGAACATGGAAAAAAGGCTTCTATCCTTGGAAACACGTTCCGTCAGTTCCTAAGCAGTATTTAAAGAAGTTCACACGTACTTTAACAGGGTCAAGACCTCAAGCATACACAGCCAATATAGAAGCAGCAACCAACAGAGAAAAATAAGGGAAAAAATATTGCAAATAGGGCAATTATTACTCAGATCTGAAGAGAATGGATGGATGCTGGAATCATTCTATGACTCAGCTGTGTTTTTGAAAAAAAATTGGGATGAAATGCATGAAATGAATACCTATACCTAGAGCTCGGGGCAGAATGGTTTAGCATATTTTCCCCTTGATCCAGGTTGTGTCTCCAGCTTTACGCACCTAAAGGCAAGGTGGGAGAGAGATGAACATAATCTGACATTTTATGAAGAGAATTCCCCCTAATACAGTGTCATACGAGATGAAGAAGGATTGAGCTGTATGGGTTTTATATTCTGTAAGAATTGAACGAGTTTATTTTGCAGTAATTAGATACATAGATTAATTTACTTAAAAGAATATAAACATTTATTTCCCTTAATTTGTTTGCTTTAAATTAATCTAATTTGTTTTGCATGTTCATTTTCATGCTATTATAGCAAACAGAAATGAGGTTGTTTAGAAAGGGATCTTTATTGTGGTGTTTTGTGGGTTTTTAAAAAAATACTTTCTTGTCTCCAGAAATAGTAGTGGAGTAACTGATTTGTGAACTATGATTATAATGTATAAAGCTGATTTTTCAGTTTATAAATAAGAATGACATTACTACAGATATTAATCTGAGTCATTTTGCAATGCCTATCCCTGACTTGTATTTTTTTTTCTTTAAATCCAAGCATCGTGATTTCAAGAAAAGAGTGACCAATAAATTAATAAATAAATAAGAACAAGCTAGGGTTCAAACAAATATGCTTTAAGAAACCCCAAGAAAATAATGAATATGAATTAACAGCATGGAACAATTATTCCATATGCTTCCAAAAAAATTAACAGTTTTTATTTACTAGCAAAACTATTACCAGATGAAGAAGAAAGGTGAAATATCCTCTCTGTTCCTCCAGAGTTTAAAAGCAAGGACTACAAATTGTTCATATTTTATATATCACTTTAAGTAACAGTAGCACTTTAGGACTTTTAGACAGCTGTAGATTGGCTTCAATATCCCATATGAAGAAATAAATATAGAGCAAGGAAGCTAAGGGTCCAACAGCAGAAAGATGAGCATTTAGACCGACTCGAAATATTATTTACTTGCAAATACTGTTTTGTAGAATGTATGAAGAATAGTATGCCCTTTGTGAAAAACATGTACATATGGAAACACAGAATGATTTATACTGTAAGGGACCTTCCAGATTATCTACTTCCAACTCCATTTTCCACTAGGTCAGGTTGCTGAAAGCCTTATCCAACCTGACATCGAACACATATAATGACGAGGCATCCACAACTTCTCTGGGAAACCTATTCCTGTTTCTCACTGATCTAATCGTAAAATACATCTTTCTTATACCCAACCTAAATCTACTCTCTTTCAGTTTAAAACTGTTGCCTCTTGTCCTGTCGCTGGAGGCCTTCATAAAAAGTTACTCAACAGTTACTGAAAGGAAGCAAATATTTTTACGACTCTTACAACAATAAGAAACCACTATGTAGGCAGGTAATTACCCAAAATTAAGTATTGCATGTATCATATAAGGTTTTATGATCAAAAGTAGATAAACATCTATATTCATATCTGTCTATATCTATATCTATATCTATATATCTATATCTATCTATATTTTGACTACTCTTCTGGAGTAATTCTGCATATCAAGCATCTTTATTTCTATTGTATTAATATTTCTGCTTCTATGTTTTTATTCTGGTTTAGTACAAATCAAGACCCTTTCTAACCCTTTCAGCTGAAATTTTTGCTGAATGTGGCTTTGGACAGAAATTTGAGCTTTCGCTTTCTATTTTTCAAAGGATGTTTCTAACCTTCAGATTATAGTTTGCCTGATCTGATGTTCTCTTAATCCTTCCTACTGTCATCTTCTGGTTTATATTTACTTAGATACTTAGAAAGCTACAGTATGTGTGTGATTCTATATCCCAGTGGCTAGGAAAAAAATAATGCTTATGATCCCTTTGAAAATCTTTAGTCTGTTAAATTTCATAAAACATGGTAGCTATTAGAGGAGATCCTGAGAGATTTACAAAGCCTCAGTGTATCCTACAGCTTTGTGGCCAGGGAACACAGGAAACAAGGCAAGAGAAATGAGGTTTCCAATATCTTTGTTATCTAGTAGAAGAGTAAATTCCAGTAGCAGAAGAGTCCTAAGCACGAATTTAATTGTTAGATTATTGATGTTACATTATTTGTTGTGATTTTAATTTTAGTTCTTTTTTTTGTGCCTATAGTATAGATTTATGAACTCCCTTTTTTTTAGCCAAATGAATTAAATATTCAAGTCTATCCTTGGTGCTTTTTGAAATAAATGAATAAGTGAACAGTGCGGTAGATTATTAAATTTTATTATTTTTTTTTTTAATCATCGCAACAGTTGTCATAATGTTCAAGGACAACTGTGAAGAATAGATATAAAGTTGTTAAAAGCTTGACAAATGTATTTGTGGAACTTTTACTGATTAGCCAAATAGTGGATTTTTTAATTAAAATAAAGTTGGGGTTTCTTTCTTTTTTTTTTTCTGTCCTTAATACTTTGAACTATTTCATTAACTTATTGCAAGGGACAAAATAAGAAAAGTATAGTTGAAAATCATTAGCAATATTATTGAAAATTACACTATATTTAAGGCAATAATCTTATGGAATTCAAAGATCATATCGCTGTAGATATTAGAGGGTTCTTGATGGCTTTGTGCCTCCTCCTTTTGCATTATTCCTTAGATTTATTCCAAAACACACCTGTGTAATCTATTCAGCAAACCTTCATGAATAACTAGAACAGACCAAGTAGCACTTAACCTCTTTGAGAATTTTTACTTTACATGTTCTATTTTATGGTGAGTTCTTTCCACAAAATTCAGTCTCTTTCATAATTTCACTATTAAAATTTTACAGTCATCAGTTAACATTAGCTATATGGTTACCTATTTAATTAGTTTTCTTATAAATCATGCAAATTCTGGTAATTTCTGTGCTGTTTCATATTGGAAACACTTACTTGGGAATTTTAGTTTACCCTTTTTTTTGAACCCACTTTTTCTTTAAAATAATAAAAGAAATAATTTCCAAACATGACAAAGCCTTATTAATATTAACAGTTACTGTTATATTTTATTTATTTTTTGCAATGGGATTCAGTGTATATATAGGGGGAAAGAAAGGCATTTGGTTTTTAGCCAACAGGACTTGAAATTATTCCATTCAGAAATTCTGTAATTAACTTATATACAAATATATTTCCTCTGGAATAGTCTCGGTTGGCAAATGAGCATAGAAAGTTACTTGAGTGTGTAAGTTCATCAAATATATTTTTGGAGGAAATCAGTACACAATCTTATTTTCTTGTCTATCAGGTTTAAAACTTTATGATATCTTTTAATCAACAGTTGCAGATAAACATTTAATTGTACGTAAACACATAGTAGTACGTAATCATAATTCATGCCATAAATTTAATATCTTGAAGAACAGAGGTAGGGGTTACATGCCTGTCTCTTTATTCTCATTTTAATCTCTGACAGGGAATGTAAAGTAAGGGGAGAGTCTTAATTACTCAGATTGAGGAGGATCACAAAGGCTGGGATACATGTAATGATTAGCAGAAATATTTTTCTTTGGGGATAAAAGTGAACTTAAAAAGAACTGAGTGAACAGACAGATACAACAGTGGAATATTTAGCCTTTCCTGGAGGGTGATGGCTTAACAGTGTGAGCAAGGAGCTTGAAATCTTTAGTCTCCCTGGAGCCCACAGGATCGAATCTATCCAGGTTTAGCTGAATCCTTCATCTTCATACCTTTAAGGTACATAAACTGAATTTCATGCAGCTTGATGCACACTCTCATTTTCTGAAAAAATCTGAAAAATCTATGCTTGCATGCTATGATGCATTTTGCCATAAACATCTGCATTGATGTCATATGTGTAAAAGAAACAAAATGACTAAACAATTTTAAATTATAACAACTTATACACAGGTCTGGGGCAAGTGCTTAATTGAGATGTCTTCTGGGAACATGAATTAGTATTCTAGCAGACAATTAATTTCATTCTGGAAAGAATGACCAAAATATTCAGTGAGCAATATATCTATTATTAGGGTTAGTGAAATTTAATTAGCTCAGGGAAAACTTGGAAGGAATTCTTAAACACACATTTGAAATAAAATTAAAAACAAACAAACAAACACACAACCCCCCCAAATTATTTGAAGAATAATTCACATTGTCTAAAGAACTTGAGAACGGAGATTCTTGACTACTATGAACTAGTAGGAAACAGATTCATATTTCAAAAATCCTTGTGAAAATAACTCATAACAATTGAAAAAAATCTTTTTAACTAAAATGATACTGCAGCTTTTTATGGAGATAAAGATATCAGATTAAAACTTCCATCAATGTTTGCCTTTGAGTCAATTTAAGTCAATTGAGTCAGAAAGTCTTTGGGTTAATCCCAAGTGGATTTAACCTAAATCAACCAAAATAAGGACACTGTAACTTTGCGAAGACTTGATGTTGACGTTGATTAGTGTTGACACTTTATCAATGGTCCTAAATTTTCTTGTTTGCCATCTTTCCAGTTTGTTATTTTCTTTCTTTATTGATTTTAATTAGCATTTTTCCATGAGTTTCCTTTCTTCCCAAGCGTACATTTACAAATAACTAGAATAGTCATAACCTTCATAACCCACACCTGCAAATTATTTCCAGTCATTGAGTCATATCTAGCCAGTAGTATTTATGAAAAACGTTTTTTCTCTTACCTAGTTTTGATGTCTTTGGGTCAATACCTGGATATGCTCATGAATACCTAGTATCAAAATCAACTTCAAACGCATTTAGTAGGTGTTAAAAATCCTGACCCACTTATTCTGATGATCACTCCAGCTTTTAAACCATTGAAATTAATAGAGAATTTTTTGTTGTTATTGTTGTTGTTTTTCTTAATGTTATTCTTTTTTTCTTTTCTACAGAATCAGGTTACAGGTACTGTTTTCCAGTATTGAAACTGGTTTCTCAGTCCCCACACACTACTTATTTCTTTTCTGACAATTCACATTGAATAGTGAAGCCTGAAATAAAGGGAAATAATACACAACTGTAATGTATAATAACTTACCTGATGCCAACTAATTAATAAAGATAATTGAGTTACTAATAGGAGACGAAATTCTGATCATAGGTCTGGAAAAAAAAAAAAAAAAGGAAAATTTAAAAAAAAACCTGAGGAATCTGGAAGACCTTTCCAAAGATACCCAGCTTAAAGGATCAGATTGTCCCCTAGAAGCTTTGATTTGTAAAGCAAAGGAGGTTGAGGAGTTGAACAAAACCTTAAATGAGTTAAAAATGAAAAACAAAAAAACATAGAATTTTCCTCTTAAAAGAGGAAATGGTGAGTGACCTGCCACACCACTTAGACACACACAGGTCTATCGGGGTAGATGGGATCTACTCAAGGGTTTTGAGGGAGCTGGTGGAATTGCTCACCCAAGACACTTGCCATTATTTATTAGCAACCCTGGCTAACTGGGGAGGTCCCACTTGATTGGAGGTTAGCAAACAGGATGCCCATCCACAAAAAGGGCCAAAAGGAGGATCCAGGGAACCACAGGCCTGTCTGAATTCAGAGCTGGGAAAGATTATAGAGCAAATCATAGGACAGAAGAAAATGGCCTCAAGTTGTGGCAGGAGAGGTTTAGATTGGATATTAGGAAAAAAAAATCTTCACAGAGAGGGTTATCAAGCATTGGAATGGGATGCCCAGGGAAGTGTTTGAGTCATCATCCCTGAAGGTATTTAAAAAATGGGTAGATGTGGTGCTGAGGGACAATGTTTAGTGTTGGACTTGTTGCTGTTAGGTTAATGGTTGGACTCAATGCTCTTAAAGGTCTTTTGCAGTCTAAATGATTCTATCGTTGTAAAAAAAATCCTGCTTTTAGAATTCTGTCAGCTGTGCTTGCAATACCTCTCAAAACAGCTTTAAAAAAAAAAAGTCTAAAAAACAATAGATCCACTTAAATGAGTAAGTGTTTTGCTGTACTGGGGCTGGTCTACTCAGATTTGCAAGACTGAGTCGTAAAAAGGCATCAACCATGAGGTGTCTCAGAATGTTTGATTCAGTGGCAAGTTGGCTTTAAGTCATTGGAAAAAGATGTCATGTACTCTTCTGGGACACTGACATCATTCTCAGGACAGCCAAGGTTTGAAGACATAAGCTCTTTCTCCAGGAAAAAGGTAGTTTTGGCAGGTACCTAACTGCATTAGGGGCTTTCTTTCCAATGATTTATGCATTTTCCCTCATTGTTTCATAGAAATGTCAGGGTGCAGAGGTTCTGAATAGTCTTCATGTTGATGTTGTGACAGGGTGAGAATTCTGTTCTTGTAAACAAAATTATTTAGCTATTATATCATATCGCAAACATCTATGTAAAATAAACAACAAAGCCCAGACTTTAATAAGCAGAAACATCATGATTTAATGATAGAGCATTAAGTTGTGCTGCAGGAAGCCTAGCTTCTTTTATTGACCTTGTATGTGCCCGGGTGACCCTGGGCACCTAACTTGATTTCTCACACTCCTGGTTCTATTTTCTCTCTTTGTTTATGTTATAAGGACAAGGAGCCTCTGCAATAACTTTATGCAGGACCTGACATGAAAAATCTTGCAAATTATTTGCAGTATCTGAGCTGTAGCCTTACGTAAAAATTAAGTGAAAAAGTAACGGAGAATTTTTAAGATTGTATCTTTAAAAACTTATTCTACCCAGGAGGTGTGATAGAAAAAGGTGTAGCACATAAAGAATGAAAAAAACAAAGAAGAATTTTAAATTATTTAATTTTTTAAAGAGTTTTTTAAAAAAACAAAAACACAAACACAAAAAACTACAACCAAAAATGTTTGCTGGGAAAATAATGACAAGGTTGAGATTTCTATGTATCATATTTTATATGATTTATATATAGATATTAAAATAGCATATCATAAATATAACCTGTCTCTAAAGCTGAGTAATCTGCTGACAAAAAATCACTTTCTGCTATAATCCACTCAACACCATCACATGTTATTATTAGCTGCAATCAGGCTGAAGCATTTTTGTCTTTTGTAGACAGTGTCTTACAGTAACTGAAACTGTAAAACGGAGCACCTCTCCTACAAGGAGGGCTGAGAGAGGTGGGGGTGATTGGCCTGAAGATGAGAAGGCTCCAGGGAGACCTTGTAGCAGCCTTCCAGTACCTAAAGGGGGCTACAGGAGACACGGGGAGGGGCTCTTGATGAGGGAGTGGAGCCATAGGATGAGGGTGAANAGGATGAGGGTGAATGGTTTTAAACTGAAAAATTATTTAGTTTAGATAAGAGGAAGAAATTCTGTACTGTGAGTGTGGTGACACACTGGGTCAGGTTTCCCAGAGGATTTGTGGAGGCCCCATCCCACAAGTGTTCAAGACCAGGCTGGATGGAGCTTTGGTCAACTTGATCTAGTGTTAGGTATCACTGCCTTCTCTTCCCATCCCTTAATGAATCTCCATTGAATTCCTTTTGCAGCTCAAAGTCTATTTGCTGACCCATCTTCTCGGACATCAAGCATATTTTAAAAATATGCAATTTGCTTGCAGAATTCTTGGGGTAGCAACAGCATTTTCTGCCAAAAAAAAAAAACAAAAAAAAAAAACCCTGTCTCTGAAGTAAAAAATTACTTTACACAATTTCCAGACAGGAAAGCCTTGGATATGTTTGCATTTTTTATCTTTGCCAGAAAAATAAATTAATTTAAAGACACCTGAAGGTATTTGCAACTTTGACGGTTAATGAAGTCCTCTGAATACTTGAAAAGACAGATATTTTTTGTAGCATAATGCATGTTCTTAGTCAAGTTTTATTACTGCTGTAACATGCTGGGCTCTTCACAATATTAAGCATGTTTTAACCTTCTGGATATACCCCTTCATTCAGAACATTAAAAAAGCTTCCAAGTTTTTTGTCTTATGCCACTTTAATGCAAACTAACATACATGAACCCCTATCTAAGGATGCATTTTCCAAATCCTTTTTTTAACTCAATATTTATTTTTAATAAAGGTCTGCCATCATTCATCTCAGAATCTCTTTTAATTACAACTTTTATTCTCTAATTCAGATTTTTCTCTTCATAAAATATTTTTAAAAAACCCCCATAAGTTATTCATTAAAAAAATGAGAAAAATCATAAATTTCAGGAGTTTCTTGTAAAAACTCTTTACAGTGTAGCAGACACTCAATTATAACTTCTCTCTTCCTCTGCTTTTCTTTCATGTGTGTTTCCAGTTCCTTCCTGGTACATTTTAGGGTTCATCTTCAGCATTTATTGAAAAATGACTCGGTGTTGAAAGGGGCCTCCTGGATTTCTAGTTGGTTGTTGCTGTTTTGTGCAGAAAGCAATGGATTATAATTGGCTTGCTTCTGAATAGTGCTGCTGTTGAATTATGTTAGATATGTTAACTCTTCTTATGAAGCTATGCTTGTTTGCAACCAAAAAATTCTCTTTCAAATTTCAGTGGGGCAGGCTTTTCACAAATACAAAAGTATTTTTCACACTGAAGGAACCATATTACTATTTTTTCCCATTTTTGGTTGGTTGCTGTATTCAATAACCTGCTTTTGAACAGACACAGGATGTGGGGCATCTATACTTTGTGTCTGCTAGTGGAGTAGGGACAAAATGTAGTAAATGTTTTATGGACCCTTCTATGAATTCATTGCTTGCTACGTAAGGGGCTGAGATTTAAAGAACTATACTCACTGTTCCTTACAGGTGTTTTTAACAGTATATTCTTAGAATTCTTGCCTTTAGAAGAGTTACAACCAGTCCCATCATCTGTTTTGCAAGCAGTCTATTTCTGGTCACAAAATAGAGTTGGTTTAGGCCCTTCTTTTCCTAAGTCGGGGTGTGTGTGTGTGTGTGTTAAGGGATAAGGATACTTTGTGTATCCAGTGGTTTCACTTCTAGACAGCCCAGACATGACTTAAAGCTAGCTAAAACTAGCTTTGTATGCTGTTGCCAGTACAAGGTATGGTTCATTAGAAAAATTTCTTAAATTCAGATTACATTCAGATTTCATTGCAATCACAGGGGTTTCTGTTTAAGTTCTAGCACTCGTTGACTATCTAGTTCACTCATAATTTTCTATTTTGTTGAGTCTTTATTTGTAATTATAGACTTATCTCATTCAAAAAGTCACTCTTGGATGATGCATGTACTCCATCTCACAACATATATAGAAAAAATACACTGCATAATAGGAAAACAGTAAATTTAGATGTATATCTGTTCAGCCACAGCTCCGAGATTCTATAATGTCAGTTGCCTGTACATTGAAATAAAATTTCTTTATTCTCCAGTCAGGTATTTGAAAAATAGAATTCTACATCAGCAGTTTTCATACTTGGTATTAATTATTTTTGTTCTGCTACTGAAAATCAATTATCTTTGTCCACAGCTTCAAAAGAGTCCCTGAAAATCAAAACCCAGTTCTTATCTGAAAAATACACATTTTATTTGACATGTAAACTTTTCTGAATTGGACATAACCTATTGAAGTGTGGAATTTCCAGTCCCTAAAGGGGTCTACAGGAGGTATGGGGAGGGACTTTTGGCCAGGGAATGTGGATATAGAGTGAGAGGTAATGGTTTTAAATTGAAAGATGGGAGATTTAGATTAGATATTAGAAACAAATTTTTCCTGTGAGGGTGGTGAGACACTGGAACGGGTTGCCCAGAGAAATTGTGGCTGCCCCATCCCTGGAGAGGTTCAAGACCAGGCTGGATGGGGCTTTGAGCAACTTGGTCTAGTGGGAGGTGTCCCTGCCCATGGCAGGGGGGTTGGAACTAGATGATCTTTAAGGTCCCTTCCAACTCAAACCATTCTATGATTCTATGATGATAATTTCTTGAGTATTCATCTGCTGATTTGACAGTGTAATTGCACCCGTCTGCAATTCTACGTGAAGTGGCGTGTCAGTCTAACACAAACCTGGTGTCACTGAGGCAGAAATGTGTGTGCAGCTAAACAATATGGCGAACGCGATTTCATCCAGACAGTGAGCTAAACTCATTGATGTCTAGCACCCATGAGTTACTGAAAAGCCTGACTTGCATGTAGGCATAACGCCATGTGAACAGATGGGTGTGAGTGCAAATATCTAAGAGACCATCTATAATCACAAAATGTGTTTGTGGAGGGCAGAGGTTTAGCCAGGAAGAACCAGATGGTTGTCTGTCCTGAAGTTATAGGAGCACAGCTATGGGAATGTACCCTTCTTAATCCTGCTTTTGGCCAGATAAAATTCCTAAAATGAACAAAACGTCTTCATGAACGATGAAGAAAAGTATTTTACTTTACAAATTTTTAAGAGATATTTTACTCTTTCTTCAAATAAGTTATATATTGACTTCTCTTTTATATAAAGGAAAAGTCAATTTTTAGGCAATTGAAAGTTCTAATAAGAGATACCTTTAATAAAATTTAACAAAATGATTTTTGTTGCATCAAGTGAACACCTATTTTAAATGGAACTCATGGAAATTATAGTGACCTTTAGTGAATGGATGAGAAATTCTGTTCTTTTGTGTTCCAACTACATATACATTTTGAAAAAAAGGTTTAAAAGAACCTTAGCATATCTTTCTCTGGGCATTTGATTGTGCTTCTGGGTTCCATTATATTTTCAACTATAAGTGGAATTTTGCAACAAGGAATGTGGCCATTAGAATAAAAAAGCAAACTTTTTTCCTCTTCTTTTCCTTCTATTAAAAATATCATATTACTGGAGATAAAATGACACCGTATGTTTTGTGTCAATACTTTCTTTAGACCTGCATCTCAATATGTTGGGCACTTTCTAAACATTTTATCGCTTCCTTTAGGCTCCTAATAATATGCGCTTCTTTGAAGCTACAATTTTAACCAACTTAGGGCATAATTTGCCTGCTAAAATATCTAAATATCCTTCTACAATGAAGGATTTGGAATATTTTCTTTCTCTAATTTCATTGTGATTTGCATTATTACTGTTTTTCTTCTTATTATCATTATCATCAATCATCATCATAGGCTACTGTCACTTTTTGTTTTGTTCAAATTCAGGTTTATTATTGAAAACTGCATCTCTTCTTCATACATGTTAATATTCTTGTAAAAATGCAAAACGCTGAAATACATATTTTTCAGCTTTCTTTTTATAAAAATGAAGAATGAAGTTAGCAAACCTATACATAAGCAGAACTTTTTGTCTGCAACTAATTTTCTCTGATGTCCTTTGCTGTAGACTGTTCCCAATAGGAAAAGAAATTACCATTACAGAATAAGATCCAAGAGTGGATTTCTCTCCCTCATAAACATCTAAATCAACATTTACATAAAATAAAATCATTAATATACGCTAGTGTAAGCTGACATGTTATCGGTTTCATAGTGTAATTGCACAAACTAATGTTATATCTTTAGAACACGAGTAATTTAGTGATACTACTTTGAACAACATATCCAGAAATTCTGTCTGTTTTCTTTTCTGTGGTCTTCAGCATAATCCTTTCTGTTGAAATTTTTGTGCGTGTTTATTTTTAATTGCGCTCTTGAGAAACCAAGCCAAACACTGACTAGGAATAGATTTTAGATACTTTTTTTTTTTTTGTGTTACTTTCAAGAAGGTCTTCTCATCTCGGTGCTCTGAAATTCATACACATCCTTGGGCTTTACAGAACTGAGCTGAAAAATTCTATGCTCATGAATATAAAAATATATCCCATCCGCTCTATTACTCAAAAAAGCATACAAAAAGCATACAAAAAGCTGCTGATCTAAAACATGCTATGAGATAGTATTTAAGGGAAAGAAACTATAATGTTGATACACATTATAATGCAAAGTCATCAAGCCTTAATCTTGGAAAAAGGTATTGTAGAACATATGATCCAGCAGTTTAGCTCTGGGCAAGTACTTTTTATGCTAGTTTATGTCTCTGAAAATGATTTAAAATTCTTCTTTTTTTTAATGTAAATACACTGCCACTCGATCAAAATGTTCTTGAAAGATTTTCACGGACTGTATCATTCAAGGTCTGATACAACTGACAAGATAATGTCAGGGGCGATTTGAAGCTGTTAAAGACCTTGTTTTATTAGATCCCGGTCAGTGCTGACTGTAGCAGAAGTGGAGAATAGATGTTCATTATGTCAGGGAAAAAATGTTAAACAGAAAACATGATGCCAGTTTCTCAACCTTCACCAATATAACCTTCTCTAAAATGACAGAAACATGTCATATTATGAGAAGAAAAAAAAAAAAAAAAAAAGTAATAAAACTCAATGTCAGTAGATCACAAACTAGAACAAGCAAAAGAAAAGCAAAAAAAAAAAAAATCCTTACTTTTCTGAAGAAACACTGAAAAGTCATAAATGACTTTGATATATTTTCCCTTTTCTTTTTCTAACAAGTTTTAGAAAATGCATAGTTTATGAAAAAAAAATAAAAAAAAAAAAACAAACACCAAGACTGAGAATGCACTAGCTTTTGCTTCACTTATCAGTTATTTCTGTATTTCTGCAAACCAAAAAAATGAAAATGTGAAATCGGGCGGAATACTTAGATCAGCACAATTTAAATTTAAAACAATACTGTTAGAAATATAAAAGATAATTTAGGAGAAGTTGTTACAGAAAATAATCAAAATTAATAATTAAAAATTGTGCTAATATACAGTATTGTTGGCTTTGACTAAATCAGTGCCAGACACCCAGATCTTATTATTACTACTGAAAATTGTATACTCACAATCCTATGAGTCTGGCTAAATTTCAGCACTTTCAATGATTTTAACATGTAATCCATGACAAAATAAAGCATCTTCATGGCTCAATTGTGTGATCCAATAGTCATTGATATATATCTCTTCATTGACTTAAGAAGATTAATAAAATATTTAGGTATTTAATCACATTTGCCTACTAAATATATTTCCCTATGGCTTGCACCACACACCAGACGCACAAAGGACTCCAATCAGTGAAGTCCTAGAGCTGGTATATTTTTTGAGGACTTCAGTAACTAGCTTTTTAGTAAGTTTACAGAACATATTTTATTAGAGCTTTGGACTTATAAATATGAGCTGAAGCAGTGGTAAGGACCTAATGGGGATTTAAAAATTTTTTATTATCTTGTTTCCTACTTATGATGTTTACTAATGTGCGGTATTTAAATTAGTGAGATTTTACTGCATAATGGAAAATATACATATATTTTTTTTAATGTATCATTTAAAGTACTTTCAGGAAAAACTAGCTCATGATTTATTGGCAGTGCCGGCAAAACCAAATGCTACTGTCCCATGAACAGGAATAAAACAATAGCCACTACTCAGATTTTTGGTCTTATCTAAAATATCATGCATCATTACAATGCATTAAGACTACCACTAAAGGCATTTTTTTTCCAACTCTAATGCCATTCCAACACTTTAAAATCAATTTAATATTTCAGGATGGTTTTCTTTCAAAATAATCCCAAAGATACCACACAATACAAGAACATATAGGGATTATTCCCCTTAGTCGATATAGTTTAAATCTTAGAGAGCATAATTATGGAAATGTACATGGTTATGATATCTCAGTGTCTCATAAAATATTTTTTTTAAGTGCTGCAGCACTGAGATACCATCATGATCTATCCTAAAATTCTGTTATATTAAAACAAATAAATTTATATGAATAAATACCTTCTTAAACATGATGTCTGCCAAATAAGTGGATACAATAGATGTTTTTTAAGCCCTGATTTCTATGGTTATAGTAATCTTCTTAGAAATAAAAAAAAAAATATTTGAAAATAAGAAAAGTAGATGAAATGCCTTTTATAGAGAGGTTTCTGCAGTAGTAGGGATACCAAACACTTATAGACATGGACTCTTTTCGAATAGTCTGGCAGCTTTTAAATGCATTATAAGAGAAAACTAAAAAAAATCCCTACGTACCGTTAGTGAAGCACTAAATGTGCTCTGCTCCAAGTATCTTCAGTCACAAAACTATGCTTATTCCCAAATTGAAGAAATACTAATGCCAACCAATATGTAATTAAAAAAAAAATAAAATTTAAACAGCATGTAGGGTATTGGGTTTGAGTTTGAAACAGAAAAATACACATACTCGTTATAAAGAAATAATAAACACAGTCTTTACTTACACTGTCTCATGCTCTTGAGGCAAGTCTTTTTTGCTAAAAGCAATTCATTAGTATCAGGTTAAAAAACATTAGGGGTGTAAAAATACCATGCTATATTTATTTCTACTAAATAAAAATACAGCTGTTGAGGGAAGGTGTCACCGGCTTCAGTAATCTTATCCCTTAGCTCTGCTTGAAGAAAGACTTGTTGTCCAGTTTATATTTTTAATACAGATATCTGACGGTGTAAGGCTTGTTCTCTTCTGGGAGAAAAATAATACAGGGAGACTAAATTACAATCTTGTGGTTTTTTCCCTGCAAACTAGTGAAAAGTATTTAATGAGTTTTTTCATAGTAATAACCTTTTTTTTTTTACATTTTCTTTTTCCATTACACCCATCTGTGTCCTTCATCCACTATTACTTTTACTATTTTTTTCCCCCAACATGTCAGGCAATGAGACAATTCTCCCTATCTATCTTTTTAATTGCTTCTGTGTTAGAAATAAAGTAAGAGTGCTTTTCTTTCACAACACTTAATACTATCATTGCAGGTTTTGGTATTGTTTTCTTCTTCAGGGCAGACACAACAGAACCTCAATTCAAAACTTTGTATTAATCAAGAACTAGAGAGAAAATCTTTTAACAAAGGACAGACATATTGAGTCTGATGGGGAAAGAATACCATATGAGGATTTTCTTTGACAGTTCTAAACAAACTCCTTCTCCTTCTTACTTGGATTTACAAGTTATTTCCATGGTCTGATGGTGAGAGGTTTATATTTTTTCCCGCTTCACCTTGAGATATCCTCAAGCTTTTGACATTTCTGGAACATACATGGAACCCCAATCATCAATGTGAACTCCTGCAGGTAAAAGCTGTGGACCAAAGAAATCTCTACTTCTCAAGAAGCAATAAGCTTATATTCTGCCTTAGGTTCAGATCAGTCATATGTTTACTTCTTAGTTTTAAGGAAGACTTAGTGTGGGAAATACCAACTTATAACAAGGTTCTGCTAAAAGAAGGGATGCTTATCAAAATGTACGCAATGTATTGTTTGTATTTGTCAACCGTTATTAAAATGTTTTTGGAGTTGTTTCATCAATCATCCTTTCCTCTTGTCTATAATAACAAAGTGCTGCTTTCTTACAGAATCCTTCCTTTCCGCAATCGTACAATCAACTCTATTTAGACCTTAAGTGAGCTGAATCACCACTTGGAGACACCTAGGTTTTTCCCCTTGTCTGTAGAGACTTAATAACTCTTCTCCTAAATTGGATAGCTTTGTTAAATGTCTGAGGTTAGATAGGGGTGATTCATATCCTTTCTACACTCTGTAGGGCACACTCATATTTACTGTGTTGTCTAGTGCCAACATTGATTCTCTGTACACCTACTTCAGGCGGTATTTGTGGTTCACCATTAGTCATCTGATCTAATCATTATGACCTTTCCTGAGCAGTAGACAGTGTTGTCTTCCAAATACAAGTAAAAGACCATCTAAGGCATGCCCTAGAATATCCACTATCTTACTTTTTTTCCTTAAATAATCTGAATATTATATGTTCATAACAAACAATACGTGTAACTTAAAGGCAACATTCTGCCATTTAAAAACTATTCCACTGTCTATAAATGTTATGGTTTCTACTTCAATCTTCCACTATCTTGCCAACAATCTGATGTAGACTTATCTGCAGAATCATTCTTTAAGAGTTCCTTCTCTTGGTTCTCTTAACCATTTTGTGTACATATTACTAAAATATTTCTATTTTTTTTCTGTAAGACAAGCATAAACCTGACATCAGAAAAATATAGAAGAACACTTTAATATGTCAGCACCATAGCCAAAATAAAAATTATATTTAAGTGAGTGTGTTCAAACACAAAAGAGATTGCTACATTTAATTCTCTAATATCAGTTCACTTATGCAAATAATTTTCAGGGTATTTATCAAACTTTTGCAAGTTATTTTTATATTAAGGTGGAGTTAATTTAAAGAATAAATTTAATTAATCCATTGTATTGATTCCTATAGAAATCTTCCTGTTGATCACTTTTCAGTCATTCCTTTTTGGTAACTGAGGTACAGAACGTTTATGAACTGATATTGTGAGAAATGGGTAGTGAAATGTATATTGCTGGAAGAAACTTTGCATATGGTTTCTGACACATCACATATGTTAGCTGCGAATCAAAGAACAAGCAAAGCAGGAGAAGAGCCAAATTTTGCCTGGAGAAATAAAGATCTTGAGCATGTGTTTTTCTGCACTTGCACTGATTATATCATTGAAGCATATAGTGCGTGGCCATGAAGCATATTCCTAGAACTTGGTTTTCTCTAGGCCTCTGCCTGTGGGCAGCCTGGTCTAGTTGGGGTATCCCCTGCTAACTGTGGGGAGGTCAGACTAGATGACCTTTGGAGGTTCCTTCCGTCCTGGACCATCCTATGATTCTAGCTATGGATGTTTTGCTACTGTTCTGGAGTAGCTTGATTCCGTCATTCCTGCAAAATATATTAAAAAAAAAAAANAAAAAAAAAAAAAAGTCTGAAGACTGATGTAAAGGTAATGGGAAGGTTGAGAACTCCAGTCAAGCTTTGAACATTTCTGTAAATTAGGAAAACCCATGGTGTAATGAAGCTAACAAGGAGAATCTCATGGTGATGAAGGAGCTGGTAAAATAAGTATTTACACAAACATATCTGGATGTGGTACCATTAGAGAGCATATAGAAAAAAAAAAAAAAAAAACAAATAAAACAACAAATATAAAATATAGCAAAGTATTTGTTACAAGCAACAGGATTTGAGAAGGTATTTAAAAATGTATCTTCAATGGATAATGGAGTGACACTTCATTATTTACATATTCAAATTCAATAGAAAATGGAAAAAGGCTGGCTGTATTGTGATGGGGGCAGGGATACACTATTAGAACTACCAGGGTTCCCAAAAAACAGTATTGAGAAAAATACCTGCAAAAGGAAACACTCACGTCTTCATAGCATAGCAGCCTCATATGATGGTTTACTAAATTTTACTTGCTAAATAAAAAAAAAAGTCTTAAACTAAGTAAACTGAGTATTCTCTATATCTCTTGAAACTGGATTATAATCTATTTTTGCAGCAGTTGTCAAAAGAAAGAGAATTACTGAGCCTTTTTAATAAAGAATACTTTCCCCCTGAATAAGTAGAATCAAAAAAATAGACTGAGGATTTTGGTAAACCAAAATTCTTCTGAAGTGATTTGTATTGTAAAGCAAGAAATAAGATGTCAACAACAGTTTAATTTTAGGATTAGTATTGCATTTCAGTAAGGTGGAAATGAAATTACTTTGGTTTTGCCTGCAAGCACACCACAGGTTTCTTTATTAAATCTACAAGTAGCAGATATTTCAGTCCAAAGTTTCATTGGGCATTAATTCATAAGCCACTTTTACTTTCAGTTTTATAAAATTAATTAATAACTTATTACCAGTTTAAATGGAAGGAGAGAAATTCTCTCACCTGACATGAAAAATTATGGTATTGTATCTTAGTACAAGTTCTTGAAGAATTACATCAGTTGTCAATTCATGGACACAAAATGAGTCCTCCACAAAACCAAACCAAACCAAAAGCATATTAAATAACCACTTTCAAATTTTATATGCTGTATAAAAGACAGTGAAATATACAAAGGAAACACACAGATAGATGAATTTTAAAATTCCCTAGGATTTACTAATAGGAAGTTAATTCTCTGAATGACTGATGTCCTTACGAGCACTGGTAGCAAAATGGAAAGAAAAAATAGGACATGTGTAGAGACACTGCATATTTTCATGTATATGAGTTGCAAACGTAAATATCCCAGCAACGTAAATATCACCACAGCAAATGGTGCCACTCATTTCTGATATCTGCGCACACTCACAAAAAACATAAATAAAAAGAGAAATATGCTCTGTTATATAAATTTTTATCTACTTATATAAATTTTTATCTAATTTCTGTGACCTGCTTTATTGTTGAGAAAATACATTATTTGATTTTGTCATAGTGGTATATATACGCTTTATGCTTATTTTTGCAACATACAACCAAATCAACTTACAAAAGACCTACATATGTTTTCATATTGCTTAATCCGTCTTTTTTGGCAACACTTAACATTGTTGGAGCTACATGTTTGGGATTTTTTTTTTCTTTTGTATTACCTAACTGTGTTTATCCTTCTTTAATAGAACCATTACTAAAAAAAGAGAAATAATAATATGCACACCCCCAAACTCCACTGAGACATATTTAGCCATCAGCCTTCCAGATCTTTAATTGTGTCAAGGGAAATTCTAGGAGAATATTACTGCAGAATGTCTTCTTGAAGTTGAATGGGGTTCAAATGTGTTATTTCTGCTGTGTCAAGAAAGTTGACTGAAATCACCAGTTTGCACTTCAAGATCCATATTTTTAAAATACCTTTACTTTCACAAAAGTGAATTCAAGGGGACACAAAATGTTCAGAAAACACACACTACTTTTGTCAGTTTCATTAGTTCTGAGGGTATATTTGTCAGCCAGGATATCTGAAGTTGACTCAAAATGCAAATGACAGATTAAGAAGAGAAGTGAAGAGGGGAGGAAAATAGATCAGAACTTGTTTTGTAACATCGGTTCAAATGCTCTGATGTCTAGCTGATGAGAAAAAAGTCATCACGAAATGAAAACATTACAGAATGTCTTGCAGAAGTATAAATTTGAAAGTACAGCTTCAAATGTGGTCCTGTGAATTCTAAAATATTTGATTTTTTTCTTCTGCTAACTGTCTTCCCTCCAATTTCTAAATCTGAAATGTGGTGGAATATGTCCGAAAAAAAAAAAAAATCACAGAATCAGATTGTGAATTTCACAGAATCTCAGATCATTGACTCCAACTATCAACCCAAAACTGACAACAAACTTCACTAAACCATATCTCTAAGCACTACGTCTACATCCATATGGACATCCATCTATAGGGATGGAGACTGCACCACTTCCCTGGGAAGCCAGATCCAATGCTCAAAAACCCTTTCAGTATAAAAAAAAATTCCTAATATTTCTTAATTCAACATTATGAACTATTTAATGTTTTATTCCTTGATAGAGTGCATTTTCATATATATCTTTTCTTCATTTTAAATGTATTTTCAACATGCTTAGTAGATTAGGGCCTACATTACGCAAAGCTAAACCTTGACTTTATATGTGAGATTCTCCAGGTGAGTGTAACAAACCTTGCTCCCATCCCCCCAGAAATGCACCCAGATGCCATGTCTGTAATTTTTTTATGAAGATATTGGAACCTTTGCTAGGGTAGATGGAGCTTCTATTGTACTTCCATATGATTACTTAAAAATCCTTGTCTTGATATGCACTGATTTTTTATAGAAAAGAACATTATGACTGTGGAAACGTTAACAGTTGTGAAAGTACATAAAATCACAGAATCACAGAATCACACAGAATCTTCATGGTTGGAAGGGACCTTTGAGATCATCAAGTCCAACAATAACAAAAAAAATGCAAAGCAAAAAA
>VXBJ01007130.1:202549-242597 GCA_013400055.1 Nycticryphes semicollaris
TGAGGGGGGAGGCGGGGTGGAGGGGCATATTATACGTGTTACTGAGTTTGAGAGATCTGAAATAGTTCTCTAGAGACATGTCCAATATGTCATTACTGTCTAAATGACATATCTTCAGTAGTATTTAGTTACGTCTGTTGAATACCGACATTAAAATGCAGTTCTGAATTATCATGAAAATACTGCAGATTTCAGCAGATTTGGACTGGCTGAACGATGGACATAAGGAAATGTAGCTTCAACACATACATTGCATCTCTATCAGGTAAGAAACCCTGTAGACTCTCCTCATGAACTCAATAATGGAACAGTCATTCATATTTCCTTTATTCAAAAATGTAGAAGGCAGAAAGTGGCAAGAAATTCTTTCCTGTGAGGGCGTTGAGGCACTGGCCCAGGTTGCCCAGAGAAGCTGTGGCTGCCCCATCCCTGGAGAGGTTCAAGACCAGGCTGGATTGGACTCTGAGCAACCTGGTGTGTTGGGAGGTGTCCCTGCCCATGGCAGGGGGGTTGGAACTGGATGATCTCGAAGGTCCTTTCCCACCCAAACCATTCTATGGTTCTATTACACTGGAATCTTGACCACCTGAAAAACTCATGTGGGAATTAACTGTGTAAGTTTTGCACTCAACCATTTTAAGAAAAATCCAGAAATCACTCCAGTACTTTGCATTGCATGTTTATTCTTTGCTACAAAGTTCTCTTATTTATATTAGCATAACTACAGAAATCCCTGGTGGAAGGTTTGGCAAATGCATTCTTGTTCTGTTTAGGAGCATTCTGGCTTGAAAGCCATTTTGATCTTGAGAATATAAACAAGGTTACCTACAAGGCCCATTTGACTCCCTTAAAGAACAGGTCCCCTTTTTTATTACCCCATCAACATTAGACCTCCCTAGCATTATTTAGCATCATTAAGGTGAGGAGCAGAACTCTGTAATCACTGTCAGCCTCCTTTTTATTTCTCATTTGTAATCCCTACCTTATATATAAAGCCTTCATCACTGTGTTCCCTTGCCTATCACATTGCAAATGCTATTTTCTGGATACGGGAAAGCACACACATCAATTATCATGCCTGAGCCACTTAACACCTGTAGGTATTACTACCTCCGCTCTCTTAATTTCATCTGTGAAAGGCTCACTGGTTAAAATGAGTAAAAAGAACCAGCTGTTTCAGCAGCCAAGTCATCAAAGTCTCCTTCTCAGGTAACCCCACAGATAAATACTGATACAGTTGTGCACAGAGAGTTTTTTAAAAGTACATTGCACTTTTGGGATAGGATAGAGATAATTTTCTTCAAAGTAGCTTGTATGATACTGGATTTTGGACTTGTGATGNTTTTCCTTGGGTTGTGGGTTTTGTGTTTTGGTTTTTGTTTTTTTTTTTTTGTTTGTTTGTTTTTTGTTTTTTTTTTAAACTGTCTTTATCTAACCCCACAAGTTTTGTCACTTTTAGCCTTCTAATTTTCTTCTCATCCCACTGGGAAGGGTGGAGTAAGCAAAGGGTGATGCTGTGCTTAGCTACCTACTGGGGTTAAACAACATCACATACAGGGATATATGGTTACATATAAGTACACATACATATACAGATATCATGTAGGATGGAGATATGTGATACTTATATATTAAAATCTCCAGTGTCATTCCATCCCAAACTGAATGCTGGGGAGGAGCAAAGCCCTGGCTGCACACCTGGATCAGGTCTGGGGGTACTGAGCATGCACTAACATCATCCTGCCCTGTGCTGGTGGCTTTTTATCAGTGTGCAGTTGTGAGGATTCTTCACAAAAACTGCTTCACAGTGAGGGTGATGGAACACTGAAACGGGCTGCCCAGAGAGGTTGTGGAGTCTCCTTCTCTGGAGATTCAAAACTCATCTGGACGCGTTCCTGTGTGACCTGATTGAGGTGTTCCTGCTCTGGCAGGGGTATTGGACTAGATGATCTTTCAAGGTCCCTTCCAATCCCCAAGATTCTGTGATTCTGTAATATAGTGGTAGTGAATTTTATTCCCTTCATATGTGTTGCTGGACAAGCTGGAGTGTGTCCAGAGGAGAGCCACCAAGCTGGTGAGGGATCTAGAGCACAATTCCTATGAGGAGAAGCTGGAGGAACTGGACATGTTTAGTTTGGAAAAGAGGAGGCTGAGGGGAGACCTCATTGCCCTCTNGTAAGTGAAGAAGTTTGGCTACGTCAGACTAGTGAGGTAACTGAGTTAATTAATTTAGTTCTCATTTGTTCTATGTTATTTCCAAGGATGAAGGATGTGTCTTACTTAGTTTTGTGGTTTACGTACCTATTGATATGTCCAAACTCAGTGACTGTCTGATTGACAGAGCCCTGGAACAGGGTGCCCAGGGGGGTTGTGGAGTCTCCTTCTCTGGAAACCTCCAAGACCTGTCTGGATGCAGTCCTGAGTAATATGCTCTGGACAATCCTGCTTTAGCAGGGGAGTTGGACTGGATGATCTCAAGAGGTCCCTTCCAACTCTGACGATTCTGTGATTCCATGTTATTGTTATGCTTAAACCTTAAATAGTCCTTCTTTCATAATGCTACATCACCGCAGGGTCATAAATAAAGTTATGCAGGATAGGTACTAGGAAAGTAATAATAAAAAAAAAATTAAAAAGACAGACTATTTGTAAATGTCAAGTCTCCTATAAGACTAGAAGTGCAAAATTTCTATGCTTTAATTTCATGACTGGCTCCAACTCAATTTCACAGTGTACTGGCAAGTACTAATAACAACAGAATGATTTGCTTGAAAACTCTTTTGATTTGCAAACAGACGAAAGACGAACCACCTACAATGCAAATGCAGTTAATGGTTGTTTGTATCTGCTCTTGTGCTGAGGAAGCAATTATATGTTTATGAGTAATTTGTCTTTTTTTTTTTTTTCCCCCAAGAAGCAAACAATTCTGTGTTGCTTCCTGCTGCACATGACAGCATAATGATACAATTATAGCTGAATTCATTTAAAGTGATATTCCTTATTGCTTGGACAGATTTTCTGGTTCATACTCTTTTGAATGGCTATTAGTTTGGAGTTTTGCACAAATGGACACAGGTGTTATAGAAAGTAGGAAGTCTGGACAAAAGTGTATTTTAAGTATTATAAACATGAAAGCAAGTACAGTATTTACTTAAGCAAAAGAATGGGAAAGCTGTGTTTTGAATATAAGCTAGAATACCCTGGTTTGTGCACTTATAAGGTTTGTGCCTGAAAGCATATTATTTATGTGTAGAAATTGCCAGTTTCTTTCTGTTGAAACGAGAAATTTTGCAGGTGTAAATTTCTGGCCCTACCACAAAAACGTGACTCTCTAAAGAGTAGATGTTGGTACAGGCCAAAGAAAAGTATGATAATACTAAGGTTTTAAATCTTGAAATAGGTGTATACTGAGGAGAAACTAATACCAGTGGTTTGCTGTATGGATGACAGAAGAAATTAAATCCTATTTTTCCCAGTAGTAATATAGAGAAAGGACAATATTTCTGAAAGTGTACACACGAAATATTTGCACATCAAAGTGTTTCCTTAATAGGATAACAGGAAAATTCAGATGGTAGAATACCTGAGGGGGTCTCTCACCCATCATACTACTCAAAACAAGACCAGCTAAGAGGTCAGATCAAGTTGCTCAGGATTTGATTCAGCCCAGGGCTTGAAAACCCCCAAGGACACACTCCACACAATTTCTGTGTGTGGTCTTTCTACCACCTGACTGTCCTCATGGTGAAAAAGTTTTTATTTGGATCCTCTTTCATTTCCACTCATGTCCATTGTCTCATCCTCCCACCATGGGCAACTGGGAAGAGCCTGAGTCTTTCTTCTCGATGGAGAGTCTTGAGCATATCATGGGACTGCAGTGTCACGGTGTCTATGGCCCTGTATTAGAGCATTTGGTCTATCCCAACAACTTCCAGACTTCACCTAGTTCCGGTAGATGATGGTTAACAAACACATAGTCATTGAATGAGCTTATAATTTATGAGTCGTGTTGATAGTATACTTGATACTAAAAAAGTCGTGTTAAAGTTAAAAAGTTTCTGTCTCCTTTGGTTAGTCTTCAGTAAACTAATAGTCATGAGGAGAGGTTCAGATTGGATATCAGGAATTTTTTACACTGAAAGGGTTATTAAGAATTGGAAGAGGCTGCTCAGGGAAGTGGTTGAGTCATCATCCCTGGGACTATTTAGAAGAAAGGTAGATGTGGTGCTCAGAGATGGTTTAGTGATGGTTTTTGTCAGTGTGGAGTTGATGATCTGAAAGTTGGACCTGATGACCTGAAAGGTCCCTTCCAGCCCCAGCAGTTCTAGGATTCTATAACACATCACTCAACAGGGTGCCCAGAAGAATGGAAACACAAGAACACTGTTATTTAAAAAGGTGCTGTTACACTGTAAAGCTCATTCCAAAGCTTGTGAACAGATTGGGCAGCTTCAACTATGACTTCACTGTAAAAAAAATTCTGTTTGTATAACCAGACATCTGACTCATGTTTCCTATCTTGCAGTAGTAAAATACTTGTGGAGAAAAGACAAAAAAAAAAGAAATATTTAATACCCTTTAGTGTAACATGGCAAAGGTGTTAATATGTTGTCTTTTTCAGGCTTTTGCAGTAATATGAACCTATGTAAGTCCAGGAATCATAAGCCTTTAACTTTGGCTCACCTGCTCAAGCTAATGTAAATGCTTGAGGTTTGTTGCAGCATTAAGTGTAGCGGAGACATTTGAACCCTGAAACAACATCAAAACAGTGTTCAGCTAAATAATCACAAATGTGTTAAATTCCTCAAATAATCTGGAAGTTATTTAACTGGAGTTAAACTATTTTGCTAAACAAAATTCATTAGGGATTATGTGAGGAAGCTGATAGTGCCACAAAGCTTGAGAGTAAGGGGATATTTTGCTGCAAATACTTCCAAGATTTTGAAAACAATAAAAATACTGAAAAGGATACATGTCAAGTTTACGGATAAAATATAATTATATGGGCTGGCTTCTTCTAAATACTGTAAATAGATAAATATCTGGATACTTAATTAATTTAGCTGTTGTGTCTAAACTGATTTAATAACTCCTTTGGTAACATCTGAAGGGTCTCAACTTTCTGGTTTGTTATTTTTGTTTATTTGTTAAACTTTATTTCTATAAACAAATAATGGTAAAGTTTGTTTTATTTGGGGGAAATAGGATATGTGGATTGCATTTGATTTTCCACTCCTTTTTCACCTGAGGGTTTATATGATGAGAACATAATCAAAATAAAAGCTCTATAGCAGAGAAAATACTATAAAAAAGGCTTAGAGGAAACAATAGAGGCTATGAAAACAATAGGTGATGATTTTACTTTCCCTAATGAGCATATATGCTGAAACACAACAAGGAGAACAAATGAGAAGTCAATGAACAGCCAAAGGAGAAAAAAATAAACAACAGAACAAAGAACACATGGAAAACAAACCATTTCCAGGATGGAAAGAAATTAATCCAAAACACTAATTTAATACAATCTCTTTGAAATAACCTTAATTGTATTATAGCTGCTTTTCTAAAACTCTGTCTCCTCCTTCATCTCGGCACAGAAGTCATTGTAGGTAAGTCAAGAATAAGTTTGTGAAAACAGGAAACATATAATGGAGAAATGAATGTATCCTATTAGAGCAAGAGTTTTTCTTGCTGGAATACGAGGAGGTTTACATTCTTTGTAAGCAAGAGCTCAGCTTCTGGTCCTATTTTAAAACTAGTGAACCTCCCTCCTGTGTATTCACATGTGAAAGATCCACTGCTGAAGCTGAACAATTATTTGATCATGATCTTAATTTCTACAGCTTGATTTCATCATATGAATGTGTTATACTGCCTCACAATCGTCAGATATCTGAAACTATAAGCTCTGATACTTGGATGGTTGTTCAATGACTTGGTACGCACAGCTCCCACCTGTCATCTGTTTTGAAATGTAGTATTCCTCTTTTCTGAAGTGGAATCTATTTTCCTCTTCACATGACCTTCAAATTAAAATATACTTTCAATAAAATGACTAGATGCATCAGCCTGTACCTCCACGGGGTTTTGATAACTATTTCCCAAATAATCAAGGAAAGTTTAGGTAAAAATATAAAAAGAGAACAAGCATATTGTTCTCTTAGAAAACTCTCACTTTCCAGTGATTGGAAGTTCAGGGATTTCTTGAGACGCTGGCATTATCTTTTATTTAAAAGTCTTCAATGGTTTTAGCACTTTGAACTGTTTGGAATACAAAATATGGAGACTAGACTTTTGGAAAAGAAGGTGAAATTAAGACTACAGACTTTGTCGTCTTTGTCTTCTGTCAGTATTCTAAAAATCATGTCAGTGATTAAAACTATCTTAGACAGAATTTGTCCTCTTAACAACTTAAACCACCACAGTTTAATAGATTGTTTTTTTTTTTTCTTCCATGCAAAAAAACTTTGTTCATAGGAGACTGCCTTTCTGAATAGACACACTGTGTAGCTTGTTCCCTGCCTTGACAATATTTGATCGGGAAATCTAAAAAATTGGTACTTAAAATACATGCATGCTTGCCATAAATATTAATGAATATTAATACCTATGAAATCTAAGAATAATGTTCAAAGCTGAGCTGATGAGATTGCAATGTTGTGTGCCTATTTCTTATCATTCCAATCCATATCAATCACATTCTAACTTTGGCTGTAAAGTCCGGATACTTGTTGCCAACTATATTCTGCCAGTCAAAAGGGGATAAATAGACACAAGGACACAAGATCACAAAAATTTTACAGAAACTATTATAACTACTGTAAGAATTGTTGCTACTGTAGCAATAAGATCCGATGGTCTCTTCAGAAAGCAGGGAAACTGGCCGCAGCAGAATCAATGAAGGTATTGTCATTGTTCCCAAGAATATTTTTGTGCTTCTTATCTGTACCAAATATATCTATATAGAAGAGGCACACATTGTCTCGATACAGAAACCATTACAGCACCTGGATTTATGTCTCTGGAGAAAGTAATTTGCTTGGACAGGCAATTAACTACACCTATAAAGAAATGAATAGAACATTACAAACACAGAAAAAAAAAACCCAAAAAACCATGCTTTCAAGCATATCAATCAAACTTCTCTCCTGTTCACACTCTGAAGGCGCTGGAATGATTTTAATTTCAATTCAATTAAGTTGCTCTTTTACATTTGCTTATCAAAACAGCATGATGAGCAATGATGAGAGATCAAAGGATCCTACCATTTATTTTTCATTTATCACTTGGTATCAGGCTCATAATAAGCATTACCTCATGTTTATATGATATCAGTTTGCTGCATCTAAGTCATGGGGAAATTCTTGGTAGACAAATTTGTGAGCAGCTTTAAAAATTGATATATAACAAAAATGGAAAAAAAGCCCCAAACAGAATTGAAACAATATTGAAAATATTGTTAAGCACTCTTTGCATTACTGTTAGTTCAATTACTTTTTCAGAATTTCTACTTTTTACAGTTATTTAGTATTTCAATGTAGAGAGTACACAGATCAAATTCTAGTACTGCAAAATGTCTACTGCTGTTAAATCATCAAACTTTTACCTTCTCAAAATGGTCTTTAAAAGAAAAATGGAGGGATTCACAGCATCTGAAAACACTTAAGATTTATCTGTATTCCTCTTCTTGTTCTGTGCTTTTAAAAGACATATTCTATTAAGCGATTTGTTGTTGAGCTTTTCTTATCAATATCCAGAAGGAACCCTGCACCGTATCTCTCCCTTTCTCAACAGGAACCTTGCACTATATCTCTCCCTTTCTCACCTTGTTCCCTTGCCCTCTCCCCTCATGTAGAATGGTTTTTCTCATCATTGTGCTACAAAGATCTTCCAGAAATTGAAAGTTTAAGTTAGAAGTCAGAGTGGTTTGGATGTAATAAGCTTCAGTAATTTCTTTTTCCCACAGTGGTATAGTTATCTCTATCTTTTTAACTGTCTAATTATTTGAGGGGGAGAGGGGGGATTTTTAATTGTTTGGGTAGTCAATGATGTGCAGCACAAGGTACTGAGCGCTGCCAGTCTATATGTCAACACTTTTAAATTTCACCGATCTCCAAGTACAAACAGAAGGGAAAGAAGGTTTATGTAATGAAATAGATATTATCAGCCACATCTATTTTGATCTTGTGTTGGGGTATTTCAGCCAAATATACCAATATCAGACTGACAGATGGCCCTTCTTCCCCCACAGAAAGGAGAGGAAGAGAATAAGGAGAGGTACAAGTTTAGAATGAATTAAACTACTTTATTAAAGTATTAATACTAAAACTAAAAAGAAAAAAAAAATAATGAAATAGATACAATATATACAAAATCATATCAAGCTCCCAGTATCCCACAATCACATCACCAGACTGGACTCGGTAACCAGTAGGAGCTGGATTCCAGCTCTGGAGTCAGGAATGCTCAGTTTGGGATCAAAGGCAGATAAACAGACAGGGTCCTCGTCAGACATCAGCCATTGAAGAAAGAGAGTTGACCCTTTGATCCCCCAGCTTTTATACTGAGTGTGATGCAAACGGTATGGAATGCCCTGTTGGTCAGTTTTCAGTTACCTGTCCTGTCTGCTCTTCCCTGCAGGTGAGATCCCTCGATGCTTTTCCACTTCCGACCTTCCAACGGGGCAAATAGTACAATTCCTTGCCCTTGGTTGTTCTAGCAATAATGATAAGCAAGGACCTCTCTACACTATTCCTTGGCGTGATGAGGTCTGATCACTGTGAGAGTGAACAGTTTCTGAACAATCTGCTGTTAATTTCAGAGTTTAGTGAGTTAGAGGAGGCCCAGCTAAAAAAGTAAAATTATAAAACAGAAAATTGGTTCATTTCATCCTTAAAACAGGACAGAGTGTTTGAGGAGCTCTGCTATTTTCATCTGCAAAATCATTAAGCCAGGTGGCTAGAAATGATGTTAGCGAAGATGCATTTATGTACGCACTAGTGTGTGTAGAGGTGGATTTTTCTGTGTATGTAGGATGCTAATTCATGTAGGAAATATTGTACTCTAGTATAAAATGGCTTGAAGGTTCAGCATTCTGTGATATATCTGATTTTCACTGAATTTGAGTCTCAGATAAACTAGATCACCACAGTGTATGATGACATATGCATAGCCAGTGATGGAAGCCCTATTTTGCATCTCAAGAAGAATATCGTGTGTGCCCACTCCTAATTTAGCATATTCCACTTGTTATGCTATTAGACTAGCCTCTTCTGTATGTATATACACGGCTGATAATGATAATTACCTTTCTTCAAGCACTTCCTTAGAGTATAGCCTAACAAAAATTAATGTAAAGGTCCTCCAGTAAAGTCAAACTCAACCCTACTCAAACACTGCTCTTAAATTTGTTCTTTCCTGAGCCAAAGTTCTTTCTCTGTGTGTTGTTAATAAAGTATTATAGCAAGAAGCATGTTTTATTTCCTTCTGCAAAGCTAAATAATGAACAAGGTAACTAAGGCTCCACTATGAGAATCTTCTGCCAGGTAAAATGTATGGGGTTTGTACAGCTTTCAGCTCTGCATGAAAAAGAAAGGCACTAGGAATTTGATCTTCTCATATGCTCCTTCGACTGAATAAGAGGATTGATTTTAACACCATGAAATTACTGATGGCTTCAACAACAGAACTTGGTGTGTGATAGCATTAATAATGTCACCGCATAAGAGTACTTCACAGAAAATATGAAGCAATTTACTATAGGTAAATTGAACACAAATCATCACTTTTCAACCTGGCTTCAGAACGCTGCGATGCCTACACTAGGAAATTATCCATTGCTGCCTGGAAGAGTAGCCACTCATAAGATGAAGGAAATGGGGACGCAGCTGTGTGTAATTTGATATGGAAATGTGTTTGGCCTCTTTTGGATGATGCAATACACTGGGAGAACTTTAGCTGTTTAGATTCTGACTGACATCTTTAAGAAACAGAACTATCAGGGGATGGTCTAAATAGTCACTCTCCAACATTTTACCAAGAGGCATTTTATTTAATCGGGTTTTGTTATGAGATTCATTCTTCAAAATTACTTTCCTGATGACAGATTCTGTTGGAGAGATTTTCTTTTTGGAGGACTTCCCTTGGAAAGGGGCTTTAGTGTTTTTCTAATCACTATTACTATGTTATTTCTCCAAGTAGAAATACTCATGGAATTTCTGTCTTAGAAAAAAACCAAACAACTCTTGAATATATTTAGTTGGTATTAAGACACAAACCAAACATTTCAACGTAGAGTAGTTGTAGCTTTGAAATACGATTTCCTTTTGGGAACAGGATTTCCTACAATCATTTTAACTAGTTCTCAAAGAAATATATTTTAGTGCATAGCTCTAGGAACAAATGATTTGTAAAACTTTTTTTAATATAATTTGTTGTTTTATATCTTATCAGTAACTCTCTTATGCTTCTTTAAAAATTCATTTGAATGTTACTGTCAGTTTGCGATTTTCCTACTACAGACACAGGGAAGGAACCATCTTGCCTGATTTTCAGAAGAAACTAATAAAAACAAATGGAATTGTATTAAAGTAAGTCACAGATAAATTATTTTTTACTAGAACAAGAAATGGAAATATGTGCAATGTGAGCTTCAGCCCAGATCACTAAAATGTTCAAATTTCCAAGTATAAGTTGCACATGTTCATATATGTCTCATGACAGTCATATTTATAGGGCAGAATATTGGCAGAAAATTCTGCTATAATAATTGTTTTTATATTAATTTTGAATAGAGATACAGTGACAAATTCTGTGAACAAGAGAAAGTTGCACAGACTTATGAGACTCTTGGACAGGAGTAGGTTAAGCAATTTTCAGTACTTTCTCTGGGATGCAGTAGTGACAACAGTCAGTGGCAAGAAAATAAAGCTCTTCCAAATCATGATACAATTCACAACTGGAATCGAGAGCTTATTTCTAGGTGTTATTGTTCTGTCATTGTTTCCGTTGGCTTGCAATCAATTTTTCAGATTCAGGTACTTATCAATGCTTATCTCTATCTAAAAGGTCAGGGGGATGGGGTCAGGCTCCTCTCAGCAGTGTCCGGTGACAGGACAAGAGGTAACAGGCACAAACATGAACCTGGGAAGTTCCATCTAAACACAAGGAAGAATTTCTTTACTTTGAGCATGCCAGAGCCCTGGAACAGGCTGCCCAGAGAGGTTATAGAATCTCCTTCTCTGGAGATATTCAAAACCTGCCTGGATGTGATCCTGGTCTTGGGGTTGCCTCCAGCTTCCCCCCAGCCTGCCTGAAAGCATGAAAACAATGTGGTGTCTGTTCAGAGCACCTTGCTCTGCGTTCAGAAAATAATCATTGTAAAGAGTGAAGGTGTAGCAAATGAAGGTAAAATGTGTTTAAGGTGTCATTTTTTTTTTCCAATTCAATGTTTGAGAAGGTAAACATGGAATAAGCCTCTAGGGTAACTACTGCCGTTCAGTTCCTACAACAGCAATAATCCAGTTCTGGTTATAGGAACAATCAGCACTTGGGGTTCAAGAAAGCATTTTAAAGATATTCATTTATCATGTTTTGTCATGTGCTTTTGCTCTGAAGTTTCCCAGAAAATAATACACACTAAAAAGTAGTACTGTCAAACTCGCAGTGGGTAATGCAGAGAATGATTAAGTTGTCTTTCCATCTGCAGCTTGGGGGTTCATCATTGTAGTGTATTTTCTTACACAGTTCAAAAGATATTTCATCAGTGCAATACATTAAAGCCATTTTCTTACACTGTCACAGTGCTTATTGAAATGTCAAGTCTTTTTGCTAGGGAAGGTGATATAAGCTGATTAAATATATTTGGAAGCTTTTGATATTGAGCAGCCAGTTTGATTTCCGTCTCTAACTTACTCATGGCAGTCTCTACAAGTTTCCTCAGTGGATGGCGACATTTCTGAGCTCCTGTGCTGTGCTGTACATTGTTACAGTTCAAAAAAAAAAAGTTGTAGGACAGAGTATTATGATGCTTGATTTAAAAAGCTTTTAACATTTTTATTTTTTCAATATTATTTATATAATTTTATATTTTTATTATTTCTTTACTTACATTTTTATATTATTTCATATAATATGAAAATAAAATTTAAAAAAATCAATATATATGACTAAATCACTGTCAAAGGTAAGTTACAGCTATGTAGATACAGTTCATTCTCTAAAAACAAAACAGTACAGTCTTTCTTAACACCTACTGTGTTCTAAAAGTTTTAAAAAAAATCTAAAAGATTGCCTTCATGCTCTGACTGATGTGCTTGTAGGAACCTGGAAGCAGCCTGGAACATTGGATTTATGTAGTGAAATTTAGAGAAAGTAGTGTCTTGTTTTCATGTTTTATTTTTTCTCAAAAGAAAGGTGCTCAAAGTAGGGCTGATGCTGATTTTACATTTGTGACAATAAAGATTCCCTCCTGACTGTTCATTTGAAAGCTTGAATTCCAGAGACATTAAGGTTTTATCATCAGAAGTCCTAGAGACATCAAGGTACTTCTGTACATAGGCAAGAATTTCAATCCTATATCTCCTACCTCTTGACAAGATGCTACAACTACTCATCCTGGAGAAAGAAAACCAGGAGAAATAACTCTGGGGACAGAAACTGAGATTTAATCATCCTGCAGATGTTTTTTCTTGCTATAAGCAGCTAAGAATCCTATTCTTGCTGTCACAACGCATCTTGAATTATTTTCCCTACAATAAAGCACATTTATCTGATTATAGTGGATTTCCATTCACCTTTACTTACCATAAATATAGCCCTGTATCACAGGAATACAGGTCTGCCATAGGAGGTAAGAAGCTCCAAGTTTTACACTGAGTTTGCAAGTTCTGAGGACGGAGATGTATCGAATTTGCAGCATCTTCCAGTGTTCTGTTACTCTTATGTTTTGGAATATGTGGGTTTTGATATGATTAGGCAAAGAAGAAAACTAAATCTTTGGTGCTATGATCCTGACCAAATTCTTTTTTTTTCTTTTTTCTTTTCTTGTAAAGGTAGTACAGTGTTTTTTAAAACCTCCTGTGTTCTAAAAGGTGTAAATGATTGCCTTCAAGCTTTGACTCTTAAGTGACTGTTGTACTTCTCCACAGTCCTTTAGTACAGAATTAGTGCAGAATTCAGGCAAGGCCTGTATGGCAGGAAATGTCCAGTGGTTCTGAGTCCAAGCAGAACCACATGGTTCATAGTCACATAGCTAAACTTTCTTGTGCTTCAAGACAAACTGCCACACTCGAAGTACCAGTTGGGAGTGTTATATGTCATGTATATGCCCTGAACTTTGCCCAGGATTTTCTAGGAAAATGCCAGTTGACACAAGGGAAAACACTGAAAGAAAATGTCAATAAATTATGTAGTATAGACCCTTGCAGAGCAATGGAGTCACACCGTTGCACGGGCAGCCGAGAGAGTTGGGGTTATTCAGCCCGGAGAAAAGAAGGCTCTGGAGAGACCTTATTGTTGTGGCCTTCCAGTACCTAATAAGGGGCCTACAGGAGAAATGGGGAGGGACACTTTATCAGGGAGAGGAGCAATAGGAGAGCAGTAGTAGCTTTAAACTGAAAGAGAGGAAATTTTGACTAGATATTAGGAAAATATTCTTTCCTGTGAGGTTGCTGAGACACTGGAACAGGTTGTCTGGAGAAGATATGGATGTGCCATCCTGGAGGTGTTCAAAGCCAGGCTGGTTAGGGCTTTGAGCAACCTGCTGTAGTGGAATATGATTAAGAGCTGGAATGCAATGGTTTTTAAGGTCCTTTCCAACCCAAACCATTGTACGTTTCTAATACTTCAGCTCATACTTGAACCCTGCTTGATTTATAATGTAGAAATAGCCTACCACCTCTCTCTCATCATTGTTAAGGAGATTCCATGACATGAAGAACCCCAAATCAACATCTGCAGCTGAATATTCCCCCGACAGATCATGATAACATGTTTTTCCCAGCCTTCCTTACAACCTATTTTCCTGCAAGATGTAATTTTTAGCTTGATTTTTTTTTTTTCATGTTCCATCAAAAATTCTCTAGGGATTTGATCCCACAGCCACCTGAAACAGTCATTTGTAGCCCAAAAGCATAGATTGGCTCATCAAAATACCGTTGAGTATTCCCACATATTTTTGCTAAAAACATAGAACCAAAACAGATACAGGTTTGTGAGAATGTAGAGAGACACTGTTCTATAATAAAAGTTAGACAAAATGCTAAGGAATGAACTAAAAAATTCCTTACTATGTAAATGCTGTTTTATAGTGTCAGTTTTAAAGAGTTTCTGACTGTTACAGAGGTGTTTTCCAGGCAGTTCTATGTATCTTCGCCATGGTAATGATATTTCACTAGTGACTCTTCAGTGACAATTCAATTAGTATGTATTTATTTTTATAATCAACAGGCGTTATAAAACACTTGACAATTAAGATCTCTAAAGAAAAGAGTAAAAAAACAGTTATTTAAAAAATTCTAAGGAAACCCAGGGAGTTCCTGGATATTTTTGTCCCTAAATATGAATGAGTTTTTTGAATCATAGAATTCAGAACCATTGTTATATTATTAAAAAAAAAAAATAAATCAGCAAGAGATTTTTATAAAAATAAACACTGACAAAGTAACTAACAGTCATAATTTTTTAATGGCATTTGCTCCTTTTTTATTTAGTTTTATCCATGTTGAAGAAAAGTCCTGTTATTTCTTCTTTCTGGTATTTCAGGAAGATTATTTTCTTCCATGGAATGGGATGAAGACACCCAAGAAACAGCTAGTCACCTCATGCTGGTTTATGTAAGAGAAACACAGACACAAGTGTGAATATCATAAACTGCTTCAATGTCTTATAATTTTGAAATAACTTGGGCTGCCCTAAAGCAAGGCATAGACCTTAATAAAGAATAAGTCTTTATGACTGTTTCAATTGATTGCTTTTGAGCAGAGGAAAATGAGAAATCATTATGTGCACTAGTAGAAACTTTCTTTTAAGTGGCAGTTCAGTTTAATTCATGTCACCTTACTCATGACAGCGATAACAAATAAAGAAACGGAGGACGGATTCCTAGGGATAATTAAGCAGTGTTGATCTCAGGAAAGTTGTCTTTTCAATGAAACACTGATTGCATTGTTCATAACAAAACTACCTCAGCATGACAGAACTAATTAGTGACCATCTGAACTTACTTAGCCAAATGAAAAAAGCAATTAAAAATGCCGTCATCACTGAATCTACCACTGAACAGCTGGTTATATTGATAAGCAATACAGCAAGTTAAAGCTACTTTGGAACACAATGGAACTTAATCTGCTTGCTAAGTAGTAATTAGAAAGCAATAAGAGAATATGAGATTACTGTAGAGAAACTGTTATTATGATGCAAACAACTTTCAAAAGGCAGTTTGATCCCCTCAAAAAAAATATAAATTTTTAAAAAAAGAAAAGTGGGTGAATGTCTAAATTTCTCAAGAGTGGAACTCATAAAGCCTCTAGAAGGTTTTCACTGATAAGCTGTTCTGTGATTTGAGGAGGTTTATGGAGTGCAAAATGCATGATGCAGTGTATCTTGCTTAACCTTTGCAGTCAGGATGACCCCTAAAAGACAGGAGCAAGGAGTTCAGTTCACATCAGTACCTTTCTTATGCATTGCTTAGAAAAATAAATCATAAAGAAAAATAAAAAGAAAATATCTTAATATGTCAACATTATTCAATAATATACCAATATTATTATACAATAATATATCATTATAATATTGTTATGTAGTAATATATTGCATATAACTAAATTATATTCTTAAGTATTTTTAACTGTAATGTTTTGTAAAGCACTGAAAAAAAGAAAATAAATCATCCATTAAGTGACATTTACATAGCTTCTTTATATTTTTTGTTCAAATTTATATTCTTAAAACACAAGCAAAACAGAAGTCTTACAAACAAGTATTTTATGGTAGAAGGGCTGTTATAGATATTCAGTGTACGTGTATAATAAGCTTTCAGTAAGAACGGGATAAGCATGTGCCTTATAAAAAAATTGATGTAATGACTTTGTCAGAGACTTGAAAAAGCAAACAACAAAGAATTGTCAGCCATTGATTTTAAGGCAGTATATAATATGTACATTAATCTTTCTAGGTTTTCTTACTGGCAGCACATACTCAAAAATACAGCTATGATAATTCTTCTCTCCAGCAGGTCAGCCCTTTACTCCATCATTTCTTTTAAATATGAGGGAAGTATTTGTGCCTTATTAAGAGAAACACTGACTTATATCAAGAGCTCTATTCAAAATATATTATTCCAAAAGGGTGATGTAAAAAGTTATGAAATTTTTGAAGATATTCTAAGATTCATGTTTTCCTAACATATCCTGAACAATTTTGTTTGTAGGTCTGGGACTCAATTCAAAGAAACACCAACTATTCATTTAAGTCAGTCCCTAACCAAGGAAAAAATGAATGTTAAATACCTATTTAAATGCTATACAGAATGTTTCTTTATGGTATATTGACTGACTAATTCAATACTCATTGTGGGAGGCTGTGCTGGAATTCAGTGGGTTGTGGCTAAGAGTTTTTCTCACACTTCACAAAATTTCTATTTTTTCCATGTCTACGTTTAACTGCTGCTTTTATGATGTCCCCTTATTAGTCCAAGACCAACAAACCATTGCCTGCTTCTCACTGATTTCTAGCTTTAGGAAGCACAGCGATTTATGAGGGGTATCATGGCTTTTACCCATCACAGTAATAGAAGAAAACACCAGGAGCTGAACAAATCCTGTACAGCTACTTGAGTGATGATAACAGTATTAGAATTACCTTAAGCTTTTTTAAGGAGAGTGTAAATCTCAAAAAAAAAGCAAAGAAAAGAAGGATGTGTGAACAGAGCTGTTTAGACACAACTTTCATTAGATCCAGAGAATGCTGTCACAGTCTTTGGAAAATAACAGTTTATTCATTTTACCATGGAGATAAAAAGTAACCTTGGACAGAACTCTGTCCTTCTCCCCTAAAATTAATAATTATTGCTTTCTGTCTTTCCCATGACCGATAAGGATATCCATAGGTAGTTCTTCTCTAGGCTAGTTCCTTTGAAGATAGGTAACCCTGCTCTCTAGATAAACAAACATTTCACAGAGGTCAACCACTCTGTAGTTACGATTAAAATTTCCCACAGTTTAACCAGTTTCCTTTTATACCAGATAAACTATATTTTGGGCATAGAGGCTCTTAGTGCACATTTCTTCCAACCTGTTCAGCCCAATGTTCCTATGAGTCCTTCCTTCCATTCCTTGTTCTCTGCCTGATTCTATCTTCCTCATTCTCCTTAGCATCTCCAATGTTTATTTTGTCTGCCACAATGCCATTTTTCTAGAAGAACACTGGTGCCATTATAGCCACTCTCTCAGGTTTTACCAACCCTCACAAGACAGGGAAACAAATGCCAAAAGACTGCAGGGAAAGCCAAGGCACAACGTGCTTTCTCTTAGATTATCCAACTAAAACTGCAGTTCCAGCTATTGGAGGAGACAGGGTGCTCATTACAGTTTAGTACAAGACAACAGGGCAATTATCTCAATTTAATACAAAGTAATGGACTTTGACTCCCTCTCTGACATTAGCCAGACACATATCTAGAGCAGCAGAATGAATTCCCTGGTGAGCGATAGGGAGAGGGACAAGACAAGGAAAGAAAATGTAAGAGCCATAATCTGGATCTCGAGGACAAAATACATAATTCTTATCACTCTGAGGAACCCACTTTTTGCAGAATCACATGACAAAAAGGAATTCTGACAGGAATGGATAAATAAATGTATCATCTGGGTTGCCTGCATAATATATATATATTATTTAAAATAAACAAAAACAAACAAACAAAAAAACCAAAACCAAAACAAAAGTGAAATTAATGGTCTTTCCAATTCATGACATTCATATATTGTATAAATTACACTGTTTACCTGTAGAGGTCTATGACATAGCTTTGGTAAAATTGCTCTGTGTTCCTGAAAGGTCCCTCTAAATGTTTAATTTCTATGTTGACTTTTTCTCTGGCATTGAACTATGCATATTTTCAAGGATGCTTCTGCTACTGAACTTGGTTTTGTTTCTGTTGACGTTTTTCTGGCTTCATTTATATAATGAAGCCATTAGGAGATTTGCAATCAGGTTCCCTTTTCCTATATGAAAATGAAGAAGTGTAACAACAGTAACAATTTAACTTCATCCTTCAACTGCAATTGTCAGGTGAGTTCTTTATTTAGAAATTTTCCACCAAACTTTAATCTGAAAATAATACAAAGAAAATATTGTGTGTTCATTTTACTGTAATTGGATTGAGTTTATTTTAGTATGAATTAAGGTCTCAATGACTTAATGATTTATGTGTAAACCTCTGTTGTTTTGTCACATTGAGAAAAAGACAACAGCTCACATTTGTCATCTGGCTTAAAAAGTGTTGTATTGATTCTCCTTTGTCTATTTTAAGTATCTTAAATGGAACAGATTACTTTTTTTTTTCCCTGTATGAGGAAAAGCTTTCTACCTCCCGCTACACTTTAGCCTTGTGGATCCACAGACGGAATATGTGCTTATTGAAGCATTAAAATAACCAACTGCCTAAAACCAAATATTTGCCTGTTCCCAAGTTTTAAACTCGGTGGAAATACTGTCCAGAGGTCATTGGTTTTGAAGGATGAGAATGTTGGATTAGAACATTTCTACAAACTCACACAAAATAAGAAAACACTTCAGCCAAACCCAAATAGTTCACACAAAGAAAGCCAGAAGTAGTATATTTATTACTTGTGTATTAGTTTTGCTGATGCTACTTGTCATTAAGTTAATACCAGTAATAACAGAACATGACTGTTGATGGCACTTATTTAGAATGTCTGTTCTTTTTAGTGGCTTCTATTTAATTTACTTTCCATTGTGTTCAACATTTACTAAAGGTTAATAATATTAACAATAAAACCAACAACATTATTAATAGTTACAATAATGATAATAATTGTGTGGTGGTGTTAGTATTGCAATTAAACTGAACTATTGCCTAGGAAGTCCAGTTTATGGATAAATACTTCATTATTTTGCATATAAAAGTGACATGGGGAAAGAATGATTTCTGCTATAAAAAGCTTGAAGTGTTGTAAAGAAGTAGACAAGAGAAAAGAGACACTATAATGAATACCAATGCAAATATGCTATGTGCTTTTTTCTCATTGTGCTGTTGCTTTTATAAGTCTAGAAATACTACTTTTTAAATATAATCCTATATTTTAATATAACCCAATATTTATCATAGAGATTTAACATGAATTAAGGAAGAAAATATAAGAAAACTAAATCCTATAAGATCATCCTATATTTCTTCTCTTAGGCTAAATATATTTCACATCCAGTTCTGAGAGAAAATCCTGCTGCAGTGTCAAAGAAGTGAGGACTTAATAAAAAAATAAATAAATAAAATAATCAAATTATCTATTCTGCAAAATAACTTTATGGTTTCTATTTGAAAAGTTATATATAAAATTGTGATTTACCAGTGAAGTTAGTGTTCTCTATTGGCAACTTTGAAAGCTATTTCTAAATAGTATTGCCCAAAATGTGCAAGAATCTCTAGTCTTTTGAATGAACAATATTTACTTCAGTAAGAATCAGACTACTCATACAAAAGTTTTTACTCAGTCTGGGAGAAGAAACAGTATCACACAACTTAGAAAATCAATCTATCTGATGCTATAGCTAATGAATACAAATCATACAAACATCCTTTCAGTCAAAATACAAGTGACAAATATATTCAAAAGCATTTTGTGTGGCTTATTACTGACTCAGAAATAATAAAATGCAGAACAAATTGTTGTGGCAACTCTACTCCCATCCCATAAACTGTTGTCTGTGTCCAGACTGTTGTCAAAATAATGCAAGACAAAAGGTTTGCAGGATGAGAAATGCGTTTGAAGCCCTACAGTGACAGATTTCCTAGTAAAATAGATTAGATTATATGCAGTATGCAAAACACTTCATTCATCGAAAAATTTTACATCTGAGAAATGCAAGTTACCACCTGAGCGTTTTTTTTTTCTTGTTTTCTTTAGCAGAATCTTAAAAAATACTGGGAAGAATAAAAATTACTAGGAAAATGTATGAAATACTATAAAAAAAATCTATTCAGAGTTCTAATATATGTTAATGGATATAACCATTTGTGTAATTTTAATAATCTATATGTACTTTCACCATCTGCGTGTTTATTAATATCCTTAAAAAAAAACACATGGTAGTTAAGACAGGCCATTAAATAAAATGTTTATCTAAATAAGGAATTTTCTGGGCCTTTAACCTTTTAACATCTTCTCTGGACTTCTAGTTTCATGTCTTTGTAATGTAGATGTTAATTCTGAGAGAATTTTGTGATCATTATCACCTCAGATAATTTTCTGGTTGGGATCATGATAAATAAGTTCTCTCCATAACAGTGGATTTTTGAAGAAATATGTTTGAGAAGAAGAATGAGTAGATTTAAAAAAATAAATAAAAAAAAAAAACGGGAGAAGTATTAAATTACTTCTTTTCAATGAATGAAGTAAAATGTATACCTGAAACTGGATCTCAGCTATTGATATGTAACAGTTATAAATCCCGGAATTGTGTATGTACTGATTCCTTATCTTCAACCCATATACTCCTTTACAATTTTTTTTTCAGTCTTTCCTCATTTTATTGTTTCCATACAACCTTGAATTATTTTTATCTTTGCAGTCCCTTCCTTTCAAACATCAAATAGTTTATCTTTCTTCACTTACCCATGTTCATTTTCTTCTCATAACAAGCTTCTATGAAATTAATTTCATTAAATTTCCTGACCATGGACTCTTCATTATACTGCAAAAAGTGAAATTTTGTGTAGTTTGCTGCTTTCTTGCACTTTAGTATTGAGAACTGTTTGAAAGCTATTGGCTGTAGGCACTTGAAGTCTACATTATGTAATTATTGGTCTATTATGTTACTCTGAGCTAATATGTTCCCTAGGCAAACTGCCAAGCTTTAATATATAGTCTGAAGTAATTACAAAAGGGTATATCTACCAGTTAATATAAAATTATAGAATAATTTAGGTTGGAAAAGACCTTTAAGAACATCAAGCCCAACTGTTAACCTAACACTGTCAAGTTCACCACTAAACCATGTCCCTCAGCACCACATCTACACAGCTTTTGAATACCTCCAGGGATGGTGACTCAACCACTCCTCTGGGCAGCCTGTTCCAGTGCTTGAGTGTTAAACAATGCTTGAATACTGAACATTAAAACACAATAAAAGCAGTAGAAATAGTAATAGAGAAGCAAGCTTAAGGTAACCAAGGTTATTGCAACATCTCTCAACTGTTCTTCCTAGAATAATTAAAGTCAGAAAGGGACATCTGGGTGCCTTCTAGGAGTGAGTTCCAAGTTCACAGAGCACTTGTTCCAGCTGAGTTCAAAAATCATAGAATGGTTTGAGTTGGAAGGGACCCTAAAGATCATCTAGTTCCAAATCCGCTCCCCTGGGGTGGAGACACTTCCCACCAGACCACGTTGATCAAAGCCCCATCCAGCCTGATCTTGAACACCTCCAGGGGTGGGGTATCCACAGCCCCTCTGGACAACCTGTTCCAGTGTCTCACCACCCTCACAGAAGATAATTTCTTCCTAATATTTCATTTAAATCTCCCCTCTTTCAGTTGAAAACCATCACTCCTTATCCTAGAGCTCCACCCCCTGATCAAGAGCCTCCCGGTCTTTCCTGCAGGCCCAGATAATAACAATATTAGGGCAACCAAATGCATAAACTGCTATCTTCTAAACTAGCTGCAGGTTTTATTAGGTTTGTTTTTCCATATTTAGCTTTGAAGAATGTCAGTGATCTGGCCTGTAAGTCATGATTTAACCATTTTAACATGGTTAAACCTGAATCTCACAAGAGGAAGCCAATACAACCAAGACTATCATTGTTGAAAAGAGCTGTAATGTTTTAATCTATTATTGATTTTTTCCCCCTTTCTTTAACACTGAAAAAGCTATAGAATAATGCATTTGAATTTTGAAATTTAAAACTTGGTAAGATACCATTATTTGAAATGCAAGCAATAGTTTCAATATAGTACTTAGCTGGCATGAAGTGCACAAGGTCCATTGATACCAGAAAGCTATTGTCTGAAGAGATTATAAATGATAAATGTTGTTCACAAATACACTATATAAGTAAAATAACAACTATGGTAGCCTATTTTTTCAATACAACCAAGACTACAAAGAGGGTTGGTTTACTCAATTACTATTTTTAAGAGGTTTAGAGAGCGGTTTAGATTCACATGACACAGTATAGTTTAAATGGAGAGACTTTGAGTGGAAACAGCCATATTTGATCTTTATTCAGGTATTCTCACCCTATATTTACTAGATTTCCAAATCTCTTTAGAACAATATAACTACACTGCTAACAGGCAAGGTGTTGTTTTAACAGATGTTTGAGAGTCTAGAAACCGCAAGACCATGAATGAAGACCATATGTGTTTGCTGAGAGCGTAAATCCCAGTTGGAAACACACAAACATCTGCCTGTCCTAAGGTTATTAACCTATGGTTGAGCGGATGTGCCATCACTAATCTAGTTTTTCAACAGACGTGTTTCTATGAAAACTCATCAGTCCATTGCTAAAAAGGGCAAAGAATATTCTATTGGGGAGCAAATAAATTACCAATTAAATTTTTGCCTTACAAAATGTCTCTAACGGAGTAAATAGAGACAATGGCTCTAGTTTTTTGCAGATTAGTGATTTAGAGTTTTCAAAGTAGCTTATAGGCACTCCACCACTAACAACTGTGAGCTCAAGATGTTGCTGCTCTCTTCCTCCAAGGAGTTCTGACCAATTCATTTTCTGTCCATTTAAAAATGCTGTCAGCTATAGTAAATAAGAAGCTTTTCTCAGTGGTCAAATGTTACAGCATATTGGAATGGGGAGAGACTGTTGCCACAGGAAAGTTAAGTTATCTTTAAAGCTAAGTATATTTGTAATGCACTACAATAATTATTTCTAATATTTTTTTCTCTGACATAAGAGACATTAATGTCATTTAATCCACAAGGACTATTTTTCTGTTTACATTGAATATAATTAAATCATAGTAGTGGATGAGTCTTTTCCTAATCAATATACACAATTATCCCCACACTAAGTTGTTTTTTTTTCATTAGAAAACTAGTTTCAGCAGAACATAAGTTTTATCTTAATATTTTACTGATTCATACATTTATCAGCTTAGAATTTTGATTTCTTAGCTGGTGACTAAGTTATGATGCTTTTAAGAAATACAAACATCTGCAGATAATTCATCTAATGATATTTGCATAGTTACCTGCTTATTTTGTGTTATGTTTGATACAGAAAACATATTATTCTATTGGGATTATGACTTTGATACACTCCTATGAATTCATGCAAACCATTTATTAAAAGATAATTATAATGGGTTATAAATGTACTGACGGTAAATAACATTATTACTCACTTGACAGGGCCAAACAAAAAGCTACTCAAACCAGGTTTAACCTTTGTTGAAACTATGTATTCTAATAGAGCATTTATTGAGTAAGTAATGATGAGGAAATTGTCTAAGATACACTCATACAACGTTACAGTACAAAGTACCAGTAGGCTTTCTGATTATTTGACATCCTGTTTTTTGCTTATCTTCAATCAGTAATATTGCTATTTGAGAATATATCTGGTTGAAAAGCAGACTTCAAAAGGACTATGAGTAATAAGCTAAAGAATGTTGGACATTTATATGAAATCTAGTAACACTGTGTATGTATTATTTTGTTACCTCATACCTTTTTTAAAAAGTGTTTCTCTCACACAGCTTTTCAAACTTGGTTAAGTCTATAGGCAGCATTTTCAACATTAATAAATATGTACAATCTCTATGTTTGATAGAATGCAGTCTAAAAAGCTTTTGATTATACCTGTTATTTTGTAGTGCTAAAGAATAAAGATTTAGATAGAGGTTCTTAGTAGAACTGAAGGAGACTGGTGCTTTTTAAAAAAACCAACACTGAAACCTAAATGGGTGTTTCAGTGTCCTCTTCAAATGAACAAGAGCACAGGTGTAGCTGCCTTAATGCAGGTGGGAAGGATTCCAGTGTAATCACCGTCCCACTTCTAGCCAAATTAAAGATGTTCAATCCAGCAACAAGAAGAGTTAGGGAACTTTACTTATTAGTAAACACATGCACACATATCATTGTATATAGTAAATACAATTTATTTATATAATTTGAAGCAATTACCTGAAATAAGAAATTAAGAAATCATTTTCTGTTATTAAATTTGGTTGTTTTCTTAATTTTGCTTGTAGAGTTCATAGAAAATGTGTTACATGTAAATAATGCCTTTATGAGTTTGTTTTGAAAGCATTTGTCAGCTATCTTGAAGTTTATATGGGTTTTTACTTTCCTGTTTATGAGGAAAGAAATTGCACTTTACAAGACAGGTAAAAAATATAACAGAATAGTTAATTACTAAAAGAAATACTCATGAATAAACCATGAATAACTAGCCCAAAATGTGTTTTAAAAAGGTATTTTATATATAATTATGAAAGGAAACAAAAATACACTTTAACTGAAGCATCTTGTGTAAACTGAAGTCACAGCAGATTTTGAAAAAAACAAAGTTTGCTGTGCCAGTTTATAACTTCAAAAAATAAAGCTCTCTTACTCATTGATAATAACAATTTTACTTTATAATCAATAGATTTTTTTCTTCTTCCTTTTCTTTTTCCTTTCTTCTAAGTGTTATTCAGAAAGATAATAGGACTTTGAGCAGCCTGGTCTGGTGGGAGGTGTCCCTGCCCATGGCAAGGTGGTTGGAATTAGATGATCTTTAGGGTCCCTTCCAACCCAAACCATTCTATGATTCCGCGATAATAATATCTATACTTAGCTTTAAAAATATGTATCTCATGCTTTCCACAGAAGTAATAATGTATGTAAAGATAGTTGTGAACATAAATAATGCATTGAATCCTTTTTATGTGCAAATGATCTTCATGTAAATGTTCAGCAGAGAGCACAAAATTCTTAATCCTTGAGTTAACAGAGCTTCTTCCCATCTGACCCTTACTCCTAGACTGGCACATCATGAATGACTCTTGGAGACACCACTGACTACAAAGACATCCTGGCTTAGGAAGTTTAGACAATAGAGTTTCTTTATAGCAAAAGTTAAGGCTGAACTTTAGCCATGTAATTATGTTACTGGACTGAAAAATGTGTATCCTATTGCATCATGTGATGCTGTAAAATCACAGAAGTTTTAAATAGTTAAATGGTTGCAGTAAAACAATGTAGACTCCAATCTTGTTTTATTATTTGAGTAGAACGCAGTTTGCTCCCTTCAGTTATGATTATTTGGAATCTGTGAGAGCATTTTAAATCACTAAAAGTAAAGGACAAATATATGATATAGTCTTAGAAACTGAATATGGAGTCATGAATGCAAAAACCTGTAACATTTTCAGGTTTTTTTTCAGTGATACTTGCATTTTTGCAAGTACTCCCTAAACTTTCTCTAGCTCTTTTGTATTTCCTATGTAAAGTAGCTATTATGGAAATTGCTTACAGATCTTATTAAATTACTGGTTGTCTAGAGAGTGAAATAACCAGGATCCCATTTGATTATATGTTCAAAACTATATAGGCATTTGTCACAAAACCCTTCCATCTCAAACTACTTGTAACAGTTTCATTGTAATATGACAGAAGAACCAACTTTTACTATGAATAAAAACACAGGTTCTGTGCTGTGTGTATGTGTCAAGGTGCTGGCAGCCAGCAGTGGCTGCAGCAGAATTCTCTGTACTGGACCCACCACAGGACATAGCTGAGCGCATCAGTCAATTGTGTGTCCCCTCTGGGACAACGTGTTTAACAAAGAACAAAACGCTGCATGGGACATGAGGAGGGAGGATAAAAAGAATGAGAAACCATGCAACAGACATCAAGGTCAGAGAAGAAGGAGGAGGAGGAGGTGCAGACTGTGGAGAGGATCACGGTGGAGCTATTATATTCCTCTGCCATCCACGTGTAGAAACTGTTTAAAATACATTATCTAGAAACCCAGAAAACCTAGACAGACTAAAAGCTGTTGAGTATTTTAGTGGTATATCCAAAGGTTGTGAAGAGCAAGGAGGCACTTAATAAGAATCTTAAGCTCTGTTACTAGAATGAAGTAGATGGAGACATGCAGAGAGAGTTTATACACATATTTAAAGAAGTCTCAATGGCCCTCTGAGAATACTTTATAAAGAAAATATTTTAGATCCCCCAGAGGTATAGGCGAATACTATTTTGCAATCGCTCTGAAATGAAAAATCCGCTTGGTTTTGTATGTTCCCAGCAATACAAGCAGAAAATATATTAAAATATTCTTCAGCATAAATTTACCAGAAAACACTTTTAATTATTTTTTTTCCAATCAGTTCAAAAGCTGCTACTTTTAACAGAGTGTTTACTGAGATTTATTTTGTTCTAATGAGAGATAAACATTTTTTGTCGCAGTTTTATATCTCTATTGTAAATGTTTTGTGGGACAAGAAACACTGTAAAGCATCTAATGCAGGAGCTACTGCCTTAAAAATGAAGGGTGACAGGGGTGGTTCATGCTTAAATTTCTTTTTCCAAGAAATTCATAGAATCACAGAAACATGGAATGGTTAGAGTTGGAAGGGACCTTAAAGATCATCAATTCCAACCCGCCTGCCCTGGGCAGGGACACCTCCCACCAGACCAGGTTGCTCAAAGCCCCATCCAGCCTGGCCTTAAGGAACAGGTTGGAGAGTGACCAGCAAACTTGATAACAGTGATCTGAGGAATATTAGCTGGAGGCTAATAGTCCAGTAAAGATATTTGCCCCATAATCTTGGAACTTCTTGATTTTATTTTTTTTCTTATACAAGGGGACTCTGGTTGTCTAATTTTAATCCAAAAAGAGAGAATATTTACAATCATCCTCGTCTAACAAGAGGTTTACATAAAAAAATCCCCCAAGTTCAGCAGTATCCCAGTGGTATGACAGTATTTAAACAACTCAGAAGTGTAGCCTCTCAAGCATGTTTCATTCCTTTGGAAAACAATTTTCTGGCCTTTTTAAATGGAGAAACACAAAGTTTCAAGGGATTTCATAATTTCACTAATTTTGACTTTGCTTCTCAAGGTGGAAAATAGATACACTGAATTTCACTTCATGCATGCAGCATTTAGAATATTTCTATTTTTGAAATCCCACCAGATGTGCCTTGAGAAAGCTCTTTTATTTAGATACCTCTCTGCTTCTAAAATACCCCGACAAGTATGAAGCTCACACACTCATTGTGCATGACGATTCCCAGCAGCTTCTCATGATGTATTTTGTTACCTTAATGGCTGTGGTTTTCTCTCAATTAGCTGCATGTGGTGGTTCTGGCACCAGGAAAGACAGTGAGACTATTAACTTTTTTATCTCATCCTGACTGAAAATAAAAGGTAGCATTTTAAGAAATATTTGTGAATGAAAGACTATAATGGAATTTCTTAGTGAAACTCAGGTGTAATCATTTTGAATGCTTAAATTAACACTGACAATATTCCTTATTATATCATATCATAATCCCTAATCCCTATTTTAGGAAATTAAGAGTCTCTTGCTTTTGAATCAGGTCCTTTGTGAGAAGAAAGGCGGGTACCTTTGCTGCTGTAGACCTTCAGAGGTGTGTTTGTTCAGTTGCCTGACTCAGCAACGCTGCTAAAATATTATGCCTCTGCAATGCAATAATGGGATTCCCTTCTTTTTCCCCCATAACATTATATAATAGCTCAATGCTGTTCTTTAACTAGTTTTGCAATTTATAATTTAAAAGTTATTTATGATAGTCAGTTATCTAGATGATTATGAGCAGTATGTACTGTGTACCCTGAGCCTCAAGCCTCAACCCTTAGAGCGACTGGAGGAGTTGGGACTGTTTAGTTGGAGGAAGAGGAGGCTGAGGGGAGACCTCATCCCTCTCTACAATTACTTGAAAGGACGTTGTAGAGAGGTTGGTGCTGGTCTCTTCTCACAGGGAATTAGTGAGAGTACAAGAGGGAATGGCTTCAAGATGCAACAGGGTAGGTTTAGGCTGAAATTTAGGAAAGAATTTCTCTGAGAAAGAGCGGTCAGACCCTGGAATAGGCTGCCCAGGGAGGTGATTGAGTCCCCATCCCTGAATGTGTTTCAGAGTGGCTGAGATGTGGTGTTGGGGGATCTGGTGTTGGGGAGGAATTTGTAGAGTGGAGCTGATGGTTGGACTCAATGATCCCAAGGGTCTTTTTGAACCTGAATGATTCTATGATTCAAATTGACGTAACAATGCTTGACCAAGCAATGAGAAAACATTGCTTTTCAGCCAATGTTAGGAATATTTCCTCTTTTAAAACTGGTCTTAGAAGTTATTCTTTTGCTGAAAAGACTTTCGTTCAACATGAAGCTGCCTTCTCAATTCTAGTGTATGTACACTCTTCAGCTCTGCGTACTTGCCATGGGTGAGTTAGAGCTATTGAACTTCATACAGTTAAGAGATGATTGAGGCTAATTGCTCTGAGATGTTACCTTAACTACAGAAGATTTAGATTATAAGATTTCTGCTGAAAGCAACACCATTTTTGTAGTGTTTGTTTGCTGTGAATACTGGTAGGAACTAATAAAAAATGCTATTGTATATCCTAGATTACAGTGTTATTTCTAAGAACTAGATTGGTAGCTATATGGAAGAAAAATTTACCATGACTGACCATATACTCTCCTCTTTCCGTGATGTTTTCTTCCAACACAATTATCATATAGGTAACTTTAAGCTCCTCTGGAAGATGGCTGAAATGAATTGCATTCTTTTGCTGTGCCTCTAATTTACTGTCATGCCTAGGAGTTTCTTAGACTTTAATTTCCAGATATTAAGGTTTTTACCTGCAAGCATTTCATGTTTGTTCGGACTCTATTCTATTCTGATAGAAAAGTGTATATCTCTGAAATCTGAGAAAATAAATTCAGCGAACTTTCAAAATCTCCATTTCAAAAGTAATACATGGCTCCTTTGTACACTTCTTTTTTTTTTTTTTTTTCAAATGGAACGTAAAACCTGTGGGATGGAGGGGGGAATACCCTGAGATTAGTTGAGAGGGCTGAGAAAGAGGCTGATGGGAAAAAAAAAAAAAAATGCTGGTCTAGTATATATTTAAAACACAGCATTTCCTAACTGCCTGAAATGGTTAATACATGGTATTTCTAAGTACCTGAGTTCAGCAGAAGGAGCTAATGAAATAACCATGGAGCATATGAGTGATCTTTGAAGTGCTGTTTACTGATCTGTTTACGCCAAAGTAATTCCACTGATACCGGTAGTCACTTCTGATTTATATAATACCACTAACAGAAAAACCTCTATTTACACATCAAAACAAGATTTAAGTGTATGAGAGATTTCAGAACCTCACATTACTGGGTTTAGGCTTACAGTAATAAGATAATAGTTTAAATTTCAAACTACACTGACTTAATGCTAAATATTTTTTGGTCTCAGTCTTCATTTTCAGTCTTATTTCTTAAGACTGAAAATTCAGGTATTCTGGAGCTTCTCAAGATTATTCATATTTTTTTTACAGCTCAATCTTTTCCTTTTTTGGGTGTAAAATCCATGGTTGTTATTTGTGCAGTGGTGATCTCTGACAGCTGAGAGCCTGATGACTTTTTAAATTTTTAATTTAATACTTTTTTAAATTTAATCACTTTTTTATTTTCCTTTCTCTGAAGTGACAGTAACAAACACAACAAAATAACAATGTAATAATTTTTTTCAGGAAGCCACTGGCCAAAAGAAACATTATAATTTCCAGCATTTTTTTTCTGTAAAATCTTACATGCTTTGTTTAATCGAAGCTCCACGTAAAACTTCTTTTTTATTATGAGGTGAGTAATTTGTTTTTGGAAATTAAACTTCTGATTTGAAATTTTTAGTAAATGTAGTTAATGTTTAGATTGGCAATAACCAAGGTTCTTCACAGTTGCAGTCAACTGAGCATTTAGCAATCATATTGTATTATAAATGTCTTATGTCTTCCAAAATAATATAAACAAGTTCTTTATTTTATTCTAACCACATTCCTACACTTGAACGTAACATTAGCTCAAGACATCAGAAAAAACTGCTTTTTCTAGCAGACATTGGACTGCCTAATGCAAAGCATTACTGGCAAAATAATAACGAGGAGGTACCTATGGGTGTTTACTGCAACAATCCAAGGAAGATGAAAATTTGCAGTAGTAATATCACCAAAGCAAATAAAGAAAAAAACACACAACAACACAGAGTGATTTCGTAAGTATGAATTACATATTTATTACACACATAAACATTACATATTTATTACACATTTACTAAATGCAAAATAATCTGCTGTTTTTTCAGCAAACATCTCACTTGAAAAATATTTTTTTTCTGTTTTATGAACAGTGTTGTGCTGACAGTAACATAGGACTGGAAGATACAACCCGTTAGCTGCAGATTGTAAGTGTATTAATATATTAATAATTATCTTGAGGATTTAAACAGCATCCACTCCGGTCTGGAGAGATATCTGCTGAAGGCAACAGTCACAGTGTGGAGGTTATAATAGCAGTCATGTTAGAAGAACCCATTTCCTAGTTGGCCAGTGTTTTGTGGATTGGAAGCCTGAATGTAGGTATTAACGTCAACTGTTTTATCTTTAATTCTGAAATACAATCCCATCTCTTTAAGTACCCACTGACTTCCTTTTCTCAGCCTCACTGGACAGAATATTGTTATCTGCAGTTTGAAATTAAATTAGCTGAACAAACTCAGACATTTTATTATTGTTATTATTAGCTTTCTTCCGCTAATTTATTTAACTTAAACAAAACACAAAATAATTTATTGATATACCATGAAAAGAGGAGAGAACCTTTCTTTGGCTGGTTCTCTTGTTCAGTCTATAAGATAAATGTATAAAATTTTGATGCGTGGAAATTATAAAATGGTTAGAGTTGGAAGGGACCTTAAAGATCATTGACTCCAACCCCACTACCATGGGCAGGGACACCTCCCACCAGACCAGGCTGATCAAAGCCCCATCCAGGCTGGTCTTGAACACCTCCAGGGATGGGGCATCCGCAGCTTCTCTGGGCAACCTGGGCCAGTGCCTCAACACCCTCACAAGAAAGGATTTATTCCTGTTATCTTATCTAAATCTCCCCTCTTCCAAATTAAAGTCCCTTGTCCTATCGCCACAATCTATGACAAAGAGTCCCTCTCCAGCTTTGCTGTAGGCCTCCTTTAGGTACTGAAAGGATGCTCTAAGGTCTCCCTTGAACCTTCTCTTCCCCAGGCTGAACAAGCCCAGCTCCCTCAACCTGTCTTCATAGCAGAGATGCTTCATCCCTCTGATCATCTTTGTGGCCCTCAGTTGGACCCGTTCCAACAGGTCCATGTCCTTATGGACAATGAAATGACACTGACCGTTTAGAGATTCCTGTCATGTAGTAGATCTTAAAAAATGGAAAATACCTGAAAATCTATTTCTCCTCAGGGCTTGAAATTTCCTCCTGAGCCTGAGAGAGACAATAAAACTGATGTTAAGATCACCAAATCTTTTTCAGGCTTTGACGTCATAACTGGGTACAAAGAGTAGGTTTTGTTACTCTTTCCAATGAATGAAACAGTGCCTGCCGATATCTCAGGATGCCTACTGTATTATGTCTGCCAGAGAAATGGAATAATTGAATACCAACAGATTTGTCCTTAATTATCAGGTAGTGTTGAATGTGCAAAAATGTAGAGAATATTTTACCACTGAACCCTAAAAAGTGATAGAAAATGTCAAAAGAAAAATATTAATACCCTAGGTAGCATTATCTTTTTGTCATTAGAATGCAATGTTTAACATTTCCTTATCAATAATAATAAGTGTTATTTTAGGAAATAGTCATTACATAGTCCATTCATTACTATCCATCCATTCATTTGTTTTTACTGAAAATCTGTCTGTATGTTGTGTATATATGGGAGGAGGAGGGAGAGAAGAGTTCAATATTCCTTCTGATGTTGATGCTTGGTAATTAAAGAAATCTGAGTGAACACTCAGATACCCGTAGGGATGCAAGCAAATGACTGAACATTAGTTTAGGCAGAGGTTTGAGTATGTAATTTATTTATGAGCTAATGCATTAATTCATGAGAATCTGGAGGTGGTTAGGGGATTAGAGCTTTGTACTCTATAATCTTTACTTGGAAAATGTATAGTTTAGTGGTCTTAGCCAGCTGGTGATTAAAACACTCAGTCTGAAGCCAGATTGGTTTGCTTTCTTTGCTTACATGTACCTCTGGGCCAAATGTGAGGTACTGACATAAGTCTGTCATAATGGATCTGTCTGTGAGGACTGATGAGGACTGAGACAATCCTTTGAAAATGTTCTAGACTAGAATTTACCCCCAGATAACTGCCTTTTTTTTTTTTTTTTTCAAAGAGAGGTCACTCATTTGACTAACATCCATTTGAATACAAATTGACAATGTAAACAAGTGATAAGTCCTGAAATATGAGAAAGTGTAAGTATATGAAGAGCAGCAAAGAAGAAAGTATTTTTTTATAAATATGCACCCCAAAACATTATAGTTTTTTAAAGGCTTTTTATTTTTTTAATGAGATTAATGTACAATATTTTTATACCTTTAGTTATCTGGCTATGTCCTTTAGCATCATAGAATCATAGAAGAACATAGAACACCAGAAAATAGTTTTAAATAAACAACAAACCATAGACTGCAGTTCTATGGAAGTAGAGTAGAAAGGCTTTACACAATCTAGCCTCAATTTTTTATTTTATCTTTGCTCCTTAGAGAAAATTAAGTCCTTTTCTTCCTTTAGGAATTTCCAAGCCAAATAACATAGTTTGTATAACTTAAAATTATTTTTTTCCTTTTGTCTTTCTCATGCAAATTTAGTCAGATACAGCCAAAAAGTACAAAATGTATGTAATATTATATAGAATGGGTATTATACTTTTTTTTTTTTTTTTAATGTAATCCTTTCTCTGTTGTGGTCTTTCCTGGACAGATTTGCTCTGATGCTTTCCACATGACTGTTGAGTAGTGCAGTGTGGGGAGAAAAGTGCTGCCCATGACAAAAGTAGGGAAGACTAGATGGCATTCAACCAAGAACGCCAATGGAAAGGGGTCAACATCCTTGTGAGACTCCTCTCCCTGATCTTTGAAAGTCATATCGTATTCTGGTATTTAAATAGCTACACAGTATCATGCTTTGGGAAAGTTCTACTGCAGTTATTAATTAAATACTTGGAAGTATTTACACCAGACAGTTTTAGTGTCAAGAAAATATTTAGTATCTTAGAAGAATTCCATTACTTCTTCTAAATTAAACTGTGGCTATTAAAACTATGACTTCTTCCACAAGAAAATGTTATTTCTTTAAAATTTACAACTATATAGTATTCATATAAGAAGAAAAACTTCAATGACAAAACTGCCAAATACAAGGGATTTTCTGTTCATGCATAAACACACATATTACCATAGTAAAACCAGGTTTCTTGCCTCATTAGGAGCTTTGGTAGTAATCCAATAATATGCACTCCAGCTGCTTTCTCACAAAAAGGGCAACTTCCCCTCCTCATATTCCTATCCTATCCTATCCTTCCTAAAGAGCATGTATTCCTCCAGTGCAACACCTCAGTTGTGGGAGCCATCCCACCCTATCTCCGTGATCCCAGTAAGATCACAGCTCTGCAACTGCACACAGATCTCTAACTCATCACTTTTATTCCCCATACTGCATGCAGTCTGGGGCATTATGGGGCACTTCAAGAGGCACTCCATCATGTTGAGGGATGAGGGCTTTGGGGGATCTTACCATAATGGTGACTTGAAGGTACTTCCTTGTTTACATGCAAATGGTGGAGATGACCTCGCTTAAGCCCCATTATGATGATTTTGTGATCTCTTCCCATCACATCACTCCATGCCCTTTGGACAGCATCCATGTCTGTCACTTCCTCACAGGACTTCTGGTTACTCTTTCCCTCCTTCATCATTCTTAGATTAAAACCCTCCTTATAAGGTCATTCATCCTGTTGGCAAAAACATCTTTACCCTGAGGCGGATCCCATGTCTCTCGAGCAGATGCTGATGTCCAAACAGAGACCCAAGATCATAGAATCTAAAATCCATCATCTTTGAGACTGTTAAAGTGGCACAATTTCAGCTGAGGCCCATTTATATTCTTCTACATGCTCTTCTGGAGAAACTGCTGCATTATTGACTGCCTCAAGGAACTGTGCTCTATGTCTGGCTCTTATACAGGTCTCTCCCAAGCACTGGCTAAAGGCTGTTTGGTACTCTCTAATCAAGGAACTACTAGGTTGAAGGCAGCTGATGACGCTTGGGAGAAGATGCTGGAGCTTTCTTAGACCTACACCCTGGTAGCTTCCCTTAATTCATCCTTTGCAGAGAAGTCAAATGACGCTGCAATGAGGTGACTCAGAAATATCAAAATAGTCTCTCTTGGAACGTCTTGTTTATCAGAAGAAGACACACATAGGCAGTCACTTGGTGATTAGTTGACATCTGACATTCAACAGTAGTTGTTTAACTGTTGTAGATCAGTGGATGCCTTATGTCACTCTTCAGAGTAAGACTATAACACATCTGCGTGAAGTTCTGCTTAGACACTTCTGAATGAATCATCTACACCATTACATAATTTGCCTTAGAGCATGTCATAGCTACATCAGCTGATGATGGTGTATAGAAAATTAGTTCAAATAGCTCTGTACATTGATTACAGGTGATACATGTAGTCTACTTACCCATCCTCTGTCTGATCTGCCAGGTTTTGTGGCATCTCTTATCTGCTTCACTAACCCTTTATTTATGTCACTACCAAACCCATCAAAATCAATGCTCTTCTGACAAAGTAACAGTTTAGTCATCACGAAGAAGAGATTCAATTTCATAACAACACCCCTGAGTTATTACTGAAGCTGGAAGTAATTTGCAAGAATTCAAATATTCACATTTCTCACTTGGATAAAAGATACTTTAAAGATTTTTTTTTGTGAATAATGAAGGGAGCTATACCACTGGATGGTGGATAATCTGGCAGTAATGGTGGCATCTCTATAGGATTCAAATCAAAATACCTCTTCTGCCCAAACTAGACGAGTGCTTTGAATTCAGATCTTCTCAGCTGTCATGACTGACCTCATCACTTACCTACCTAAATTCCTCAATTGAAAAAATTTGTTTCCCAGCTGTGGTTTGATTAAAAAAAAGTGTACATTTCACTGAATCTATATTTGACAGGGAAAACAAAAATTTGGAAAAAAGATTCCCAATTACCAGTTAATAAACAGTGTCATGTACTTTTACCACAATATGCTCCTTGAGAGATAAGGTTTGCTCTGTTTTAGCATTAATGAAATACGTGGGCTTTCTGCATCACTTCCTTTTGAAAAGTAATATCTAAGATGCAAAGGACACTTCAGCTTACAGAAAATTTCTCATTGATAAATCCATGTATCATTAAAGTCCATAGATAGAATCATAGAATGGTCCAGGTGGGAAGGGACCTCCAAAGGTCATCTAGTCCGACCTCCCCGCAGTCAGCAGAGACACTCCCAACTAGACCAGGTTGCCCAGGGCCTCCTCCAGCCTCCCCTTGAATATCTCCAAGGAAGGATCCTCAGCCTCCTCCCTGGGCAGCCTGTCCCAGTGTTCCATCACCATCAGAGTAAAGAACCTACTCCTAATATCCAACCTAAATCTGCTCTTCTCCAGCTTGAAGCCATTGCCCCTCGTCCTGTCACTATAGGACTTTGTAAATAGACCCTCCTCAGCCTTCCTGTATGCACCTTTCAGGTACTGGAAGGCTGATCTTAGGTCTCCCCGGAGACTCCTCCAGGCTGAAAACCCCCAGCTCCCTCAGCCTGTCCTTGTAGTAAAGGTGCTCCAACCCCCTTGATCATCTCCGTGGCCCTCCTCTGAACCCGGTCCATCAGGTCCATGTCCTTCCTATCTTGAAGGCTGCAGACCTGCACACAGGACTCCAGGTGAAGTCTCACCAGAGCAAAGTGTCAGAAAGACCTCTGGATCTGCTGCCAATGCAGAGATATCTCACTTCTGTCTTTCCAGCACTTTTCCCAATTATAGGTAGTTATATATTAGCTTTTTCTTTTTTTTTCTTTTCTCTTCAATCTGTTTCCTCAGCTATTACCCATCAGAGACTATGTTCAGGCCACTTCCCAATTGCTTCAGTCTGGAATCATCACTAGACATATAACCTAGTGTTGATGTCTAGCAATCGGGATATTGTCACTGACACATGTGTTGCAAGCATTTAATTATAATTAAATAAGCACCAGACCAAGCTACATTCAGCTGCATTATAATGTGATTAAAGGCTTGCTCTAAGAAATAGTCAGGATCTGCTCTGCTAGTTTTACTTTCTAATCCTCTAAGAAAGGATTAACATTAAAAAATAGTCTCATTATTTCTCTGCTCCTTCGTTTCAAGGCGCAAATAATATTTGAAGATTAGAAAGCTTATTTTGTCTTCTGCCATTGATGTTCCACAAACTAATGTAGTCTTTTCACATAATAATATTATGATTATAGTGCACTTTACATATAGTCGTATTTAGGTCTGTTTTGCGATCTGATCCGTACAATAAAATTGATTGAATCTACCATTGCTGACCCTTTCTTTAGCCTAAGCTGTTTTCATTATCTTAATCAGATAATTTCAAATCCTTTCCATGCAGTCAGATGTGCTCCGCAGAAGTTTTGTTGTCATTAATAAAAAAAGATAATTAATTTTCCTTCAAAAAAAGAAAGACATTATCAGAAGTATTTATTTGGAATAAGAAAAAAAAAATCACACAGAAATTATTTTCATTTTAGCACATTTAACATTTTGTAACTAGTCATTATTTTATTCAAATCAAATGTGATCAAGATTTTTTTCAGTTTAATAAGGAGATCTTAAGTTTAAAAATTAGTATAGTTTGGGAGTAAAAATTATTTAATTGAGAATTTGTATTACCAAGGCAGAACTTTAAAACCTCTTGTCTAAAATTAGCGTCATAGACTGGTTTGAGTTGGAAGGGACCTTAAAGATCATCATGTTCCAACTCTCCTGCCATGGGCAGGGAAACCTCCCACCAGACCAGGTTGCTCAAAGCCCCATCCAGCCTGGTCTTGAACCCCTCCAAGGATGGAGCAGCCACAACTTCTCTGGGCAAATTCACTGGGTGGAATGGCAATTTCAAGAAACATTACTTCAAAGTCTATCTCTTGCTTTACTAGAAACAAGAAATAAAATTTTGAGTTTATTCTTAAGCATCTGTGATGAGGGAAATATATATATTATTACTTCAGATAAGCAGGGGGAGTATAAGGTTTCCAAATGCATAGACTTTATTTCACAGGCACTTACAGTAAGTTAAAATCACATGATGAAAACTTACCTTGGAAATAGAAAATTTGTTCCATCATAATCTCTGTAGAGCTGGGCTTCGTGCCCAAACTTCTTGATGAAGATACAAGGAGGGTTGTATTTAAAAGGTTTGTTGAGAAGAATTTTATTTTCCTGTCATCACCCTTTAATACTATTTTTTTTTAAATACTGGTCTTGTATTTGCAAATTCTTTATACACGTTCTTTTCAAATAGCATTTAGGATACCCTTGAGTAAGCAAATATTCATATTTAGTGCAAATTCTAAGCACTTTTGGAGAATCCTTATGGGATACAGAGAGACTTAAAATGTTCTTTCATTTGAAACTGTGATTTCTATGCAGGGCTATTCTGGAAGCACCACGTGAAGTAAAGCTTCAGAACAGGACTAGTTTTCTGCATATGATTAGAGAGACCAAAATTATCTTTCCCTTGGCACATCTGCAAAAGGCAGCACTTAAAAAATAAACTCTCTCTGCAGGCTATTGAAATTAAGCACAGTGATCTCATACAAAGCACAGTGCAGCTGGTACCATGGGATGAAGACAGTCGAAGCTTTTCTAATGGAAAAAATGAAGTCAGACCAAGCTTGCCTCCTTTCTTTCACAAAATATAATTATGTAAACTACAAAGCTCCATTACAGACAATGTTTATAATTCACAACTGTTTTTCCCTTAATTTTAAATAAAGCCTGTTAACGGTTGGTGTCAAGCCAACATATTTCCTACAGATGCCACAAACAATGAACAATCAGAAATCTGTTTCTGTTGTTTCTCTCGTAATTATTTCAAATTGTGGGAACCAGTAATAAAAATCACTGTAATGAACAAACACCATTGCATGTTGATAAACATCACAGTCTTTCAATTTCAAGAAAAAAAATCCATGGCGTGCTAACTAGTGGAGAAATAAATTTCTTTCTCCACAATGATAAACAGAATTTGATTTTATGAATTTTTAAGTTTAGATCATTTTAAGGTATAGAATATTTTCCATCTCTGATGATTTATCTAGCATGTCTAAGGAGTTTGTGAATCTCTGCTTTATGTTTAGACAATGTTACATATAATTAGAATACAAACAGTGTTGCAATAATTCAAACGATGAATTGCTGTGTTCAGCAGAATGATGGGAAAACGATTTTCTGTTATTCCGTGGCTTTTAAAAATTGCAGGCATGTAAAATCTGATCCTGCAATGGACTCTACTAAGGCAGTCTCTTTCATAAATTAAGGTTTTATCAATCTCTTTTTACTATTGCATGAGCCTGGAGGTCTCTACTACTGTAGCTGATAATAAAGCTAAAACGAATTTATTTAAACATAAAGGAATAAAAGAGTTCCTAAAAGTTAGAAAGAAAACATAAATTTCCTGGTTTAAGAGAATTTTCTCCTGTTTAGATAAGGCTGAAACAGATGACTCCAATGGAATCTGGTTTTGGTTTCTCGTACACCTTTGTCAAAAGGAAAAAAAAATCTTTAAAATTATTTAAGAACCTGAATGATTCATTTAATCTTTGGGATGCTACTGGGGCATAACAAGTCTCTAATTGTTACCTTTCTCAGGTTGGAGGGGACAGAAATTTTTCCTTTTTTTCCTCTGGAGAGTCCTTTAGTTTAAAAAAAAAAAAAAAATGAAAATAAGAAAAAAAGAAAAAGCACATCTAGTTACTTCACTCACACACACGGGTTTTGTGTCTGGAGAGTCCAGACCAAGTGGTCTCCCCACCAGTTTGCTGTGACTCCCCTGCTCCATCCATAGCTAGCTTCTCCCACCCTTAGAGACACCATGACCCCACCCAGCTCCCAGGCAATTTTGTCCACTGAGCAACTCATCATCTTTGACCTTTGCTGGCAAACACACATTCATTCACACATTCACACTCACTCCAGTTGGAGTATGGAGACACCACGTGTATGTGGGCTTCTGTGATCCAAGGTCACATTTGCTGGCACTTGAATTTTACTCACAGAATCACAGAATGATATGGGGTTGGAAGGGACCTCTGGAGATCATCTAGTCCAACCTCCCTGCCAAAGCACGGTCACTCAGAGCAGGTTGCACAGGAACGTGTCCAGGTGGGGTTTGAATACCTCCAGAGAAGGAGACTCCACCACTTCTCTGGTCAACCTGTTCCAGGACTCTACCACTCTCCAAGTAAAGAAGTTCCTCGTCATGATTAGATGGAACTTCCTATGTTCACTCTATCCAGTTCCCTCCAACTGCTAGCACACAGTTCCACAGGCCCTACAGCCCACAGTCCCCGTCCAGTTGTTGGTACTCAGACCTCTATACCCAGACCAGCATGTAGAATAGGGCATCCCTCAACCAGAAAAAAACCACCTAGAAATGCAATTTAGTAAGAAGGTGAAGAAGGTGACCAGTTCTTTTTTTTTTTTTTT
>VXBJ01007130.1:254815-294298 GCA_013400055.1 Nycticryphes semicollaris
TTTTTGTAAATATAGTGGAAAATGGATTCAAACATTTGAAAAGTAGCACTTTTCTACAAAATTACCAGTGGTCTGGATGAGTTATCTGTGACTCAAGGGTTTGTTTCAGTTTCCCCAGAGTACAGTGTGCTGAGGTATCCATTATAGTAACAGTTTTAATTTAGCTAATTTAAGATGCAATTGTTATGAAATCCCAAACTAAGTGACACATGGGAACAGATAAATTACTGACTTCAGAAAGAAGACTTAAAGCACTGAGTAATGTGTCTTTAAACATTTTCTAGCACAATTATTTGGTCATAAATAAAAATGATCAAAATTTCTTCAGCTTCATACTGGAGTTTCAAGGATATCAATGATATTTTATTGGTTTTCTTTTAGATCTAGAGCTCGACTTTTTAGACCAGTACATTTTTTCAGCTCTGTCATAGTTAATAGTAATAATAACAATAACAATAATAATCTCATCTTATTTATAATATATTTATTCCATCTTTCGTGCAGTTTGACATAAAATTTAAAATAAAATTAACACAAAAATTATTCAGGTTTTTTACCTTTTCTTTCTTTCTTCATGAGAACTGTAAATTAACTTCATAAGTTTACCAGTTAAGAAACCTAGGATATTTGTCTTTTTATTTTACAAATTCCTTAGTCTGCATAAACGTGCATTCTGGATTAATTTTTCAGTTGTTAAAATACAGTTTTCACCCTTAAGAATGTTCCCCTATAGGAATACCCCATATATACCTATGTTCCTTGGAAAATTTGTGACCTCCCTTCGGGGAAAATAAAGATATTGTTACACTCATTGGCTTCAAAGCAGGGTATTGCATTTCTTAATGCAAAAGTAAGTTATTAGAGTCTTTTAAAGCCTCCCAGTTGTATAAAGATGCTTGAATCCTGATAGTATCAAAAAGATCTGAACTTACTTGCGATTCTACTCCTCTACTGCGATCTGGTAAGATCCCCCTGGATGGGCCTTTGACCAGCCTGGTCTAGTGAGAAGTGTTGGAGGTGTTGGTGTAGTGAGGGGGGTTGGAACTGGATGATCTTTAAGGTCCCTTCCATTCTGAACCATTCCATGATTCTATGATTCTATAAGCTTTGTCTAGATTCACTTGTCCACGTGTGCCGAATAATGTCATCAGCAGGACTGTGTTTGTGCATATATAGAGGTCTTTAAGGTGTGCCTTGAGAAGGAAGAGCTGTCAGTCTTTCTTGTACAATAGATGAGTAGTTACATTCTTGGGCTGCTCATTAGGGAGCATTGGGTTCTTGAACATCTACTGAGGAGGACACCTCTGTAGAGCTGGTAGGAAGGAGCAGTGCAAGCAGACTTTAGCCATTAGAGAGACACTTTGTGTGGAGGGGCCACAGAAACTCTGTGAGACAGCACAGCAATGCAGGTTATGAACCACGGGGCTCTTCCCACCTAGGTGAAGATTTACAGCCTTAATTTCTAACATCATTTCAAATTCAAAAGTTGCATAGAGTGGTTTTTTTTTTGCTTTTGATTAATAAAAAACAAATATATCATTCAACATGTATAGACTGTAACTATTTTATTCAGAGAAACTAAATGTTCTATACTTATTTCCAATTTTATAGAACAAGCATCCCTATTTAAAAATAATTTGAGAGCTTCCCTCGATTAATTTATTCTGAAAACCTTAGGAGAATGATCTGATTATGTCAGGAAATAAACACACACATTAGATGACTATTCCATATGTTTTCATCCACTGTTATTTTACATCAGTATCCAGCATGTACCAAAACAACTGTTTGTTGTAAAGGCATTATTAGTTCCAAACAGATGAAGAGATGTCACATCAAAATATATATATATTTATTTTTTTTCACATCATTGTTCTAAGAAGATGAGAACAGAAGGTAAAAAATCTAAAAGTAATTGATAGGGCAAAAAAAGTTAAAAATGAAAAATGCTACTTACAAGTCTGTATCTTTTACTGGCACTATGATGAAAGATCTGTTGTCTCATTAAAAGTTATCCACAGTATCTAACTACTTCATAATATTTTACTACAAACTTGTAGTGTATTTTAAGAAAATATTAACCACTTGTGGTGGTATTTCCTGGTAGCTCTAATGCTTCATATCTAAACCAGAAAATGTGTTAGATGCACTAAAACTCTCTGACTTTTTTTCACAGAATCACAGAATATGGGAATGGAAGGGACCTCTGGAGATCATCTAGTCCAACCCTCCTGCCAGACCAGGTTCTCCTAGAGCAGGTTGCAAAGGAGCGTGTTGAATGTCTCCAGAGACAGACTCAACCACCGCTCTGGGCAGACTGTTCCAGGGCTCTGCCACCCTCAAATCATAGAATCATAGAATGGTTTGTGTTGGAAAGGACCTTAAACAGCACCAACTTCCAAGCCCCCTGCAGTGAAATCTCCCACTAGACCAGGTTGCACAAAACCCCAACAAGCCTGGTTCTTGAACACTTCCAGTGATGGAGCATCCACAACTTCTATGTGCAACCTGTTCCAGTGTCTCACCACCCTCACAGTTTATAATTTCTTCCTAATATCTCATCTAAATTTACCCTCCTTCAATTTAAAACCATTATTCCCCATCCTATCACTATGCTCCCTGAGAGAGTCCCTCTCCAGCTCTCCTGTAGCTCCCTTCAGATAAAGGAAGGCTGCTTTAGAGTTTCCCCAGAGCCTTCTCTTCTTCAGGCTGAACAAGCCCATCTCCCTCAGCCTGTCTTCATAGCAGAGGTGCTCCATCCCTCTGAGCATCTTCATAGCCCTCCTCTGGACCCCAGCACCAACTTCCAAGCCCCCTGCAGTGAAATCTCCCACTAGACCAGGTTGCACAAAACCCCAACAAGCCTGGTTCTTGAACACTTCCAGTGATGGAGCATCCACAACTTCTATGTGCAACCTGTTCCAGTGTCTCACCACCCTCACAGTTTATAATTTCTTCCTAATATCTCATCTAAATTTACCCTCCTTCAATTTAAAACCATTATTCCCCATCCTATCACTATGCTCCCTGAGAGAGTCCCTCTCCAGCTCTCCTGTAGCTCCCTTCAGATAAAGGAAGGCTGCTTTAGAGTTTCCCCAGAGCCTTCTCTTCTTCAGGCTGAACAAGCCCATCTCCCTCAGCCTGTCTTCATAGCAGAGGTGCTCCATCCCTCTGAGCATCTTCATAGCCCTCCTCTGGACCCGTTCCAACAGGTCCATGCTCTCCTGTGCTGAAAACTCCAAAGCTGGACACAGTACTTCAGAGTGGGCCTCAGGAGAGCAGAGTAGAAGGGTAGAATCACTTCCGTCGACCTGCTGGCCACAATTCTTTTGATGCAGCCCAGGATGTGTTTAGCTTTCTGAGCTGCCAGGTACATTAAACAAGTTACTCCTCATGTTTAGATGAAACTTCTTATGTTCAAGTTTTTGCCCATTACCTCTTGTCCTGTCACTGGGCACTACTGAAAAAAGACTGGCCCCATCCTCCCGACACCCACCCTTTAAGTACTGACAGGCATTGATAAGTTCCCCTCTTAGTCTTCTCTTCTCCAGACTAAAAAGACACAAGTCCCTCAGCCTTTCCTCATAAGGGAGATGCTCCAGACCCCTTATCATCTTTGTAGCCCTTTGCTGTACTCTCACCAGCAGCTCCCTGTCCTTCTTGAACTGGGAAGCCCAGAACTGGACACAGAGCTCCAGATGGGGCCTCAACAGGGAAGAGTAGAGTGGAAGAATAACCTTCCTCCACCTGCTGGTCACACTTTTCTTGATGTACCCCAGGATGCCACTGACTTTCTGGGGTACAAAGGTACTTTGCTGGGTCATGATCATCCAATTGTCCACCAGGACTCCCAGGTCTTTTTCCTCAGAGCTGCTCTCCAGCAAGTCACTCCCACCTGTCCAGGTGGAGGGGCTTATTTCTCCCCAGATGCGGGACCCTGCACTTGTCCTTGTTGAATTTCGTCAGGTTCCTCTCTGCCCAACTCTCCAGCCTTCCGGTGTGTCAGCCACGCCTCCCAGTTCATTGACCTGACTTCTTTACATTTAAAAAGCATTTCCTTTTAATGAACAAGTTACGTTTCTTCACACTTTTGGGCAAACATTCAACCTGTGAATTACACATATACTTGAAATTAATCAAGTTCATGATAGCTTTCTTCATGGGAAATTTGTCTTGCTTTCCTTATTTTGTGTGTGTGTGGGTGAGGAACGTGGAGAGTGGCAGCAGCATCTCTAGCAAGATTAAAACCTATGATTTTTCAAGTCTCCTTTCCTTTCCTTTCCTTTCCTTTCCTTTCCTTTCCTTTCCTTTCCTTTCCTTTCCTTTCCTTTCCTTTCCTTTCCTTTCCTTTCCTTTCCTTTCCTTTCCTTTCCTTTTTTTTTTTAATTTTAATACTTGTGTTGTTAGCATGTGGCTCTATCATAATTCCACTCAGGAACTGTGAATATCCTGCACTTTTTACCCGGTTTTGTTCCCACTAAGGGTTGCTACCATAGCACCTCACATCATGGAATGGGTTTGAATTACTTGAATAACTAGTGTTCAGGTGCCATCTGAAACTTTTTCTTCAGGCTAAAAAGTATTAAAATATGAAAATATTCCTGATACACTACTATGTACTGTAACATTGAAAGGCAGACTGCTAAAATATTCAAGTAAGTAAAAGGAAAATATTTGCATGCACACTCATGTACAGTGTATTTGATAGTTTATTGAATGCTACATCTGTTACATTACAGTAGGAATATCTTCAATAATATAATTAAAATTCTACAAAATATTAGGTTTTCCCCTTCCCCCCCAATTTCTATATGTTCCCTGTGTAAGTGGCTCTCTAATAAATGTGAAAAAAAACTACTCTGTGAAATCAGTCTACATTGACATGAAAAAAATAAGGTAATAGTACATATCAGCAAATATTTTAAAGTGAAGAAGAAGATTGTATGAAACTCTGGTCTTATTTCTGCCAGCCCTCTTAAGATTACATTCGGGTTTAGGAAGCTCTGACAGGGATGGCCAGCAGTGATAAAAATGAATCAAAACAACGACATGGACCATGAATAAAATAAAAGGGCTTTGCAATAACTGCGGTATAAAGGGCATATAAAAACTGTCATTTCAAAGAGGCTGCGTGACATGTCAGTGACAAAATGGGTCATGCTAAAAAGTATTTCTGTTCAAAAGGCAGTTCAAGTTTCAAAACAAGGAGCCATTCAGCAGGCAAGTTCATTGGAGCTACTCTGAATTTGAAAATGGCCACTCTTTGTAGTAGTTTGGTTTGCTTGTCACCGGAAAGAAATAGCCACTTAAACCAACCTCTATCATCACAGAGGGTGAAGTGAAACTGGAGATTGACACAGGAGAGTTTATACTCCATTGTTTCAGTGTATTTAAAAAAAATGGGGAAGGGCTTTGTCTGTTTTCTTTAGTAGGAGCCACAAGGAAACAATTCTAAAGCAGTTGTTAACTGGGTAGGACACTCACTTGCTAGGAGGCAATCCCAGCTAATAGGAATTCCTGACATCTGTAGTGTTTAAGTGCATCATTGAAACGTGGTTTTATGACAGTTCACTAATCCGTAATGCATTTTAATAAATTTATAACTGTATGACAGTAAATGCAAGCATATTATTTCATAATTAACACTACATAGTTACATTCTTTTCATAAGAACTTTTCAAAGCCACATAATATTTTCCCTTTCATCCCCATTTTTAATCCTATTCCATGCCTTCTCTGAACTCGGCCATTTATCCATCTTTTGACCTTTTTTTTTTTCTTTCCATTTCAGTATTTTTGAGCAGCACTAAGAATTGTCAAATCTGTTAAACTTCTGATAGAATTGTCCTTCACGAGCCAGGTAGGGACTTCAGTCTCTGTTTCTATAGTTCAATTACTGAAGCAAGAATGATGAGCTTAAAAATAAATAAAATTAAAAAAAAAAAAAAAAAAGAACAGGAAAGATTAAATCTGAGATGACAAGAGTCCTCTGAGGGCTCAGAAAGGGCCTGAATAATAAAATCCAAAACCGTACTCCATCTTGGGTTTCTGTGACTAAAAACAGAAATAAAGTACTTTCAGGAAATTCCTATGCTTCAGTCAGTTACAGGGCTCCTGTAAAGAATTCTATTTATATGTAGAAAAAATTGAAAAATTAGATAATTGGTTTTAGATTCATAAATTTTTATATTGCGTTATATTGCAAATATATGGAACATTTTTGTAGACCTATCTTTCTGTGAGCAGCTCTAATATGACCTTTTCTGTTTCTTTATAAAATAGACACAATCATGACCAAAACATGCTTGGTCGCTCAGGACCTGAGACACTCTAGGGATTAAAAACAGCGTGATTACTTTGGAAAGTATCCCAGTGGATAGAAAATAAATAATAAAAAAAAATACTGCATCAAAAAGAAAAATGTTCTTTTTATCTCTCCTTTTCAGTTCAAAGTTCTGGCTTAAAATAAAACAATAATTTGGAATGACTAACAAAGTAAAATCTGAAAAAAAATCCCAACATCAAAACCTGTTCTAACACATGTTCTACCTGTCTTTAATTTCACTGCAAACTAGATCAAGATGTTGTCGTATTTTGTAGGTGGACAGGATTTAATACCCTGGGATAAAGAGGTATGCTGATGTTTTATTTGACATATTAGCAATAAGTACATCTCAGTTTATGAATGCTCGATCAGTATCTTTCATGATTTTATTTTTCCCTGATATGGAAATGATTATAACACTTCATGACGTGTTCTTTTAAAATTTGTTTTCTTTTAAATCATTTAGAGAAAGAGAACATAAGTGAAACATTGTATTCTCTTATCTGTAATACAAAGGTATCTCATTTTTCTTATTTTTTAATTATTTTTGTACAAAAATGCACCAGCCCAGTAAGGCTGCATATTCCTAAAAAAGGGAAATTAAAAAATAATTTATTAGTCATATTTTTTTACTATTCTTTTGTATATGTGAAAGATGAAATTGGAAAGTGACACCAAAATCTAAAATTATGTACACTGTTTGGATAACAAGGAGTAGGAAAATTTAAGCTTTGTTACTTCTCATTAGAAAGAAGCAGAATTAATATACTGAGACGCTTCTTATGACTCTATTTCTAGCTAAAATCACCAGAATTATATACTATTGCATACGGGTACTATACATGGGAGAACTATTCCCAGTTCTACTGTGCCATTTTGTTCTCTATTTGTGGTTCTTTCTTATTCAACATGTGGCTGCAAGTGCAGTTTGTTACTTTAATCTGTGAAGGTTCAAAGATTTTCAGATAAATCTGAGAGGGAAAGTAGAAAATTAATATTTTTTAAAAGAGAAGAAATTAAGAGAAAAGTTAAGAAGAAAATTAAGAAGAAATTAAGAAGAAAAAAGAGAAGAAATTAAGTATTTCTTCTGGTTTCATTTTCTGTGCTGTATGAATATAGAGAAGCAGTATTTAAAGGTTCTGATCAGTGCCATAATTCTCTTTGTGATACTTTTTATGATACTAATAATTTTCACATAAAATTCACTCAAGTGAAATCATTAACAATATTTTCTTTTTCAAGAGGGAAATTATTTTTATATTTTGATTTTTTTTCACTTTATTAAAATATGAACATGACCAATTTCACTTACTTATTTTCCTTTCATCCAGTATTTTACAGACTTATTTTGTATTTTCCAGGATATTTATCATACTTTTATTTAATTTCTGCTGCTTAATCCCAGCATCACGAACCTTTCTTGGCAAGCTAAAGGCCACAGATCCAAATTACATTCTTATGATGATATGAGGCCTTAATGGATCAATGACAATTTCTTTTTATGAAAAATTAGTTTCCCCAGTAGACTCAACAAAAAGCCTTAATGTAGTTTCTTTATCAAAATCCCTCATTCCTAAATTCTTCCTATTATTTCTATTAGGTTGTTCCCTGTTTTCCTTATACAACAGGTACAAAGCAAAAGATCCTCAGAGCTGCTGCCGCAGAGCAAATAAGCTGAAGCCTCAACTTTCTCGATCGCTTCCTGGTCAAAATAAGTGGGAAAGCCACCTAAAAGTATTAAAAAAAACCCTTGCCAGACAGCAAATAAATTGTGAAGTTATGAATTAGGATATAAATCCAATTCCAGTGTGAAGCCATATAAAATGTTGTAACTAAGATACCCAAATTAGTTTTGTAAAACACTTTAAAAAGCTGGTTAAATAATCATTCTGTTCCTTCTTATGCAAGTCTTCTTAATGCCTAAATATATGTAGTCAGACCACATAAGTATTTTATACTTTAAAGTGACTTTACTGTTTTCTCCCTTCATAGTCATAGAATCATAGAATGGTTAGAGTTGGAAGGGACCTTCAAGATCATCAAATTCCAACCTCCCTGCCCTGGGCAGGGACACCTCCCACCAGACCAGGTTGATCAAAATCCTGTCCAGCTTGGCCTTAAACCCTTCCAGGGAAGGAGCATCCACAGCTTTTCTGGGCAACATGTTCCAGTGCCTCACCACCCTCACAGGAAAGCAATTCTTTCTAGTATCGAATTTAAATCTCCCTTCTTTCAGTGTTAAACCCTTCCCCATCATTCTGGTTCCCCTCCCTGATCTAGAGTCCCTCCCCAGCTCTCCTGTAGCTCCCTTCAGATATTGGAAGGCTGCTATAAGGTCTCCCCGGATCCTTCTCTTCCCCAGGCTGAACAAGCCCAGCTCCCTCAGCCAGTCTTCATAGGAGAGGTGCTCCATCCCTCTGATCATCTTATTCGCCCTCCACTGGACCCATTCCAACAGTTCCATTTCCTTTCTATGTTTAGGACTCCAGAGCTGGACACAGCACTCCAGGTGGGGTCTCATGAGAGCAGAGTTAAGGGGTAGAAAGAAAAACACAGGATAAAGATAATTTTTAATCATGGAGGTGTAAACAACTCCAAATTAGTTTCAACTTCATGTGAAATTGGGAAATAAACTTTGATGAACTATGACGTGGAATGTTACATACACTCATGAATAATGACTGCCAATGATCTATTCTTGCACAAATTACTGCGTGTTACATGTTGAAATTTTGAAGACTTGTAGGAAGGGAGAGTGTTCTGGTTTCTCTGGGGTATAAAGTAGTTTACGTAAACTGTAAAACACAAATATTTCCCTGATGACTTGTTCCCTAGAGAAATGAAGTTCTTTCAGTTGTGATCTTACTATGGAAAAACATACTGCCTTCATTTTGCTTCCCTACAAGCTCATATCACACCGTGCATATTGTGCAGTTTGCAGAAATATTTGTGATCAGGGATTTGATGTGAATTATGCAAATTAAGTAATAATAGAAACTAGATCTTATGTTGTATGTCAGAAACAAAAGAGAATAAAACAAGCGTTACACAAATCTCAGGTATTTCACATTGACCCAGAAAATATTTATTGGTATTGTTCAGATTGTAGAGAAAACATTTGCATAAAACTTGCATTATCATATAATATGTATGAGTTTACAAATCTCTGGAGTGAATACTAGTAAAGAAAATATGCTTTTTTATTACTTTTTTATTCTTTTAAATAAATTTAAACATACACATATTTGTACTTTTAGCTATTTTCAGTTACTTCATTTTTTTTCCACCTACTTTTCAAGTTTCACTTTTACATTCTGAACAATTTTCTTTTCCTATTTTTTCACTCTGAGAATTAATTTATTTTCAAGTGAGAGGCATTATAAAGCCACACAATATCTTAATCTTGATGCTTCCAAGAGGATCAGCAATTAAGGGCTTTTTGTTCTTTCTCACACACTACAAGTAAATGCACAAAGGTTTTTACTTTTTTTGTTGCTGAGGGTAGGTGGGACTTTAAGGATAATTCTAAAACAGGCATGTACATGTCTGTTATCAACAAAGTACTTCCTTTTCAAGGGCAATTTAACATCCAAATGCCAAAAGAAGCAATAATTTGCAATTATGATACCATTCTTAGCAGAGAATCTGCCACCCTTCTTTCCAAAGAGCAAGCCTGTGGCTGAAAATCAGTAACTGATTGGATCATGAAAAAAAATCACAAGCAGCATTTTGCCTGGAAAAAGATAATTTTGTAGCTACACACAGAGATATAAAATCAATGCCCTCTGTCAAATAGAATCCCAATAATAATCCTTTGCATACAACCCCCACTGAAATTTCCTACTTCCCTTTTATCTACCCTAAGTACCTGAAAATTTGCTTCTCAACTGTGATGTCCTTTTTGTGATTGTCTCCACTCACTTCTTTATGAGATGTGAAAAGACAATTTAAAAATACGCAGCTAATGAACTTTTAAGACCCTCATTCCTGATTGGAGATCAGCTTTGAGGCTTCTTCAGAAGTATTTTGGATAAGGCGCCACTATTTATTATCAAGGACTTGATCTTAGATTCTTGCTTAACAAAAGATGATACACAAGACAATATTTCATCAGCTCCAGCACTGAAAACTCAGTAAAATAATTCTCTTTAATGATGGCATAACTGAGGTGGTTGCTTTCATTATATTTTCTAATAATTCTGAGGAATCTTAGCAGAATTCTGCTACTTCATATCTCTTTTGAGGAGCAAATGGCACTGAGATGAATAGCATCCCTTGATCACAGAAAAGCAAAAGATGGCAAAAGAGACAAATTGTAGTGCCAGAAGTGGCTGAATCTGGAAATAGGAAAGTGAGAACAACTCAGTTCCTTTCATACCAAGTAGCTTCTAAACTAAACACGAATTTGATTAAAACCTACTTAGGGTATGTACTTCAGCTCTCTCTTCAACTGCAGGAGAAAAGGCAAAGCTCAGCTCTAAATCTACCACACTCTCTTGTATTCTGACAAAAGGGAAATGCAATTGCATCTTAGTTAAATATCTTCACTGATAATGTAAATTCAATTTCCTTTAATTCCACAAACAGCATAATTTAAAGCAATGTTAATAAGTAATCTTAGCTTCTGAAATATTTGGAGCACCGATTTTCTTTACCGCTTGCCTCCCGCAATAGGCGAGTACTGCAAGCCCACAGGTGTTTGAAAAAGACAAACAAAATCATTATGAATAAATCAAATAGAAGTCAATAAGGCGGGTACATGAACATTTTATGCACAGAGAGCAGGCCTGCACACTAAGAAGGTACAGGCATTAAACAGGCATTAAACAGGCATTTCTCTGAAGGCAACTATATTTTGAGCAACCCACTACCATGCCTCCAGCTATTAACTTGTGAAATGTATTAGAAAGAAGCATTTTCTTAACCGAAAAGTAAAGGGTGTGAATCCAAAAGAGATTACATGAGCTATAGGTCCTTAATTATCACAGCTCAGTGCAGTATATATGTATTTCAAGCTATGCAATGTATTAGCCACCACTTAAGCATCATCCACAAGCATGTAATTACGAAGCGAGTAATAACTAACCTAAAGCCTACAAACTGATTTGGAACCACGCGACTAAGAGCCAAACTTATGAAATGAAATGATATTATAGGGTTCACACAAGCAACTTGTATAATATGTTTTTTATGTTTTCGTTTCCAGTGAACATTAGTCACCCTGTATCTACTATTCAGAACTACAGAATTTATCTGAGAATTCAGATTAGAATTTCTAGAACTTAGTGTGCGTGTACATATACCAAATTTTAGCTTAAAAAGTTATGGATTTATCCTACTGCTGCCTTTCACATCATCCAATACCGTAGTAAGGAAAGGATGCCTTAAGGGGAAAAAAATCTGACATGTTCTCCAGCAGGATGAACAATAGGTCATGGTCCCTTGAGATTGTTGTCTTATTCCATACACTTATGTCATACTGTTGATGTTCTCAGCTTGGTTGTCTTTTATTCCTCTCTGTTCTTTTCCTCTTTTACATTTACTCCTGCATAGGAATGAGAGAATGAAAGGTTTTGTCCAGGCTTCTGAGGTAGCCTGTTACAAATGCTTTAAAAGCTCGCACACAGAATTCTTGCAAACATGAACAGCATGGATGGCTTGTTGCTGTTCCTTCCCTCTGGCTGACCAGGACTGCACTTCATTACTGGGATATGGATTTATACATGCAGTATGGATCTTTCCCATAGCTGACCTTAAACAGTCAATCTGTCCCTCCAACAGCTGACCTCAGATCCCTGCTCTTGACAGTTGCTGGCACCTGGTTCAAAGTTCAGTGGTAAAGCTTAGTAGTGACTTACACCTACATGCAAGCACAGAAATTTGGAGAAAACTGAAGTTTTCTAGGGAACCATATACATGCTCCTGTCTCTTCACCTGTTGTCACTCAGACCACTGCACACACACCTACACACAGAATAGACAGAACTGATTGCAGCAATTTTTGGGTGAAAAAGACCTTTAAGATCACTGGGTCCAACAATTAACCTAGCACTGCCAAGTCCACCACAAAACCATGTCCATCAGCACCACATTTACACGTGTTTTAAATACCTCCAGAGATTGTGACTCAGCCACTTCCCTGGGCAGCCTGCTCAAATGCTTGATAACCCTTTGATCCTGAGGAGAATTCCAAATTTTCATACATTTGTTATGAAGAAAATATTTAAATTGTTATTTTTCTGAAACTGAAATCATATAGATAAATTACTAAAATGGTAGAGTGTAATATAAAAATTATAAATAAATAAAAGTAGGTCGTTTATACTGTGAATTTAAAAATAGTCCAATTAAGTGGAAGTTAACCCTATTTATCAAATATTCCCATTATAATATAAGGAAGCAGAACTATCTCTTCCTATTAACATTTTTTGACAAAATGCATTGTTTCTGACTAGTTAGATGTTCCAGTGGAATGCTTGCTGTCAAAATACAAAAAATATCCCTTAAGAAAACCCAAAACTTCTCCCCCAGCTTTCCCTCCAGCACTACACCTGTCATAGAAAAATCTATTTCAGCAATTCCTAGGCAAGGTAATCTTTTTTTATACTGGAAACAGCATAAGAATATATCAGAATTTTATACAAATCTTCTACCTACAGATTTCTCTTCAGTCCTTATTTAGCAATTTATATACGGAAAAGTTTGTCAACTGCAACTTTAACTTCTTGGCAACACTGAACATCAGATTTGCCAAGATCCTAGTTGACTTTGAAGGATGCTTAAAAAATATTAAAAATCCTAAACTGGCTCTTTTTTTAACTGAAATGGTAATAATCATATTTACTTTTTGCACATAAGTAAATGTAGCATCAAGCTGAATGAACAAGTGATAGTATTGCCAAAATACCATAGTAATTTGAGATGTCTACGTAGAAAAAAAAAAAAAAGAAAATAAAATCTTACTCTGGAATTGCAATCTCTTTGTGCCCAATGTCTACTTTCTCTCTGTGTTTTTAATGTTCATAAGGCAGACTGAACTCTACTGGCCCTGCTATATATGTTCTTCACTTCCTTTATTTGAAATGTGTGATATTTCATAAGAAATGAAATGAAATGATCAAAGATAGAAAAATAATAGTAAGATAAAATGGAGGTTAATCCATTCACTTTCTTTAATTTAGGAAAACAAACCCACAAAAGGTAACATCACTTTTTCATGCCCATGAAAGGGTCATGAACTAGAAATGTATTAATAGAAACAAGAAAAGAGTTCAAGTTCTTGTTTCTGGAAACACTGGTCACATTGGCCAGTACAATATTCTTCGTTCTGTAATTCTTTAGAGCTCTTCATACATAGGTCACTTAGTACCATTCTAAACCTTCAGACTTCCAGCTGGAGGAATTCTCCTTCTGTGCAGTAAGATGTTAAGTATTTTTTCAGTTTAATTTGAGCCTTCTTATGAATTCTTTGTTAATTCTCTGCAAGCTCACACATCTGTGAGTAATTTAAATTATTTCCCATTAAAATACTTAGTTTTATGGGTGGACTAATTGGAAGCTCACTGCTGTGACAGAGAGATTATGGTAATCAGTATTTTTAGCCTTGGTAAAAGACTTTCTCCCTTTGGATCACAGTAAAAAAAGTCGTGTTCAAAGTCCAACTGAAAGTGTCTTCAGCACAGATGAGAGTTAGGGTTCCCTATAAAACATTGTATATTATAAAGTTCACTGTTATGGAGTTAATATGGAACACAGTTCTTATTTGCTACTTTTACGACATCTTACCTTACCATCCCTGGAGGTATTTAACAAATAACTAGACGTGGCACTGCAGGGAATGCCCTAGTGGCCAAGATTGTAGGGAGTGCATTGTGGTTTTGTGTATGGTTGGACTTGGTGATCTCAGAGGTCCTTTCCAACCATAACAGGTCTGTGATTCTGTGATTCAATAATTTATTTAATCTGTACAGCTAAAGAGGTCTAAATTAGACCATGAGGTTGTCCCTTATTCTGTTGAAAGGCCTTTGACTCTGGATCTAAGAATTTATTTTATTTTATTCCACTGGTGTTTTTATTTCTAACTCTTTCAAACACTGTTTAAAATCTTATCTTTAGACTAACTGTATGATGAGATAAATGACTATGAATGTCTGAACTTCAGACAGTCATCATGAGTGACATATTGCTTATAGATTTTGTCTTCTCGTAAAAGGCAGCAGCTCAGATTACATTTTGTAACTCACAGGAATAAGTATCCCTTACACTGAATATCATGAGCCAAAAAGGAGAAGAAAAACATACCCAAAGAGCATAAGAAAGAGGATACTGAAGAAAATATATGCACTCACTCACTGTAGGTAATATATTTGGAAAATCTGAATTTCACATGAAGAATGTGTGTTTTTTTCTGTGTAAACTGGATCTATCACTCTTACTGAGAAAGGATTTGTCTAAACTACAAAAGCGTGTGATATGACTGTTTACAGCAATGTCAGAAAAGTGTACTGGTACCTCAAAACACAGCCTCTAGGTTTGTTTGTAAATCCAAAGGCTGTTCTGAGATTTAATTTCTTAAATCTGTTTGTTATAAATTTCCAGGTTTTCTACCAATTATTTACATGGTATATGATATTTACGAGAACCAACTTAAACTGGTTTTTTACAGATATTCAGAAAACATGATCACAAGTAATAGATATTAATTTCAGTGAAACAATACTAGATTTTATGCAATTATTTCAGAAATCTGTGAATTTTTTCTCAGAGTTTTTATTTAACACTTAAGCTCAGAAATCACTGGTGTGTTTTTTCCTTTCTTTCAAAGGGATATTTGATATAATATTCGATATAATATTCTCTATCATTTCTCAACAGGATCAATGACAGTACTTGTTACATGTAAAATGCTAACAAAACTGTCAGGCATGAAACTAATAAAATACATATATGAATAAAACCAACCCTCTTGTAAAGTACTGTATACACTGTGAAAGTTGTACTTCACATTAAATGTCTTTCCTTACTTTAAAACGCCTGTATTTTAAAAGGTTTGTTTCCCATGAAATCTAAAACAGAAGTTCACAATGCTTGGAGTTAAAACTGCATCCAAAATTCAGGTAAACATTTCTGGGTGAAGACAAAATATCAAACATCTGTTCCAGTAAAAAAGAACATCCTATGGGATAACTGTGCTTTATTTTATACTTTTCTAGGTCTTAAAAAAAATCACCAGAATTAGCTGAGTGTAATGAAGTTCAAATTAATGCATTTGAAGATATTCAATTAGAATTTGAAAGACACAAAAAAGCAAAAAGAATATTCAAAAGAGTAAAAATAAGAAATAAGATGTCAAATCTAGAACCTTTTTTCTAACACAGATTGCTACCTAGAAAAGAGTAGAAATTATATTGTTCTAGTGTATTATTGGCTTAAGCTATTCTGTTTACTTCTGCGTTGGATGCCTTCAGGCTTAAATTTACTGTAAATCCAGGTTGCTGAAGTAGGCATTGACTGCGTCTCTAAAAACCTACCTTCAGGGATCTGTGCACACTCTCAATGCTTACAAGATTGATTTGTAGCTTCAAGCACAAGACACTTAAGGGGATCTGAAAGTAGGATGGCCACCCAGGTGACATGGTATAATCTGTATGAGGAGCTGTATGCTCCCTTAGTGCCCCCTCACGGACAGCTCGTGCAACTTAGAAACTATTTTTAGCTTACACATGAAGCAGTAAAATAGGTATCTAGGATGGCAATAACATATTAAAAAATAAAATTGTAATAGTAAAAAAATAAAGCATTAAGTGGAAAAAGTAGAAGGTGTTCGAAACCTGCAAAAGTGTAAAAAATATGATTCACTTAATTTAATTTTTCCATCCAACTGAAGTGGAAATATTGCCTATTTTTCAGTGGCTAACTGAAAGAGAAACAAACAAACAAATAAACAAAACTACTCATAACAATAATTTTAATTAAGCTTTTGGTTAAATAGATTAAAAACAAACAAACAAACAAACAAAACCCAGCAAACATTTTTTTCTGGTATCAACGTGAAAACTTATTATGAGATCAAAGTAAAAAAAGGTTCAGGTTCATCAAGAAGGGTGATAGGAGATGAAGAAGATATTTCATGTTTCCCTAAACTGAGAACTGTTTACTCAAAGTATGGAAAATCCGGTTAAATTTTCTATGTGTACAAAATCAATTATATTTCTCATTGTCTAACTCCCTTCTATCCATTCTGCCTCAATGTAGTTATGTTATGACCATATATTTTCATTTTATCTGTGTCACATGTCAGTGGGGAAAACTGTTTTTATTGTTCTGTTTCAATATTATATTAAGTAAACACATGTATATATGTCAGAGAACTAGATATCATATACTTGGATTCTTGGAAGTTTTCGATTTTAAATTGTAGAAGCTTGTACTTTAGTGGTGCTCAATTGCAACAGAATTTTCATTAGCATAAGTTCTTGTATCTTTTAGCGTGAGATAAAGAGCCTTCTCCGGGAAAGGAAGCGTTAATGTAGTAAAATCAATGAAACTGGAAGAATTAAAGCCTATGGAATAACAAAAATCTTTACAAGATTTACATGATTATTCCTGAATGCTCCTAAGCAGTTTGTCCAAATAAGCACTAAAGCTTAAATTTAAGCATACAAATTGTGAGACTGAAATGAATAGAAAATTATGTGATTAAGTGCTTTGTTGAGTGGAGGCCATAATGTTCACTATCTTAAAGGCTCTTGGCAGTATGAACAATCTCATCTCAGAAGTATTGCCAGTTTAATAGCCTCTATAAAGATCCATCTTACAAAAACTAGAACTTTGAATTTACAGATGGACCTTATCTTTACTGCTGTGGAAGTCAATGAAACATTTTTAAGGGGAATTTGATTTTAAAGTACTGTAAACTGTACAGACTTTTTAACTAGGTGACATCAATATACCAGTTTTATACTCTTCATTCTTCTCTAACCAAACAAATCATTTGAGACAACCTCATTTGAAGTTCAGTCACTGATTTAAAATGTCTTTTTCTCACTCTGTTCACATGAGAGTCTTAACAGCTGCCTTAGTCTTCTTGTATCCAAGTTAGGATTTTATGGTCTAGATCGGAGGAGGACTAGATGGGGTACAGAACTTCTTGGAAGATTGAGCTCAAAAGGCAGTGATTAAAAGGTTATAGTCTACCTTGGGACTAGTAGCAAATGAGTTACTCTAGGGGTCTCTCCTGGGACCTGCCCTGTTTAATGTATTCCTTGATGTTCTGGAAGAGGAGCTTGCTTATCAAATTTGCAGATGACCCCAAATTGAGTATCCAGTCAATATAACTGAGGTAATATCTGCTATCCAGAGGAACCTGGACAGGGTGAAAGAATGGGCTGCCTGGAACCTTATGAAATATTCAATCAGGACAAATTCCAAGTCCTGCTTCTGAGAAGGAAGGTTCTCCTGCAATGACAGGCTGGGACCTTACTGGCTGAGGAGCAGATCTGCTGAGAAGAACCTGAGAGTGCTGGTAGATGCCAAGCTGGGCATGAGTCAGCAGTGTGCAGTGTGCAGCAACCATGGCTGTACTAATTATGGCCAGGAAATCAAAGAGAATGGCTGCAGCTCTTTACTTGACACTCGTTTTACTAAATCTACAATAGTGTTTCTGGTATTGGGCCCTTGTATTCGAGAAAGACATCAAAAGACAGGGCCAAGTCCAGTAGATGGCCTTCAAGCTGGCTAGGAGTACTTGCCCTGTGGAGAGAGGTTGAGGGACCTGGGCTTATTCATCCTTGCCAAATGTTGGCTTCAAGGGACGTAACAGCAGGCCACAACCCTCTTTTCTCCGGCATCTGCAGGCAGGTCATCAAGGAGATAAAGCTGGCTCCTTCAAGTGGTTCAAAGCCAGTGGATTACAGGCAGTGGCCATAAATTGAAACAAGAAGGATCAGGTTATAGCCAAGAAACCCTTGGAAGCAGTGGAACAAGCTGCTTAGAGAAGTTGTGTGTTCTCCCTCCTTGGGGATTTTCAAGACCTTGATCCAACTAGATCAAGCCCTAAGCAAGCTGGTCCAAACTCAAGAGCTGGCCCTGTTTTGAGCAAGGCACTGAATTTAGATGACCTCCTGAGGTTCCTTCCAATTTGAATTCTCCTGTAATCCTGTGAGTCTATGATATTTATAGCATCATTTTGCCGGCTGTGGATCTTTTGAAAGTAGAACAACTCCAAAAAGAACTTACATCTTTATTACATGTGTCAGCAAAAGGAAATCGTGTTAAGACAAAAAATATTTTCAGAAACACCATGAGATATTTAAATTCCATACAGTTTTTTCAGTGATCACATGGATTTTTGGACTTTGAAAATATTATTCCTTCTTTTTTTTGACTCTGTGAGGATTAATCTGGAGTTTGGGAGATTTTACTCCTTCAAAATCCTTCCTGAATTTCTTGTCCTTTTTGTAATTGCTATGTTCATTGTGTAAGGCATTTTGCTGGAAAAGAAATAAAATAAAATATTAATCCCTGGCAACTGTAGGGATAAAGCTGTAAAGTCCCTAAGAAGTACAGTAATGGTAATGCTGATTTACAATATGTTTGCTATAAACAAACAAACAAAAAGAAACTAAACAAAACAAAAAACCCAAACAAATAAAAACACCAAATCCCAACCTTTTACAAAGAAACACAGTTTGAAAAATGTAACTGTAATTATTGAGTTAATTATTTCCTTCAAGACTTCTTTCTGCTTAAAAATCCAGATAAACTTCTATAGTGACATGAGCCAGGTGGAGGTATGTGAGCAAAGGTTATAAATAATTGATTGAATCACCTTGTGCTGCGCAAAACCCAGCTTCTATCAATGAAGTTCTAAGAGATTTCATCTATCCCAATATTCTTAAAAGGATTATGGCAACAAGAAAGACAAAGTGAGCTCCTTACCATTCCACCAAGCATTAATTTTTCATGATAGCAAAGGACTGAGAATCTGATAGAAAATGAAACAGATCCTACACATTATCTGAGAACTGCAGAAAGGAACAAAGAGAGTACCTTGTATATTGAATTTCTTATTTGTATTAGTTTCTGGGAGTAAAATATGTATAAACATATAACAAAGGCAGATTAAAAAACCAAACAGATTAAAAAAAAAAAACCCAGCAACCCATGAACAGATTTGTGAGCCGTGCAGCTAAATCCCAAGGCATTTTCTTGTGGATTTCTTAACAAAAATATTTATCTAGCATTGTCATCCATAATGTATTGAGGTCAACTAAAAATTAAATCACAGATGCTTGGTGAATTTCTAAGAATAGTAGACAATTTATACTCTGGCATGAGCAAGTGTTTCTGCTATTTATTTTCTCAAATTATATTTCTAAGACTTGCTATCTCAGAAAGCAATAATGCTGCTTATTCTTATATATGCAGAGATAAAGAAATGACCTGTTGTTGTTTTTAATGTGAAATGGGAACCATTTATGTACTTCTAGTTTCAAATTCTTGCATTAATCTTCAACCTTCTCTCTCACTGGAAATTCAATTGAAGAAAATCAATGGAAATTGAGGAAACTAATCCAAACTTCTGTTCTTCAGCCAAGCAGCACAGTCAAAAGAAGACTTATGGATTACCCTAAAAAATATTTAAATTCATTTTATGAATTCATTATATGTTCATTTTCTTAATGAAGAAGAGTTCTTAGTTTAAAAATATGACTCTGTCAGATTAAAAACCATTTTGCTTTAATTTTCTCTGATTGATTTATCCATGTATTTATTATGGATAAAAATACTTTCATACTAACAGTTAACATCTCCTGCTTAAAACATATTAATAAATAACATGTAATACAGCAATCTTTCTAAGTTAAGATCCTTTGACTTATAGCATTTGTCCTGTATGGTGTTAGTCATCAAACATGCCACATGTGCAAAGATTTGGGTCTTGTGCATACTGGATTATTTTCAATTTATTGATGAAATTTATTTTATGTAAACTAAGCCATTATGTCAAACCTGGCTTTTAATCTATTCTACTGGAATTAGACATTAACCCTATAAAATTTTCAGTAGTGGCCACAAAAATCACTTTTTCCTCTAAAAAATAATCCTACGCACAAACTATAGCTAGTTGACATGACTGATGACGTTCACCTCTGTCAAAACCTTGAATTTGGAGTAAAAGTAAGAATCAAGTTGACGCTTATAATTGCACACTATAGGGGAAAATGCTTCAGACAGTGATGTATTGAATGTTTCAAAAAACAATGTTTTCAAGACATTCTAATATTTTAACGTTTGTGTTTATATTTCTGGCAGTTTGACCTCTTACAGTTTAACAATGTTATTGTAACATCAAACCCTTAAGGTGATAATTGAGTACATACAGGACTAAAATTTACACATTATCCTTAAAATGACACATGATCCTAAGAATGGCACTAAGTCCACATTCTTTCTGTCTTAGAAAAAGTTGATAGTTTGTAAAATTGAGCCAGCACCAGGTTATAAAGTGTAATGTCAAAATCTAATTAAGTGATTCAAAAACTTGATTAAATAGTTGGAAGGTTTTGGCGACATCCTTTCCATTTCCCTGTAGGCTACTTGCTCACTTCCAGTACCATTTCTGTAGCATTTCAGTGCTGGGGCTGTATAGTTCTGCAGCATTTTTTTTTTATTTATTTTATTTTTTTTTGTTAAGGATACATTGGATAGAGGTTTCAGCAAACCTCTATGAATTCAGGTGCCTTCCTACCTTCACAATGAAGTTCTCATACTCCACCTGCATATTATTAAGCTATATTTCTATACCAATACCACTACCTTTAGCTTTTCTGAACAACTTGTATTTTCCAATACCTGCAATCCATTTATGATTTCCAGTCCATTTTCAACATGCAGATTTCCGATGCCCAGAAATAACCCAGTTTATACCCTGAACCAGAAGTTCAAATTCTTCCATTTTATTGCTTCAGCTCTTGCATTACATTACAAACATTTTGTTTGTTACTTATTCATTTCCTGCTACTACTCAGTACTGCACAACTACACTTTTTACTATCTCCCTGGTTACCAGTACCAGCTGCTTCATCATTATTAACACATTCTTTGCTTTTGGTGTGAGAATTGTAACATTGTTTGCTTTGTTTCTTTTTCTTCCTCTATTTCTTTTACACACAATAACTACAAATGGCATACACTTTACATCTCTCACAGACTTCTTTTACAGAAATAAAATTCTAATTAGTCACAGCAGTTGTGATTCCAGAAAAAAAAATTCCTGAAGAGAATAATTCCTGAAGGAATCCATCACAATAACAGTTTCAACTGCTCATAGTTAGAAAGAATATTTAAAAATTGATGGTTTTGTTAGGCTGGTTTAGTTCTTCATTAATTCTTACATTTTTTCAGCCTTGTTTATGTACTCTAGACTTAAATTCATTGCTACTTGAGTGTCCATATCTTTGACTATTTGTTTATCATACCAAAGTTCTTCTCCTCTCCTCTTCTCTCCTGTTCACTCCTCCTACTGCAAGTCCTACTGCAAACACTGGAATCCCTCATTGAGACTGTGGTTATCAATATTTCAATACCTTTGCCTTCTCAATATTACAAAGCCTCAAAGAATGCTTGCACTAAGTTTTGGGAAACTGGAAAGACTGATGACATCTTCAGGCAAATTTTCAAGGAAAAAAATGGTTTTTTTTTTAGTTTCTAAAGCACATCAAGGCAAAACAGGAATATGGAAATTGCACACTAAAAGGTTTGAAGCATACTTTCTTCTACACACAGATGTTTTTGACACGTAGTCTATTTTACAATCTAATTGATGTTTTTCTTAATAACTTTACTGCAAGATTGTTCTTTAGTCTTTTGAGATCTGTATTCTTCTAATTTATAATTGCACGGCAGCCGTCCAATAGTTATTCATTGCAGTCTTAACTTTTTTTCTTTGTTGTTTTCAGTTTGAATAGCTAGTCTGAATCTTAGGGAATTTATCCTAAGACTTTGTTTATGACCAGCAGTAACATCTCTTCTTAACCTTTCTTTTGCTAGACTAAATAAGCCAATGACATTAAGTTTCCTCACACACTGTCAATTTTCTTTTCTCTGATAATCTTAACAGTTATTTTTGGCATTTGTTCCAGTCTGAGCAGATCTTTCACAAATGCGAGTGACCAGAATTTTATATCAGGTTGCAGTAGCATTGTTATCAAGCTTTATTTCATGCAGCAATATTAATATTTTTCTATCTGACTATCTTCACCTTTATCTTCTGGTATCTCTTTTTGGATCCGTTCGTTTTGTGGTTGTACCCAATTTTGGCTTATAATTAATCACGCTGCACTGCAGTGAAGCTTGACTGTAGGCATTTTAGAGTACACAGGACAAACTAAGTAACATTAGGATAATAATTATCAGGGAACTCCAAAGCTAAGCTTCAAAATGTCTGTGGCACTGTTTAAGAGTCACAAATCTAAAAACTGAAAATCTGACTTGTAGTTTCTGATAATAGTGTAATTTTTGCCAACTCAGTCTTCTGTATTAATGTCAGCTTCTGGGAACCACCCCTTAAGTTTATGCAACTATGAAGGAATTTCTATTCTTAAATCATCAGAAGTATATTTAATAAAGTTAGGTATGAGGAGAAATTAAGTATAATATTCTTTCTAGAAATGTAAATTAGTAAATGCCCAAATAAAGATCCTTAATTCTCTGCAATCTTTTATAATGGGCAACACCTCCTAGATGTTAGTATTTTAGTGGAAATAGAACACCTTTAAGGAGAAGATTGGAAGAACAACCAGTAATAATAAATTTGCTTTTGAACAGCAACAAGCAGGTAGGCTGATGATGTAGCAGAGTGACTTCACCCAAAGCCATATGATGTCAGCTGGAGAATTTCCCAACACTGCCTGGCTTTGGATCAGAGTGAGGACACAGAAAGAGAAGAAGAGCTTAAGCTGGTGAAAACAGGCTTCTGAATTCAAATTTTAAACCTTACCTTTGCTTCCTAGACTAGAAGATTCAAAAGCATTTGTAAGTACATGTGTAGCTTGTGCAAGGTGGAAAAAGATGTACAGGGGTCAGCCCATATGTTACTTTTTCTGACATCAAAGTAATTGCTTTATATTTTCATTCCAAGAAGCAAGTGTGTACTCCTAAATATTTTTGTAGTTTACTCTCTGGTGAGTTGCTATGGATGTTGATACTCTTAACAAAGACAAGCTTAATCAGAGATTTAATTTCATAGAGACAAAAAAAAAATAAAATAAAAAAATAGCTAAAATCAATACATATTAAAGCTCAAATTTCTGAGAAAGATAGCTTTTTTTTACAGCTGTTTGCTCACAGCCCCTATAATCAGATATAAATTTTCATTCTGTTTCATATATGTAACCTGTAAAAGTACATGAAGTCCAAAAAAGCAATTACCCAGAAGAGTAATAAACACCAGCTGTAATGAACAGTGTCATTTTAAGCTTTTGAAGAGTTTGTATAAAACCAGATTTTAACTCTTTCCATTGGGTTGGTTGCAAGGATATACGGAAGGAGATACTGTATTTTCCTTTAAAAGCATATCGAGGAATTTGTCAAATGGGAAGATAAGGAAAAGGGGGAAGCCTGATGATTCTGGATCTCAGCAGGTGTATCAAGTGGGGAATAAGGGCCAGACTGGTACTAGGGTCAGGGGGCAGATCCACAGCTGTGTGGTGCCCATAAGACAAGTGTGTGAGCATTTGTATGTTTTCTAGCAATCACCAAGTCACTTTTAACCAGTCACTTATAACATCCCTTAAAAATTAGTGACAAATTTCACTTTTTCTGATTGCAGAGTGCAAGAAGACATTAACATCCATTAAGGTGACAACACCAAGTCCTATAGGGGTGTGCCATAACAAAGTCAAAAGGGTTATTCGTTTGCTAAAAATTAAGGAGGTACTTAAATGCTTTCATAACCTGAGACCTGAGAACGTCTCTGGTGTCATTAGTGTTAACTCCAGTGAAGTCAGTGCAATCAGGTCGATTGCCTCAGCTGAGAATCAGATGAGAGAGTTCCCCAGAAACATTGTAAAACTGATAATTACTTGAGTCTTCTGATGGTAATTTAGTAGCTAATTAAATGGACTCTCATGGATTACTTAAGAAGCTTTGTACAGGCAAATATTATTACAACTCAGTTTTGTACATGCTAATGGAGTAAACAACACTAGTTACTATTACTCTGTGATAGAAGGATCTATGTTGGCATTACTAAAGATTACTTTGCAATGTGTGAAAATTATGTTCTGCTCCCTGTTTTGCCAGTGACCTTTGGCAAATTACATCAATGCTTTTCTAATTTTTCCCCAGTTATTCATTTAGAAAACAGAAGAGAACTTCAGAGGATTGTTTATACTAACGTATAACCTAAATTATAAGTCATAGTTCTGCGACCTCTACCTCATTTGGCAATTATGATTAAGAGAAAAGGTGAAAAAGTATTGTAACAGCTATACAGAAGTATTTGTTTGTCCAGTATATTAAGCTGCTGAAGAAAGCATGTGAAATATGAGCAAAGGTCTAGTAACTCATGCCTCGAATATCTTCCCAATCACCAACAACTGTGGTTCAGGAAATATACGGTTTTCTATTTAACAGTTCTAGGACACCTAGAATATCCTCCTTCCATTCTTTTCTAGAGGAATAACAATGTCTAATGGACGGAAAGAGCCAATAAATATAATTATTGCTATTATTTTTATTTCACCATCATACATATTGTCATTTTTCTGCTATTCATTAGTAAAGATACATCTGTCCATTCACAGAATCACAGAGCTGTAGGGGTTGGAAATGATCTCTAGAGATCATTTAGTCTTATGCCCCTACTAAAGCAGGTTCACTTAGTGAAGGCTGGAGACGAATGCATCCAGGCAAGTTTTGAACGTTTCCAGAGAAGGAGACTCTACAACCTCTCTTGGGCTCTGCCACCTTCAAAGTAAAGAAGTTTTTCTTCATGTTCACATGAAACTTCCTGTTCTCCAGCTTGTGCTCATCGCCCCTCATCTTGTCACTGGGACATTGGCACCACTATAAAGGTATGGCCATCCTTCTGATGCCCACTCTTTAAATATTTATGTGATATGTATACATTTTCAACATTCCTATATTCCTCCCAAGTGGTCATGTAATCTTCCTCCTTCCATCAGAGTTTTTCCAGAAGCTCTTTTCGTAAGATCTTGAGATCGTAAGATCTTGACTTGTTCTTCATCCACCTCCAGGCAGAGCCTGATCTTGATACATTCCAGTTCATCCCTCACATAAGAGCAACTCTACCACTCACCTTTCTGGCCTGTCTTTCCTAAAAAGTATGTATCCAACCATGACAGCATTCCAGTTATGCAAGATATCCCATTGTGTCTTGGCCATTTCAATGAGATCATGACCCTGTGACCACAAACAAACCTCTAGGTCTTCCTCTATATTCCTCATGCCACATGAGCTGGTGTACAGGCATTTCAAAGAGGTAATTAAGCATGCTTTCTTTGTGGTGTCATACTTTATTGAGTAAAAATATCTTTTTAAATTTGGTAGGAGCTACGCATATCATTGTTTGAGTTGTGCAAGCTTGTAATACCCCATTCCTACCTAACAGAATGTAATTGCAAATGCCTTGTGCCTTATTTGACCATGAGCTTTATAAAACAGTATTCCAGGAGAAAATTTAAACCAGGCTGTGAGGATTTCAGTGTAGGAAAGCTAATAATCTGCTCTACAAATGACTTCTCTTAGACCAGCAACACATTTAAGATCTGAAACTTGTCAACTTTACATACATACCTGTACAAAAAAGATACCATGAAATCTTCATCATACCCCCTTGCAAAGCTTATTCTGTCCCAGCAATTTCCTCTCTGAGTTGTTTAGTGACCATTCAGAATCAAGATTGCCATTTCATTTTGTATTTATGTGATCAGTATTACATTTTATAAGCCTCTGCATAACAGAAAAATCAATTGAAACTGAGTGGCTTAAAAGTGTTTGTCTTCCTTTAGCAGTTTAACATAACAACAATATTTTTGAAACATTTTGAACTACTTTCCACTAATATGCTGGATGATAACGGTTATATATCAAACCTAGTAATTCCCTAAAACTGCTTAGATTTATGTCCACTAAATTAGCTGGGTGTAAAATGCTTAGTGAGAACAATAGGCATTCAGTCAGTCAGACATAATTCTACCCTGATGTAATTGCAATGGCTTGTAGCCAGAGCTGACTGAGACCCTGCAAGTTTAGTGTACAGGCAACAGACAAGGCTAGTGCACCCAGCTGCATTGCTGCGACTTTTTTGAGGTGGGAGCGTCATCTTCTAGTATGCTTTGCAGAGTCCTACTTATCCAAAAAGCACAGCACCAATCTTTTGATGTCTGTCCCTGTGGAAGTGTGATATTACCTGGTTTACTTCTTTGTTTAATTTGGGGAGAGTGTGTTCCCTTTCAATTTTCTCTTGCCTGCTGGAACAAACCACAGGTTGCATCTCGTCTTTATTCATTATAACTTTATGCACTTTATTCACTTTTTTACTGCTCTTGAATATTGAAGTTTCACATACTTTAGTAAGTCCCGACTTTAGCATCTACTTTGAGAGAGAACAATTTCTTAAGAACGCGCAACTGGGGATTTCTAGCTTTTTCTGTGCTCTTTTTTCTACTACTTTTGGGGTTTCTCCCTTCCCATTATAACATGTCCAAGTGATAAACATTTTAAACTCATAAAGAATGTATTTCCCCTACTCTCCTGAAAATTGTGTCTTTGTTATGTTTCTTTTTTTCTAAGGAACTGACATTTTCTTTGCCTATAAGAAGTTTGTAAAGTCTGAGATTTTTTTTTTTCTACTTATCTTCTTTTCATGTGGCTTTCTTTTCAGCACTCTTAACATTCACTCTAAACTTTTTGTGTAATGCACTATTGACTACTGAAAATTATTAAAAGTAGTATTTATTTATTTATTTTAGTTAGGCTGTCACTCAGTTTTGCTTAACACTTACTGCTGTTTCTAAAAAAAAACTTCCCTGGATTATTGGTATTATTGGCACTCTCACTGTCCACAATCTTCTTCAAAACATTCACAAAATATCAGATCATTAGAGTTATTGTACGATTTATTTGGTAAACAGTAGGCTTCACACGGACTTCTAGCTCCTTGGTTTAACTTTGTAAGGACAATTTACATTAAAAATGGGTGTCGCAGAATCTCAAAAACCAAGCCAGGCTGGCTAACAAATTAAAACCAGAATTTCTTTTTAGAAGACAGTAACAAAATCAAGCTAAGTTTTTTTTTCTTTAACCAAAACTTCATGGAGACTCCAACATTAAAAATCTGGAAGTTTAGGATGTCTCTCGGCAGTTAATACTACACTGAATAATTAAGAATTCTTAAAGTTTATGGTTGATGACCCAAAATGCACATAATCACTCACCTGTATGAGGTCTGTTGATCTGTACAGAATAAAATGAACCATAGAAGGAATCCCAACCCATGGTGGAAACCACCCCCAGCCACTGACCCACTGCTCTGAAGGAGACAGACTCAAAAAGACTCTCTTGTGGGGCCCCATTTACACCCAATTCAAATCTGGCCTATGGTCCTGTTGGCCAAAGACCCCAGATTCTTCACTTTTTGACCAAAATTACCACTACCATCTGGGCTTAACAAAAACCCCAGTGGGAAGTTTTTTATCTGCTTTGTTAGGTTTTTGTGGGCTTTTATCAGATCTTAGCTGATCTTTGTCAGGGCTTTGTTGGGTATTTCCTCCAGCTTCTTACCCACAGAGAAATGCTCAACCACACATACTGTCACAAGAAAGCTGCCTGTTTTCTAGGAACTAGTCTTGTAATTAGATGTGCCAGGTAATTCTAATAGCAAATGACGCTATTCATTCTTTCGTGAGTTTGCAGAATGACTCCTGATTTCAAGTGAAAATTACAACATTTTTTCTTAGAAGATAGAGTGCTTGAATTATTTGTAAAACCAAACCAAAACAAAACACAGAAAGTACACATATTTTAAAGAATAACCGTAACTCAGTAGTTCAATAGTTTTTCTTATCTTTTGACTTAGGATCCAATTACCTCTTTCCTTTGGAAAACTGCTACTAGGAAGGGAAAGGACATTTATCCAAATACAACTAAAATCATTACTGACTTCACAGCAAACACCCTTCCCAGGGTAAACTGGTCAGCATGTCTTCAGTCACAACTAATAGGCTGTGACTTCCTTCCATGTGTTTTTTTGATCGAAGCAGTATTCCCTTTACTGCAAGGCTTTCTCACCACTATTTGGCTATTCTTTCTCTCTGTGCTGCTTTCAGCGGTTATGTTCAAGTAGTCAATCTTTTTTTACAGGCTTACTTCTACCTTCAAAGTTTCCACCTGGGCCAACAGAATTCAGTTCACCACTGCAGGCAGAGATGTATTTGGAACTTCAGCTTGCCTTGTAGGACAGTCACCTCATTGAAATGTCCTTATGTTCTAGAAAATTAGCAGACATGCCATGCTACCTTCATGTTGCGGACAGGGCAGTATTAAAGTGCAATCCAATCTAAGTCTTTCACTGCCCTGCTGTTCAGGAGAGGTGATTTTGTTTATCAGCCTACTAAACTCTTTTGACTGCGTGAAGATGGAGCTCGTTAGCAGTTTACATTTTTCTACAGCATCACAGTAAGTAGTTCTACAGTATATTATTTCCACAACTGTTTCTCCAGTCTATGATGCTGATGATCAGTCCATCACAACTCACTCCATCACAGGTTTGAAACAGAAATGGTGGGTGATTTCATAATATAATTGTCAATATGACAGATGAAAAGCAGACAACATTTTTTTTTTCCAGTTTTTAGAGCAGCAGTCACATTTTGGTTCATCTTAAACTATTGAGGAAAACTACAAATAAGTTCTGGTAGGTTAAAAGGCTACCTCTTTCTTCCCTCAGCTGCACACAATGCCTTTTCTAAGGGTTAATAGAAGTTCCACACCAGCTGGCAGAGGTTAATGTATATCAGCTCTTCCCTTGGCACAGTCTACAGCATTGTATATTACTTACAAAATGTCCTGGGACTATAGAGTCCTTGAGATTTGAAGCTTTTTTGTTTTTCACAACCTTTCTTCCACTGCCCAGGTGGTTTGCATTATTTTCCCAACTTTATGCTTTCCCTGTTAGTATCTGCCACTCTCACACTCTTGGATCGTCTATTATCTTTATTCTTGAGCTCCTTCAGCTTGAATCTCTATTTGTCCCACCAGCCCATATCATTGATATGACTCCCTCATGGGACAGCTCATTTACCTTTGCTATTCAGGTTTCATTTTGGATTTCTCTTGCTGATTCTCCTTTAAACAGGAACTGAAACCCTGGCCACCATTTAATTTCTTAATGGAGATTTTTTTTTTATACCACCTGCATTGTATGTGAGGGATATACTTCTCTTTCTATTACTTTGTTTTGGCTAAAGATGATACCTCTGAATTTTCTCATCTGATAGTCACAAACAGAAACTGTAGTATTATTATTGTTATTACTGTCATCACTACATCAGTATTTTATTCTTTTCCTCCAGTGAAAATGAATAAAAGAATCCTTTATCAAAAATCTCTAACAAACAGGAAAAAACCAAAAAAACACCTTCAATATATCAAGATATGAGCCATAGGGCAGTGAAGTTCTATGTCAACACAAAATTAATTTGGGCAAAGATATACTCTGTTACATGAGAAATAATAATTAGTGTTATTTAATGGACTCTACCTAACAGCTGTGTAAGAACATTCTAAACTTTGTTGTTCACTAGTGGGTAGCTAAATGCAACCCTGAAGTAATCTCATTAAGGTGAAATAGGTTTATTNCCAAAAACCAAAATTCCTCCCCTAAAATAAATACACATCTTTTAAATATATTTCCAGGGAAAAAAAGAGTTCTCTTTGATAATCTTGCCCCAAAAGAGATAATTACTTGTAATGACAGTCTGGTAATGCTATTCTTCTGACAATTAGAGTAATAAAAATCTTATTTTACTTTTTTATTACCCTAGTAATTAGAAGCCCCAGCTAACATCATCGTGAACTCATTCCAATTGGCATTTGGACTGCAGAAAAAAAATATATGAACGAGAAAAAGTGAGTGAGTCTATAAAGAAGTGCAGTAACTTCATGAGTGATATGTACTCCAGGTTACAGCGATACGTGTTTGTTTAACTATTGACTAAAGAAGTAGCCCACATTTCATCTTACTGCCTGGCCAGCAAAACGTTATAGCAATGTCAACGACATAAATAAGGGAATAAAATTATTTTAGTTAGTACTGACAAGTGTAAAATGGCTACCCCAAGATAAAAAGTCTATGGGAGGGTAAATGGAGAGGAACTACCCTGCTTCAAAAGAAATAGCACCTGCCCTGCAATACCTTAGGGAAACAGAACTGTCTTACCTACTCCCACTTCTATTTGTTGTTCTATGCCATGTACAGAGGAGACAATCTCTGCTCCTATGGGCTTCAATTATCTTATTTCCCAAAAAAGGTCTACATATGTTCCCATTGTGATTAGAGAGATACACACAGAGAAATATGAAGCAGAGTAACACCTCGATACATTGAAAAAAAAAAATCAGAAATGTATTTCTATTGGTGGTGGTATTAAAAGTCATATTTAATTCAGACTTAATTATGACTTTAAAGGCAATTTGGTCTTCCTAGAGGGCTAACACATGATCTTTGGCAATAAAATCTCTGTAGAGGCAAAAATTTCTCTCGTGATGCTGCTTTGTCATACTTTTAGTGAGGAAAAATAAAATAGGTTTATGGTACTCTAAAATCTGCTGATAAATGGATCTGGGTTTGTTTGCTTGTTTGTGTAATGTGTGGCTTAAAAATTGGTTAGAATCTTTGCTTCTCCTTTTTGTCCTTTCTGAAGAAACCTTCATAGAATAAAAATAAATGAAACACAAGAACTCAGCAAGGCTTGGAAAGTTCAGAGGCAGATCACCACTGTGGAAGAACTAAATCATTAAAATCCATTCTTGGACACACTGAAGCATGAAGACTTTTTAAAAATTACTTTTTATTAAACTAATCTAAATTTCTCAGCGAGGTATTGCAATAATTTATAAAAATTAATTACGTAGTTAAACTTCTTCCTGTTTAAAAATTTACTTAAATTTTAAAATCAGTTCAGCATCTTTGAAAGCTGCCTTGTGCATTAGCTTTTACTGTCAGACAATACATCAAAGAAAACATAAAATAGCAAGAAAGGAGCTGACTCTTTGGTGTTGACAACAAGAGTCTTTTATAAACACATTAATGACGGAGATAGTGTTTTTCACTCAGTATGCACTGAGGCATAATGAATTTAGGGTCCAAAACTGAAATATATTTTCCTCCAGAAAGCAGAGTCATTTAAACAACAATTGATTTGTTACCTGGTGTGTCGACACTTTATGTTGAGTTTCTTCAGAGCCAACTTATCTTACTTCTCTGATAATAAATAATGCACAAAGAAAAGAAAATAGTGCGCACACACACACAACCAAAGCTACACTTCCATATATTTATTTTTTTAGTGGAATACTATCCTTGTTGAATGCTGACGTTATTTAGGTGATGCACAAAGGCTTGTAGAACCAGAAACAGACATTTATTAATCTTATTTTCATTTACTAATACAGCTATTAAACATAAATAGTTTCATATATTTAGAAATATTTCATTGTGTCATTTGTATGCCTATTTTTTATTATATTTTATGATAATTCCTTCCAGTTGCAGGAATAAATAACCCGTTTTTTAAACATATCATTAACAAATGAATGTTTGAAATATTGTCTTTATTTGTAGTGATCTTTAACCAAGCTTCTTAGAATTAAGTGTAATTTTAATACCCAGTCAGCTTTCATAAATATCACGAAGTAGTCAGTCATCTGACTCTAATCCTAAAGGTCATTTGTTCATTCTAAATGGGTCATTAAGGATCCCTAGATTGTCAATGAGGAACAAGAAACCTCACAAAAGGAGGAGTCCCTCAGTGAAAAAAAAATCTATAGGAAAGAGCTTCACAACACATGCTTCAAATCTGTCTCTGGAGGAAACTTCCCTTCTCCATAAATATACAGAGTAATCTAAACAATAAACTCAAGTTGCAATCCTAACAGAAGATTTAAACCGAGTGAAATGATATTTCCAAACCAGATCCAGACTCCGACTTACTTTTCACTTTTTTTCTCTATTTCTTCATAGCAAAAATCAAGTTGAATGCCATGGAAGTAAGACTCTGGTAAAGTTTCAAAAAAGAGATTTAAAAAATTTGTACAAGTTCTCTTTGTGTTAAATGTGGTTTAACAGCCTGACCTCAGCATATATAGAATGAGCTCATTCTTCAGTTTATCTGGAATTTAAATCTAACAAAATCATGAGAAAATACCCAAGGATTCATGTGATTCATACTTGTGCATACACGTAAAGCCTAATTAGCTTTAGTAACCGGTTTTTCACTGCCACTTCTATGGTTTTCCAGGTAGAATTAATATAGCTTACTTTTCTCTCTATTTTATACATTATTTTTAAAAAGCAAAGCTCATTAAGAAGCTGTGGAGGAAATGAAGTAACCTCTAAGTCCATGGAACACTTGTCTAGAATCCAGGCCAAGTAAGTAGTCAAGAGAAATTTACTGAAGGAATGTTCTACAAATACGAGATCAGATTTAAGAAACTGTTTTGGGTTTGTTTTTTTTTTTTTTCTTCTGAGATGAAAATAGTATTTGAAACAGGATAAGGAGGTACTTGAAGAATCTGTGAAAGCATTTCCAATTCGAGACTTTTTTCCCCTATTTTCTAACCTTTTGCATTTCTACTTTTCTCAAACCATTTTTTCTCTCTCCCTACATGTCCTGCTTTATTCTTTTCTTCCCTCTTCTTTCTAGATACTCTTCTGAGTGTTCTCTCCTTGGCTGTGTATTTTGCCCTGCTGCTTCTTTTGAAGTCAGTGGCAAATCTCTTATTGATTTCAGTGTGAGAAAGATCAGCTTTCGCTCCTTTGCTTCTCTCCATTTTACCATCTCTAATAGCTGGTAGCAAAATCCCACTGACTGTGGCTCTGATCTCTGAAGTGCTGGTACACCGTGCTTTTGAGTTTTGATCCCAGTCAGATCATTTTTTTTGACAGCCAGAACTGTATCAAAATAGAAGCACTACTGTGCTGAAGAAAAAAAAAATATAAAATAACACAGGGATTATAAACTGTGTTTTATTCTTTTCAACTAGTGGTGAGTGTTAAGATTTCTTGTGTGTCATGTGATCTCTCTTTCACGGCTACTTATCTGCTTTCAGTCATCATCCTCATGCTGTTCCTTAATTCCACCCCCTCAGTAAGACCAGCTGTAAAGAAGGCAGTGCAAGGCAAAAAGCAGTCCTTCTTCGGCTTAAGTTTATGGAATTTCTTCACGAACTATCTCAATGAAGTGCAGTTGAAGGATTGGGGGATATTTATGATATTTATATGATTTATATCAATAGAAGGCACATAGGAGAGATGAGGAGGGATTCATGACCAGGAAGTGAAGCAATAGGAGGAGGGGTAATGGATTTAAACTGAAACAGGGGAGATTTAGGTGAGATATCAGAAAGAAATTCTTTACTGTGAGGGTGGTGAGACACTGGAACAGGTTTCCCAGAGATCCTTGGATGCCCATCCCTGGAGGGCTTCAAGACCAGGCTGGATGGGGCTTTGAGCAACCTGGTCTGGTGGGAAGTGTCCCTGACCAGTGTCCCTGATCAAACATTTTACCTTAGATTAAATGCAGATAGGTAAGTTTGGTCTTAGTATAGGATCTTAATGTCTTATGTTTCATACAAAATTTGATTTTGTTTGTTTGCATGTTTATGTCTATGCATGTGTGAGTAAAGATACAAGTAAATCATAGAATCATAGAATGGTTAGAGTTAGAAGGGACTTTAAAGATCATCAAGTTCCAACCCCCCTGTTATGGGCAGGGGCACCTCCAGCTAGAGTAAGTTGCTCAAAGCCCCAAAAAATAAATCTACTCTTATGTATGTGTACACAAATGTAAGAGAAACACCATGAGCAAGTGGTACTGTGTGTCTTAAGTGAGAATGCCATGTTAGAAAAGATCTTAATGTGACAGACTGTGGTGATCCCGGAACTTAACATTGTCTAAACTTACTCCTAAAGGTATTGTTTAATGCCTTCAAGCAGCAGGCAAGGCTTACTTCGTGGTATTACTTTACAGTGTCTGCAATAAAAAATAGAAATGATATCTAGGTTGAGGAAGTGTGAAAGAGAGAATCTTCTTGCATGTCTCTTAAAATCTTACTATGTCAAAAGGAAGCACTTATGTGAACGCTTGAATTTTCAAAATTGCATTTTTATAATCGCGTTGGATGAAGTTTCCTATTTGAATTCATCCCAGATTCAACTGATATATTACTGTGTTTCCTTTTCTGCGTTGGAAAATTGTGCATGAAAGTCAAATGTGAGATAGGAAAAACGTGGAAAGAACAAAAAAGAGAGAAATGAATACCCAATTAAGAATACAGGTATAGCTTTACAAAAGTGACTAGTGGGTTTTTTTGTGTTCATTACCTTAGCGTGCAGTAAGGCACATCTGGATTTTTAAGAATGTGTAATAACTGCTCATTAAAAATTATTACATAGGCAATATTTATAATTTGGTATCAAAAATGCTAGTCAATATAGGCAGCTCCCTGAAGGAATCATTTTAAGAAAATTCTGATTTCCTCTTAAGATACACATTTTTGATGATGAAAAAAAAAAAAAAAACGACAAACCTTTACACTGAAATTAATATTTGTGAGGATTATTTTTTTTCCCTCTTAAAATATATCAGTAAAAATTTTAAAAATTCTAAGAGAAAAAACTGAGTTCTCCAATGGATTTGCAACAAAACTTGGGGGAAAAAATATTGGTTTGGAATGTCTAGCTAATGAATAAGGAAAGCTTTCCTTTGTATTGAGAGTCATTTGGAAACTAACCCAGTTTTCATTTAACATTGCATACAATAAACTTTGAACAACCTAACCAACTTGCAGACTCTCCAAAAAGGATAAAAAGTTTTGAGACCAAAGTAAAACATCAGAGGTCACAAGAATCCACCATCTAAAAATGACTTTTGCACTGAAATTTTGCTAACCTATCATTATGGGATGGCTTTCATATCACTTTAGCTTGCTAAGTACTCAACAGCAGATTCTGTGCTACAATTAACAACTTGTACAATTCCTTTTTTAATTACAAGGCAAAATTACTATCTTGCTTTATATTTTACAAATAAATCATTGAAATGACACTTGTTGACATGAAATGAAACTCAAATACATTATATTAAATGTTAGCCCGCTGATGATAAAGCCGCTCAAAATATATTTTCCAGGGCTGTTTGGTCACACATTTGGAGTATTATTTTGCTCCGCAAGTGTTACTGGGCAACTTCATCTTACTGGGGTTCGAGTAGGAATAATCATGTCAGAAATTCTTTGTGCTCACCAAGTACATAGGCAGGAGGGACAAAAAGAAGCAAGAAAAGAGATTTGTATTATCTCCCTCTATTACTATTGCTATGCCCTTAATCATATGACAATTCTCAAAATCTTATTATATTGCCTGGATGCAACAGAACTTCTGTGTCTTATTTCCTGAGACTGTTCCTGTTTCTAGTTTTCTTATCTTGCATGATTTCAAAGGTTTCATTTGCCGTAACCGAAACATATCTGTAGCCTGTTTTGCATTTCTTAAATTTAAAGCAACCAGCTCGCATCTCTTAACTGCTTATTCTTTCCGTATAAATCCAAATCACCCAAACTTTTGCTGTTCCAGGCACAAGGGCAATTTCTGGAAAATTAAATAAAACTTATTGAATATGTCACAATGTAGTGTTTTATTACCTGGCACAGCTATTATTTGTAGCAATACTAAAGATAGGAAAGCTTTGTAACCAAAAATATATTTTTATTCAGTCTTAAAAGACAGGAACATAATAACAGTCGGAAGGATAGAAAATGGACCTTGTTAAATTGCTTTTACAGTTTTGTTTCATATTTTTATTTTAATGATATAACAGGCTTGGTGACCAAAGGTCATGTTGAAAATCTTACATGGACTGTAAAAATGCATGACACAATATCAACACAAACATGAAATAAATTTTAAAATATTTAGCTAATGTGTATTTTTCACTGAATGAATATGTCTCTCATGCAGCCATGTTGTGTTATTTAATATTATATGGAAAAAAATATGATCTTTAAAAAGAAAATAAACATTTAAAATATATTGTTACTTTTTTTTAAAAAAATAATCAAAATACATTTTTTAACAACCCAGAACTAAGAAAAAATTGTGTCTTTTTTTCAGTGGAAGCGACATGGCCACTGGAGCTCTGGGACTGTTTCTGACATCCTCAGTTCAAGAATAATGTTAGTATATTATAAATAAAAAGATCAGAAAAAATATTTAAAAGTTGAGGCTCAAGGAGCTAATTCTATTTATCTTAGCAAAGTAGTAGCTGAAAGATACATTAAGCAATGTACACAGATAAAATAAGTTTGAACTTACTTTTATTTGTGTCAATAGTACAACAAAATCCAGTGTCTAGGAAAGGAAAGGAAATGTAGTAAATTCAGCTGAAAGATGAGTTTGCTATAAGATTAAACTTGGACCACCTTATGGAAGAATGTAGTAGCATCTTTTAGCAAAGGAAGCTTTTAGCTATGATTGCATATTTTAAGAAGACACTTTAAATCAAAAGAAAACTGGGATTTATCCAGTGAAGCCTAAAGATCTAGGATATTCAGGACAGCATAGCAAATAAACATATCTTCTAGCTTTTTAATTAAGAGACCATAAAGCCAAGGCTGATAAATACTAACAATATATTGACAGCTAGTTGTGTCTTTGATCCTAACTAAATTCACTTTCTTGTCAAATGACACATGAAAGAGTGGCTATAACTTCAGATGACTTCATTACACATGGATTTTCTGAGTGCACCAGTTCAGACCAGTTCAGTACTGCCCTTTTCAGACTCAGAAAGGAGAAAAAGGATTCAGTTCTTCTTTTAAGATCAACAAAATACGACTGCAGACATTAATTCTTCACCACATTCTGGGTTTAGGGAATATTGTCCTTACTGGCAAAACACTAGCAAATTAAAAAGGGTTGGTAACTTCAAGATAGCTTTGTTTTGGAAGCCTCTAAGCCAACCCAAGACAGTTGCTTCCTGTTCTTATAGTAATGTATAATCTTGAATTTCACTTTATGAGATGTGTAACTATATTTTGTGTGTAACTATTAATCTATAATTGATTTCTCTTTTAAAAAAGAAATAATCATTGTTAAACAAATAAGTATCGTGTTATCAGTGTATAAGCATTATGCTTAAAAATCAGGAATACAGCATGGTGGTCCAAACCTACCATCATAATCTAAGCAAATGATGTTCTTATTCTGCTCTAAAAATCAAGCTGATAGCTGAACACTCTGGTACTTTTATAATTAAAACTTCATCTAGTCCCTTAGGAATGGATTCACAACAAGTTGCTTTTGTTATTTACTCCGGCCTTTTGTCACCTCCACGATTTGTGTGATTGTATCAAGCCATTGAATTGCATACACAAAGGGCACGATTGGTGTTTCATGTTTAAACTACTAACTTTTAAAGTGTATAATGACTGCAGGTCATTTAATATTTAGACATCAGTTCTTATACAATACAGACAGTGATATCCTTGTAGTGTCTTCTAAATACCTCCAGGGATGGTGCTTCAACCCCTTTCCTGGGCAGCCCATTCCAAGGCTTAATAACCCTTTCAGTGTAAAAATTTTTCCTGATATCCAAGCTGAACCTCCCCTCGTGCAACTTGAGGCCATTTCCTCTTCTCCTATTACTTGTTACTTGGGAGAAGAGACTGACACCTGCCACTCTACACCCTCTTTTCAGGGAGTTGTAGAGAGTGAGAATGTCTCCCTTCAGTCTTCTTTTCTCTAGGCTTAACATAATCAGAGTGAAACATGGGTAACTGAAGACATGGAGATGGCCTCATGGTATCAGTACCCAAGGATGAGTTTAACAAAGCCCTGCTCTAAAATCAAATTTTGTCAGAGCTACAACATCTTGTCAATGGTATTTCCAAGTAAAGAAATTGCAGGAAAACTCTCTACTGTTGTGAAAGCTGTAAGGAACTTGATAAAAAATGGTTTCCAGGAACATTAATGAGAACACAAGGAAGCCCAAAGAAGGTTCTTTTGAACCTGTGTCAGGAGAAACCTTTTTGTCATCCTCTGGTTTCTATTAATGCCACCCACACACTGACTAAATATGTTCTTTTTTAATTACCTGAACAGATCAACCTAAACAATCTGTAATGTGAGGTCCTCTATTTAACCTACAGTTTCTTAAATATCAAATATTAATGAGAGATGTTAAAATTAAATTATATGTATTTGTAGTGTTATATTTTCTACTCAGGTCTGTCAATGGAGCTCAAGAAGAAAGTTTTTTTCACCAGCATAATAACTGACAAGACTTTAAGAAAGAAAATACCACTTCTTTACATAATAAACAGATTTCTGGCATGTGGTTGCAGGCAGCAACAAGACTGACTGGCAGGGAATTATGCTCCTGGATGTGATTTGCAGATGCTTTACAGAAATAGTGGCTGTTCCAAACTGCAGCAAAAAATATTTGCTTTAAAGTATCAGGCTGCACCCTACTTCTTTCCTCGCAGATTTTGTAAGCATATATTTTATCACACCTTATCACGACACTGTTCACTCTCAAGGTGATCAGACCTGATTACACCAATGATGGTGCAGAGAGGCCCTGGCTTATCCTTATTGCTAGAACAACCAAGGGCAGGGAATTGCGTTATTTGCCCTGTTCCATCCCATGCACATCATGCTCAGTATAAAAGCTGAGGGATTAAAGGGTCAACTCTCTTTCTTTGATGTCCAATGTCAGAGGAGGACCCTGTCTGTTCATCTGCCTTTGATCTCGATTTGAGCATTCCTGACTCCATTTCTGGAATCCAACTCCTGTCGGTCACCAAGTGCAGTCTGGAACTTTTCCCAATGCCTGCTGGTGATGTGATGATCA
>VXBJ01007130.1:294368-310337 GCA_013400055.1 Nycticryphes semicollaris
AGGGAGGGGTCATAATCTTTCTGATTGGTCAAAACCACGATAGATTTATTGGTGCCCAAGGCGGGGCTCGAACTCACAACCTCAGCATTGCTCGGCTTTGTGCTGTTGGATAAGTACCGAGAGAGATGGGACTCCTGTGCCAGCCGCCGGTGGGATCGTGGCTGTCTGAGTTTGATGTAACAAACAACATTTTAAAACAAAAATACTCTTTTTCTGTTTTATGAAAAAATAAGCGCCTTCTTTATTCTTTCTCTCTTCAAAATTCTATTTAAATCAGGAGCAGTAGAAACTAAGTAAGGGAAAATATTACTGTGTAAGAATCAGATCATATAATACATGTAATTATATATAAGAACTAGTTTGGTTACATGTGGACACAGAAATACACCTGAAATCCTTTGTGACCTCACTATGACCTACAAAAACTAAGGTGCAATCTTCAATCTCTCTGAAATGTGAGATTCTATAGAAGGATGATGTAGCTATACATTATGTCTTACCACAAAGCCATGTAATAAAAATATTTATGATGCTTCCTTAGCTGAGCGCATTATTACCTGTTCACGATATAAGGTTTCCAATTCTGGAAGACTTCTGATAGTAAATGTCAACTGGTTGTGACATTTTGGATCAGACATGTTTCCTGCCACTGAGTGGCAAACTGCTTCAACACAATGTTTAATTGAAAAAGCCTGGTCACCCGGCAAATAATTTTATTACTATTATAATTATATTAATATAATAACATATATTAAAATAGATAAAACTTTTCAAGCATATTCAAAGAAGTATTCGTTTTTATTATTTTCTTGGATTAAGATTATTCCATGGAACAAAGTTTTTGATTTAATGCAAAATACTATTTTAATGCGTTTAAAAAAAACCCAACAACAACACATCTTGCCGTTGCGACAATGTTCATTCCAAGTGTAATTCTGTAACATCGTTGACATCAAAGAAAACTCAGTGCTTGCCAACATGAATTGCGGGGTGGGAACTGATGGTAATGTCACCTTCTTATGTCAGCAATGCATTTGTTCCTTATGCTTCTATTATCTATTTAAGAAGATTAAAAGTTGAATAGAAAATGACTCACAAGTAGCATTGAGCTTTACAATGACGTTATTTGTTGCGGTATTTGTAACTTTGAACAATTACCACCTATAAGAGATAAACGAGGTATTGAGCAGGCAGGGCAGATGTGCTATCTATACCTTTTCATACACAATACTGAATTCTGGTCACCTGAAAAAAGAAAAAAAATTAGGGAAAACTTCAAACTTTACTTCAAAACTTTAATCCTAATGAGGAAAGGCTGAGAGAGCTGGGACTGTTTAGCCTGGAGAGGAGAAGGCTGAGGGGAGACCTTATTAATGCTTGTAAGAAACTAAAGGGTGGATCACAGGAGGGTGGAGTCAAACCCTTTTCAGTGGTACCCAGTGACAGGACGAGGGGGAATGAGCACAAGCTGGAACACAGGAAGTTCCACTCAAATATAAGAAAAACATTTCTTTCCAATGAGAGTAACAGAGCCCTGGCAGAGGCTGCCCAGGGAGGGTGTGGAGTCCCCTTCACTGGAGACCTTCAAGACCCACCTGGCTGTAGCCCTGAGTGATGTGCTCTGGGCAACCGGGCTTTAGCAGGGGAGTGGGACTGGGTGATCCTTTTAACTCGGATTGTACCGTGATTTTATGATTCTATTCGTTATGGTATCTTCCTATGAGCAGAACAAGTCCAATTCCCTCTTTTTGGCAAATTGATGTCTGTTCTTTTCTCCCAAGTGGCTTTACTTAGTGACTTACAGACACAGCAGTTATACACCATATAGTCACAAAAAATCATATAATTAATGTTGTGTTCATAGGCATTATTTTTTCAAGTGGAAATTTTAGTTTATTGTTATGTGCAAAATTTACAGAGTGTAATTTTGCAGATACAAAAAAAAAAAAAGTATATGATGTGCAATTTGGCACATCATTTCAGATCAGCTCATGGAGTGGAATCAGCTTTATGATAACTAAAAGCACAACTTCTGGCAGCCATCCATAGGAACGTGCCTGGGTTGGTTTCTGCAGTTTTGTGGCAGAGGATGAGGCAAAAATCAAGCAATAACTTAGTGGTTTGGGGGTTAGGTGACATACAATAAAAGCACAAGTTCAGCATGTTCATTTTCTCTCAGATACTCAGTTCTTGTTTCCATTACATTCTGAGGAATGTACTGCTCAAGTAAAGGCCTGTCTGCAGATCAGCATCACTTCTATGCTTCAAGCACTAATAATTTAAAACCTTACATCTTTGATATTGGTTCCCTGCTAAGTCTCTTCCCTTTCAATTATAATATTGACTTTTCTTTATAGTTTCTTGCAATACTTCATGTTATGTTATTGCCACGAGGCCACGAGTGTTCAGTCCTAAAAAGATAAAAGGAACACTGCAATGCACATTTCAACCTTTATACAGGTGATTGTAAGCCTCTGAAAAACGACATTTTTTTTCCTTGAAAATATCAGAGGCAAAAGATGATCCATCTCCTCTCTCCTAGCTCTGGATGTTACCACGTTGATTCAAAAGATGTATTTCTGTTTATTTGTGAAGTAGTCATCTTCCTGGGGTAGTTAACTGCAAGGGGGATGATAGGAACTGCAGCTGGTGGAAGATCACCATGAATGATCACCATGATCACCATGCTTAAAACAGGTCTTTGCAAGGTCTTTTTTTCCAACCGTGCCTCCTTCTTGATCTTTATTAACATTTGTGATAAAGTAGCTCGCTGATATGCTCCCTCCCTCCCTCCTTTCCTTCCCCAGAAATAAATTCCAGCCCCTCTGCACTTGGGAACCAAAGGTTAGTGGATGGGAGGTCAAAATGGAAGGAGGTATACAAAAGGGAAGATGATGTACAAGTAAGGATTCCGCCAATCCTGGTGGGAAACTGAAATGTGAGATAATTACACTAAAACTGATCTTTTATTTTATGTTTTCAGACATCATCAGGAATTCATTACTCATCAAGCAGACCTAATTTGAGTTTGAGGCATAACTGAGTATCAACCAGAAAGAATCTGGCCTGGATGTTTCTCTTCAATTTTGTTACACCTGCTCTAAAGATATCAAGGGATGCACATTAATCTGCTTTTGCACAGAACCAGATGTTACCGTTTGTAGCAAGTCATTACATTTGAAAGTGGGCATTCCAAAAGTAAAATCATTTTGTCATTTGGCTTCGGTCTTCCTGTTCTTAGGGGTGTTTTGGTGTTGCTTTCTTCCTTCACCATCCACTTTTTAAAATAGCTTTTTTAATTTTTTGTTTGTTTGTTTGTTTTTGGGTTTTTTTTGTTCCTGTGTGATTTCATATTTCACACATATATGTACAAGCAAATTTCTGGACTGGGCTAGTTTGTAGCTTTACAATTTGTCTTGCTTAAAGAATGATACATAGCAGGGCAATATACTTTTCTCACTGGTGCAAGGTATGTCTCATGGTATGGCATCTCCACAAGTGCAGGAAGCAAAATGGTTTCTTAACTTCATCCATGGCTGGAGTGGGGACTCCTCTCCCTTCCTTTCTTCCTTTTCCAACCTTTTTTGAAGCAAGGGTGTAGAAATTGTATTTATTTCCTTTTAGAAAGAAAATAATAGTAATAATAATAAAATAAATAAAAATTTGATAAAATTGTTTCACCTACTCCACTTTTGTGTCTGACTCCACTGTTTGAATATTCCAAACCTGGTACTCATCATAGTTTGTTTCCTTCTGTAAGAGGATGCATATAAGCTACTTGTCTTTTAAAGTGATGTTTGCTTATCTTGATTTCTCCAACTATGAAGGTCAAAAAATACTACTTATACTGGGCTATCAATAAATTACATAGAATAACATTGATACTTCAGCATTTATACTATAAATATTTAAATTAGCATTTCTGATTTTATGTGTTAGATCCAGAACATTCTTTTTGGTGGGCTGATTAGATGACTTTGTCACTTAAATAGTTCACAATTGGAAAGGATGTTTCAAAATCTTTCAGTTCTTGAGTTTATGCATATTTACCAGACAGCAGGAGTAGCAGTAAGTTTTTAAACCAGGGTGCATGGTGCTGCCCCATGAAAGGAGAGATGGAGGAACCAGTGCAAGGGAGTGGAGGCATAGCGTGGAAATAGAAAGGGCAAAGGATGACACTGGGAATATAAACAACTCACTAGCAGTTATTTAAAGAGGTGAGATCTGGACAAAGTGGCTTTTCAGGGTAACAAATTGAACAAAGACCAAGCATCCAACACATAGAAGATACATCATACGTAATAGCGGTAGTAGCGCTGGCTGTAATGTGGACCTGTGGACCTGTAAACTTGTCCAAGAAGAAAGGGGGAAAAAAAAAAAAAGAAAGAAGAAAAAGCAGAGTGTTAAATTGTGTTAGAAAAACACACACGAATATTCCCAAGTGAATCCTGGACTGAGGAAAAAAGAATGTTACCATCAATATCACGCTCATCCTGGTGAAGTATTTGGGATGCTGACAACATGAAGCAACACCTCATCCTTTCTTCTTAAGGAGTACTGTACAGATTCACAGATTGTAAATATTGTACCAGACTAATTGTGATAAATGTTGTCTTTTATTTAGATTTTTATAGTGTTTATTATGTTAACAAGTTCTTGAATTCCTGTAAAAGATGTGTGCCCCTTTTCTGCCACTACAAAATGTGAAGTGTAATGTAGCTGGGAGTCTCCAGGATGGTTGCAGCCTCCCAAAGCGGTTCATAGAGACTATACCCTCTTTCCGTGCTCCTACTCTGGTCTGGGGGTCAGTTGGATGGTTGGCTTATTTTTCATCATTTACAGTTACTGAAATTGTTGGGATCAATATGTGAGTGTGTAAGCACTGAGGCCACCATCAGTCTTTACACATCATAAGGATACCTTTCTCCTGTCTCACAAGTGTCGAAAATGTAGCCTTGGATAAATTGGAAAGACTGTATAAAGATTGCAGTATCATCATCAGTCTGCCAAGACAAATATTGCCTGTTGACTTTGTGTCTCACTGTTACTGCCTACCACAGTCTGCCTTTTTATTACCTATTTAACGAACAGCAGGAATATCTTTCATTTGTGCTTGATATTCTTCTTGGCACAAAGTTTCTCGATGGGTGTGTTAATAGAATTACTCCACAGCAATAAAAACAAAATAAAAATAAAAAAAAAATAAAAAAAAAAAGAAAGAATAGAATCCAGAAGCAGAATTAGCAATCTAATTTACTTTCACCAAACAACTAGTGGGCAAACGCATCCGCTGAGAGACTAATGCACTGCAGTGGACATGAATCCTTGCTCTGAATACCAGAAAGTGTGTTAGTACACATGCACCTCAAGAAGCAAGCTCAAAAATGATCAGGGGGTTGGAACACCTTTGCTATGAGGCTACAGGCTGAGGGAGCTGGGGTTGTTCAGCCTGGAGAAGAGGAGGCTCCGGGGAGACCTAAAAGCAGCCTTCCACTACCTGAAGGGGGCTACAGGAAGGCTGGGGAGGGTCTGTTTACAAAGGCCTGCAGTGATAGGATGAGGGACAATGGTTTCAAGCTGGAGAAGAGCAGATTTAGGTTAGATATTAGGAATAGGTTCTTTACTCTGAGGGTGGTGGAACACTGGAACAGGTTGCCCAGGGAGGTGGTTGAGGCCCCTTCCCTGGAGATATTCAAGGGGAGGCTGGAGGAGGCCCTGGGCAACCTGGTCTAGTTGGGGGTGTCCTTGCTGACTGCGGGGAGGTCGGACTAGATGACCCTAAACATCCCTTCCCATCTGGACCATTCTGATTCTATGATTCTATGAATATAATATTGACTGTTAAAATTCTGAGCTAGATTATTTAGCATATGTTTTTAATATCTAAATGACATGATTTTATAGATAGTGTCCAGATAACCCATGTGAAATATAAATTTTCCTTTAAGACATGCACTTGTTTTATCACATACATTTTTGATTAGAAGTAAAAATCTGTAAAAAAAATAACCTGACAGGCAAAACACAGCGCTCCGTAATGCATATATTGGACACGAAACATATGATCTGCAGTCAAGCAGAGAAAGCCTTATACAAGGTGAAAGCCCAGGACAGCAAATTACAAAGACAAAACAGCACATAAGAAGAGAAGTACTTTGGAGAGGTATTTTTGGAAAGATATTTTATTTGTTTGCTTAATTTATAGAGAGTGTCCTTTACGACTTTCTGTGCTATGAGCACCACTCCTGAGCAACAGGGTAATATTACTCTTACAGAAACTAAACAGTGAAAAAGTGCTTGTTGTCTTGTATCTCTGAGGTGAACAGATGAAAATGAACATGACTTATGTATCTCTGTTCAGCAGAGAAACACTAAAATGGAAGGGGAAGTTTAGAACTATTTCCTCAAAATCTGCTCTGCTTTTTTTTTCTTTTTCTCTTTGTTTTGTTTTGGGTAATTTTTTAAGGGTTGTTGTTTTGGTTTTTGGGTTTTGTGGGGTTTTTTTAGGTTTTTTTTTTATACTAATCTTAATCCAATATCACCATTGGAATGTGTCAACGCTATGGAAGAGCAGCAGTTAACAGCAGTCTGGGGTCCCACTCTAATAGATTCGGTCAGTCAGATTAAAACCTTCCATTAGACGCATCTCTTAAATGTGATCTGGTACCTAAAAAATACTTGCATTTCTTTGTGATGGCAAATGCATTTTGTGTCTCCAAGAATTATACACAAAAGGAGTTAGATACTGTTTGTAAAACAAGCACGCCTGCTGGGTTTAATCACCACAAGCAAAAGTCACTTTAAATCTGCTACTTAGAGCACTTTGGCATCTTTTATTAGTGAGTGTATAAAAGCTTCTTTGATTTTTTAAAATACATTGGAGTCATCTTCTTTAAATGTGTTGGTACAACAATATTCCAAATGACCTTCATCTTTGATATTACTTTTATGCTGTGCAGCTTCTCTTCTAATAGTTAAAAAGAATGAACTCAGGCAATGAACTCAGATGATTAGTCACTTGCCTTTCATCTCTGGGGCTACAGTCAAATGTGCCTTTGACAGGAGTATCTTATTCTCTTCAGATCAGACATCTGTAAGTCTACAGTGTAATGGTTTTTTATGACCTTCATTTCTAGGCCAAAACAAAACAACAAAAAACACAAAAAACCCACTTTTTTTTTTTCCCCTGTGTGAATACTAACCATTTGCTGTTCTCCTATTTGACTAGAGGATGAAACCTTCTGCTGGTTCAGAGACAGAAGAGTAGAAAATATGGCATTATATCTGCCTTCATTTTATTTCAACTACACATAAAGAGCAAAACTTCATATAATGATATACGGAATATCTTTTACATTTCACTTTGAATCAACCATAAACTGTTTTTAGCTATACCTCTAGAACTAAATAATGAGTTTCCTTACACTAACTTTAACCAGACAGAGATATAATTAGACATTGGTTGTGGGAGATATCCTCTCAGAATTTCAGCAGTCCACAGAATAACCTAATATCCAAATTTAAAAGATCAAAGAGACATATTGTAATACTGGGAGCACAATACAGTCATGCAAAGATGAGGTATTACACAAGTTATAAATATTGTCTGATTTCCTCCTGACGTAGGAATAAATACTAAACCTAACCTGTAAATAAATTTTACTTCATTTAGACTTGCAGATAATGAGTTCTTTTTTCCCCTCAAATAGATGTTCACATACTTGATTGATTTCAATGGAAATATTCACTCTATGGTCTTTTAAGAAGAATCTCACTCAATATATTAGAATTAGCTTCCAGCTATTGTTTCCATGCTATGAATATTTTTTGAGCTGAAACCTGGTGAAATGTCCTCTTCAGAGATAGCAAGTGAATATTAGTCGTTTTAATAGAGCTGCAGGGATATAAGTAAAAGGTTAAATACCTCATGTTAGGTACTTTACGGCTGTGTGTATTACTCTAATATATGTCATATAATTTAGATTCAGACAGCATTATTCCCTAAAACTCATGTAGGAAAATTTATGCCTATTATATATAGCAGTAACAATTATAAAGAACTATTGTCTAGACAAGTGGTCTGTGTGGTGGGTGGGGATCTGGCTGACAGGCCACCCTCAGAAGGTGGTGGTAAATAGCTCCTTTTCAAACTGAAACCTGTCACAAGTGGAGTCCCCCAGGGATCGATACTGGGCCTAACTCTGCTTAATATCCAGTGACCTGGATGATGGGAGCAAGCACACCGTGATGAAATTTGCTGATGATACCAAACTGATGGGGGAAGTGAAAGCTTTGGAAGGGAGACACACCCTGCAGGAAGACCTGGATGGGCTGGAAGAGTGGGCCAACAAGAGCCTTATGAAGTTCAAGAAGAACAAGTGTAAGGTCTTGCACCAGGAGTGCAGCACAGAGTGGGATCTACTTTCTTGGGGAGCAGCTCTGTGGAAAGTGACCTGGGGATCCTGGTGGACAACAAGTTCTATATGAGTGAAGGGTGAGCTGCTACAACAATGAAAGCACACAGGATGCTGAGTTGCCTCGACAAGGGGATCACCAGAACAGATAAATCATTATTCCACTCTACTCAGCTCTGGTCAGGCCACTTCTGGACCAGTGTTTGGTTTTGGTCTCTGCTATCCCAAAAAGATATAGACAGGCTAGAGAAGGGTCATCAAGATGATCAAGATGATCAGGGAAGCTGCTGTATGAAGAAAGACTAAGAGAATTGGACAAGTTTAAGATTCAGTGGGACAGGGTGCTGGGCCGTGTTGTCTACACTGGGCTTTTGCCAATAAAGTTTGGACCTCAAGGTCCCTTCCAACCTGGTATTTTATGATTCTGAAGTGACTTCTGTTGCCTTACGTTAACTTTCAGTTCTGACAACCTAATCAATAAATGCCAAGGAAATTCTGTTAAAAAACAAAACATCTGGCACTTTATGTATGTCTTAATCATCCAAACTGCTGAAGCCTCCAAACCTCATTTATTCCTTTCTGTTACAGTGATTGTGGCAGTAGTCCAGGACAAATCAAAACATCCCATACTTTCTTCCTTCTCATATACACCGACGCACTGTGACCTTTTACCAATCACTCCAAAGGGGAGATGTTTTGTTATTATGATATTATGTTTTGCCTGACTGATCCCAACTGAAGAAATCAGGAGTTGAAAGTCAAGCTCAGAGTGTCTTCAGAGAAAAGAAGTTGTTACCTAAAATTCAAAAAAAGAAAATTATTTGAATACATAGATTGTCATACATAGGAGATAGGACTTGACTATTAGGCAAATCACATCAAGTCAAATCAAGTCTCCTTGTATTCAGGAGAAACACATAAAAGAAAGTACAATCCTTACAGCACAAAACAAGCAGTCATTTAAATTAGCAATTCATCCTTTAAATTAAAGATGGTTGGCCATCCATATTGTATTATACATGGTAGAAATCCAGTTTTCTTTAAAACTTTCTTATTTGATGGAATTGCCTGTGTCCTGTTAGGGTGTCAGGGCATCTGTTTTGTCTCTGTTGAATGATCTTTCACTGGTGGCAGGAAAAGCACCCCAGGCTCTCTCCTGGTCGCATAATAAAGTTGGCCATAGAAATTATCAGATCAACAGATCAACCTGCTCAAAGCTCTTATGATCACAAGCAGAACTGTTTGAACGGAAGGATGCCATAGCCCTGGAACAGGCTGCCCAGTGAGGTCATGGAAATCCCTTCTCTGGAGGTTTTCAAGTCCAGCACTGGATGCAGTCCTGAGTGATGTGCTCTGGTCAATTCTGCTTTAGCAGAGGAGTTGGACTGGATGATCTCTAGAGGTCCCTTCCAACTTTGAAATTCCGTGATTGTGTGAAGCACTGAGCAGACTCAATTACATGGTTTCCCTTCCCTCCATCCTAAACAAAGAGCTTAACCTCTCCTCGCCCACTAGCCTTTGTTTTACTGATTTTATACCCAGTGTTAGACACAAACTCTTAGTAAACCAGCATTCCACCATGCACTACTCTTTCACATCCTTCTCCCAAGGATTCTACTTCATTGTCTGTAAGTTCCGGCAGTTTCCTCTGTTAGCCTCTTACTATTTTATTCCAAGGTCAACCATTTCTCCCCTTCTATCATCTATGAGTTTCTCATGTTACTATCCTCAAAATTTAATTTATGGTGATGTACAACCATTTTTACCATGTTGAAGTCTAAAAATAAATGTTTACTTGCATATCAAGAGAATACAAGAAAGCTAGTAAAAACATGAGACATTGTACCTGAGAAATAAGTAACATCTCCCTCATTTTTCCTACTTGCCTTATGGCAGAGTCACTTTGCTACTGTCTCTTTTCTCCTTCACAAAACTTTGTGGTATAAAGAAACCACAAAAACACGGGAACCATGTTTGTTCTTAAAGAGACAGCCCCTGAGAAGGACCGTCAAAACCTTTTTGCACATCCTCACATTGTATTTCTTTATCTGTCCTGGAATCATAGAATAAATTATAGAGTTGTTTGAGTTGGAAGGGACCTTAAAGTTCATTGAGTTCCAAGCCCCCTGACCTGGGCAGGGACACCTCCCAGCGGACCAGGTTGCTCAAAGACCCAACCAGCCTGGCCTTGAACCCTTCAGGGATAGGGCACCCACAACTTCTGTGGGCAACCTGTTCCAGCATCTCATCACCCTCACAGCAAAGAATTTCTTCCTAATATCACATCTAAAGCTACCTCTCCCTTTCTACCATTCCTCATTTGTTATGCTTATTGTTCCATATTATATATGCAACATCGTTGAAATGGGAGGTCAAGTTATTAAAATATAGGGGGAAAAAAGGTATTTTTAAAAGTGAATTTTAAGGTCTTTAAAGAAAAGCCCCAGAAAATATTTTCCAGTGGTAAACAATTGTATACAAAGGTCTGCAAAATAATTTTTCTTGCTTAAAAAAGGATTTTTTTTTAGATAATGATGCGAATACAGAAGTGATTCACCTACCACAGTACAGCTGGTTGAAGATTAATGAGTTGTTTCTTTGGGTTCAAGCTTTCCACTTGTTTCAGCTACACATTAGTGGTGCAATTAATTTTACAACACTAGGGTTTTGTCATCCAGCACTTCCTGTGGAATTCTGCTATGATAAGTATTCTTTAATTAAACCTTTAAAATGTCACCAATGTTGCATACTACAGCTGAAATACAAAAATTCCTCCAAGGTCCACAATAACTTTAGTATTCTGTGGGGGAAGTAATAGAACAGAACAGTCTCAAGGCTGAAGATTTCTAATATGTTTGGCTTGAAAATGCTGCAAATACTTAATGAAGAGCTTTTTACACATTGACTATGAGAAATTAGGAATATAGGGATTATCAAAGTGAAACAAATTGATGGTTCGTTCAACCCAGAATATCATCTCTCATATTCTTAGTATCGAAGACTGTGAGATATATCACATTTTAACTGAAAGTCTAAGTATAGGATTATTCCTGTTCACGCTGTGGTATTCCATGGAGAAGGGAGCAGAAATTAAATGCCCATCTGACTATGATGTGAAGTGCAGGCTGCATATACTAGTATATATACAAAGAACACTTTTTTATTATTAAAAAAAAAAATAAATTAAGCTGGTGTTCAGTTCAAGTTGAGTGAAGAGTGGAATATGAATGAATCATGTGCTGCTGTAGCAAAGAAAGCCCACAGGATGCTGAGTTGCCTCAAAAAGGGCATCACCAGCGGAGATACAGAAGTCATTATCCCACTGTACTCAGTCCTGATCAGGCCACACTTGGAACACCGTGCTCAGTTTTTGTCCCCACTACACAAAAAAGTTGTAGCCAGGCTGGGGAGGGTCCAGAGAAGGGCCACAAAGTTGGTTCAAAGATGAGGAAGCCCACCAGCTGAGGAAAGGCTGAGAGTATTGGGTTTGTTCAGCCTTGGAAAAAGAAAGGCCCAGGGGAGACCATATGACCATGTTCCGGTATTTCAAGGCTGGCTGCAAAGAAGGCAGAGAATCCCTTTTTACAAGGACTCACATGGAAAAGATGAGAGGTAGGAGGTACGAGTTACTCCTGGGGAGATTCTGATTAGACACAATGAAAAATTTTCCTACTGAAAACAAATCAGCCATTGGAACAACCTCCCCAGGGAAGAGGTGGATTCCCCAACACTGGACACTTTTAAGATTCAGTGGGACAGGGTACTGGGTTTCCTGGCTGAAACCATGACACTGGGCCATGTTGTCTAGACCATGCTTTTGCTAAGAAAGGTTGGACCAGATGATCCTTGAAGTCTCTTACAACCTGGTGTTCTATGACTCTATCTTTCTATGACTGAAATATGATAAAGAAAAAAAAAAAGACAAAAGGTAGACCTAGTGCACAAAACATTAGCCTAGACTGGACCTGTCTCAATATGATGTGCAAGCTTTTAGTGTTAGGCTGCTATTTGCATTAGTTCTTTGGGAGCTGGATGCAATTCTCAAACAAAACATTTGCAAAACCTCTGGATTTCCAAAACCTCTGGATTTCCAAATCTATTGTCCATATGCACACTTGAAAAAGAAGAGAGTCTAAAATAAGAAGCCAGGTAAGAACTAAGAAATCTTTAGATAGAAGACCTCTGTCCAGACAGGTATTTTCTAATCTTTCCTCATCTTGACTGTAGGCCCACAGAGCTATTCTGTTCTCTCAGTTACAAAATACTCAGACTTCAAAAAAAATAATTCTTTGAAGCAAGCCTTTGAGATAACTAGAATAACTAACTTTGAGATGGTTATTTGGTCACTGAAGAGAGGAAAGTGGTCACATTCTTTTTCTTATGCCTTCTTTTTCTTTAGTCTGTTAATATTTCAAAGGTTGAAATACTCTTCTTTTTGTATCTTATTGAGTGAAAAATTCATGGCTTTCATTTGAATGGTATCATTAGTCATATAAGAAAAAAGTGACTAAGACAAAAAGAGAGACAGTTTCATGGGGAATAAAAAGTCATTATATCCTAGTCACAAACTTTTCTAATCCAAAGGAGTACCTACAGTACCCTACAGAAATGCCTGTGAAGTGCTCAGCCCAATCAAATCTCCCCATGGTTGTCCTTTGAATTCTTTATTTCTAGTTTCTGTTGCATGCATATTTAATCAGACTCCTTACTTTTGTCTATGCAAAGGAAATTTTAAATAAAATATGCTCTATAGAAACGAAAAGGATCCATTAGCTCACTTCCAAAGTAGATGATGAAAAATTCAGAAAACGCCTCATCTGAAATGGAGTCAATTGTAATAGTGTCCTGTCAAAAAGATTCACTACCACCACCTTGTGTCACAGAAGTGACTCAAAAAGACATATTGCATCAAGTATCTAGATATTTAACTAATGAGAGCAACTTTATCACAGAATTCCTAAATATTTTACTCAGTTTTAATGCATACTAGTTATCCTCTGCAGTTTATCCATTATCATTTGTAGCTGGCTTTAAAAGGTCAATGAAAGATAATACAGAAGGTAAAAACTTGACTTCAGCATCAAGGAGATTTTAAAAGTAATACATATCCTCATCACCAGACTGGTTTGCAGACCAGAATCCTCACTAAATCTTTATCTATGTACCCATGGGAATTCTTTCATCATCCTGTTTGAATCAAGTAAAAATGTAATACCAATAGCACTTCTTATCTTTCGTAGAAATTTGAACCAACTGAAAAGAATCATCTGGAGTATTGTCCATCAGTTTATCTGCTTTAGACCCACACTGAAACTCAGCTTTCCAGGTTCTGAAAATCTTCAGATCATGTATCATCTCCCATCAAATCCCTTAGTTTCTTATTTCACCTTTTAGCCATACACTTATTAAAGATCAAGGATGAAACTTCTTCATTTGGCTACTGTCTGGAATTTCCTTTACCTTCAGCAGCTTAGAAATTTAACTTTGAGAGGATAGAGCCATATCTAATACTTCTCTGACCATGCTGTCACAAAATTAAAGGTAAATATCCATGAAAGCTGGGCATCACTGAGTACCGTCTACACTTAAAAATGAGGAAAGTGGCTAGGTCCTGGCTGGAGAGATGAGAGAGGACAGAAATATTTCAGTTTTATAGATGGACAGAGGTACTCTTCATGACCTTCACACTTCTAGGTTTGGAAACAACATGTAAGTTTCTTACAGCTGAAAAATCCTGCGGCAGAAGAACAAGAAATGAAATAAAGGTATGATTTACTTTAGATAAAACAACCTTTTTTTAGTAAAAATTTACTGAGGTTGGACCAATTTGCAGTAATATTGATAATTTTTATGAATGAACTATTCATTCAGTAAGCATACTAAACCATAGCAGCTGTCTCTGTTGCAGGTTCCTGGCATGCTTACACTGATCAATAATTAAATGACAAGATTTAATCTCAGTTAAACTTGCAGAGAATGATACACAAAAATGAAATTCAGCATTTGAAAGAATAATCTACTTTATTTAAACGTCAAGTCGTTGCCACAATTTACAAATTAGTAGGCTAAATATTTTAGTACATTTTTACAGCTCTGAAGGGTTGTGGTGTTTGTTTTATGTTTCTTTGTTTTTTGCAGTGGGGGAGATTTGCATATTAGGCATCCTCAAATCCATCTTGAAGTTAAACCATTGAAAGTGGATATTATTATTCTATTTTTGATTATTCTGTTCTACTTTCACAATGGAAATTATTATTTTTTTTTCAGCCTTAACTGAAAATACCCCTCAATACATAAAATAGTTACCAAGTCTTAGAGATTATAGAAATGTATGTTTGCTTGAGCCTTTAACTTGTGTAAAACAAAGTATGTAGGAACAGGATTTTATAAATTATGATTAAGTATTGTATTATAGTAGGCAAACAAATTCAAAGAGATAGTTACAGTAACAGCATATGCCAACAAAATGAAACAGCAAAATTATAAATAAAAGTGCTACAGCTTTAACTGAGTACTGAAATTTTTTTAGATTATTTTTAAAAATATTTTAATTGGTGATTGAAGTCTCAATGGATATAAAAATGGCCTAATCCCATCTCAGATCTCATGTGCTAGTAAATTTCTAATAAACCATATTTATGTGAGTATATTCCACTTTCTTTGGAAATTAAACACTTTTTGTACAGACACCAATAGTAAAAATATGCATTTAGATTATGAAAATATTACATATTTACATCTGCATCCTTTCAATAACTTCTTTAAATCCCCAAACATTACATATAATATTAAATTGTAATGAGTAAATAAACAATAAGGATTTTTCTTGTGCCTTTCATTCATGATAGAAATTACAGATTTCAGAGTTTTTCGCAACATTAATTTGTTAGGTAACTGTATGTGAAAGTCATTCAACAGAAAAAAAGACATTTTTCTATGCATATGTGTAAATTGAAAGGTGCTATGCTTAATTTATGAATCTTTTATATTAAACAGGAAAAGGATAATTTGACAGATCTACACAGTCAAAATACATAAAATGTAAAAAAATAATTACTGTTATTTTGTTTTACATATAAAGATGACAAAACGTTATTTCACAACTGAAACAATTCTATCACTATCTTAATTTCAACTTCAGAAAAATATTTTGTACTGGATTGTATGCCCTCCATACTGTATGAAGATATTTATTTTTAAGTCTCACCTGAAATTTCACATTAAAGCCATGTTTTCAGGAAAAAAAGCTATGAGAAACTTGCTATTTAGGTCAAAGTTTTATGCCAGAATTCTGCCTCAAGCAAAATTTCCATAGAATAGTTTTACCAAAAAGCTGAACTGCTTCTGGGTAATTAATTATTTCTTTTATGGAGGATTTAATATAATGTGTTCCACTTAAAATCCTGTTATTAGCAAAAACACATCTTGGGCTTTTGCTGATGATAGCAACAATCATAATCACTGGGTTATATCTATCTATGTTGCAATCATGATTTTTTCATTATGAATAATTAAATACGAGGCAGTTGTGGGACATATACTCAAGGAAAGCTTT
>VXBJ01007130.1:310377-326538 GCA_013400055.1 Nycticryphes semicollaris
TAAATTTGTTCCTTTCTTCTCCATATTATTAGTGGAACCACACTGTTGGACTTAAGTGGTCAGTCTTAAATAAGAATATTCCAAAGCTGGTGCTTGGATATGAAATCATGACAACAGTCTTATTTTTGATACTTTTCATTTTCAGTGGTTTAATGTGTTACAAAAAATAGGTGCGCTAATGCAGGATGGGTACTTCATTGTTATTATCAGTCATCTTGAACTTATTTTTCTCTTAAATGTTTTGTATTGTGCACCAGATTCTTCTCCATGGCAAAGATTTTAAAACATAGACGGTTTGGACTTCTAGGTCCATCTTAGATGTACTTCTAGGTGAGTATGCAGATTATAGCCAATCTAAAATGTAATTCAGTCTTGAGTAGAGAATGAAATACAAAGACAGTTGAGGTATGCTCAACACCTCTGAGATTTGTACCGTTCACTTGCTGCATATAGGAGCACCTCTGAGAAATATAGCTCTTAGAATTTAAACATTTATCTCTATAGTGTAACAGCTTTGTAGCGTGGTCGTATTTCATTAATATCATTCATGTAGGGGTTTGGCCAGATGTTGCTCTTTCTTTCATGTGACTCCACTGATTTAAATGGAAAAAGTCTTCTATTCCACTGCTTGATGCAACTGGGGAAAAAAATAAATCGCTGCTCTGCAAGTTCTCTCAGTCCAGAGTTCAGCAACTTCGGCTCTGAAGGGAGTTTGAATTTCAACCTTGCAAAAATAAGAAAAAATAAAGATTGTTACCATTTGAACAATAGAATGTCCAAATCTGCCGTATTAACATTATTCTAAAATATTCAACCCTGAAGCAGTTCTAACAAACTTTAAATATGCTGAATACGAGATGTAACAGAGACCAGGTGGGCTTCCAGCAGGAGGAGGCAATATAGGAGAAAAATAATCAGAAACTTAAAATATATAGTTTAGGATATTTTCTACAGAGATTTTTTACAACTCTCTCAAGTCAGCACCTGTGATTTTCTCCTCTTCAGCATTAACTAAAACTTCTGCAGAGCTAGTAAGGATAATTATTTTATTTTAAATTCCTTTCCAATCTCCAGTGCATTTGCTGTTCTGTTTTTGCTTCTGCCACTCAGCTCTGCTGCTAAGAAGTCTCCTGTTTACAAGGCAGAAAGGAAGATAGCTCTTCTAAAGGTACACCTAAGACTACGCTCAGAATCATAGAATGATTTGGGTTGGAAGGGACCTTAAAGCCCATCCAGTCCCACTCTCCTGCCCCGGGCAGGCACATCTCCCAACAGACCAGGTTGCTCAAAGCCCCATCCATCCTGGCCTTGAACAGGGGCATCCAAAACTTTTCTGGGCAACCTCTTCCAATGTCTCACAACACTCACAGCAAAGAATTTCTTTCTGAGATCTCACAGAAATCTCCCCGCTTTCAGTTCAAAACCACTACTCTTCATCCTGTCTAAGGACAATCTGATCAAAGTCCCTATTCATCTCTCTTGTAAGTCCTCTTTAGGTACTGGAAGGGGTTCTAAGGACTCCCTAGAGCTGGAATCTCTTCTCCAGGCTCAGTAACCCAATCTCTGTTTGTCTTCATAGGAGAGGTGCTCCTGCCTTCTGATCATTTTCAGGACCTTCCTCAGGACCCATTCCAATGATTCCACATCCTTCTTGTCCCGAGGACTCCAGAACTGGACACAGTACTCCAGGTGGGGTCTCACCAGGGTGGAGTAGAGGGGTAGAATCACCTCCTTTGCCTTGCTGGTCATGCTGCTGGGAATGCAGCCCAGGATGGACTTCTCTAACTCCCTTTCACATTCTTTTCTGAATAACCATTCTTTGGCTGAGCATATTCGAAGGTTTCTGGTACTAAACTAGATTCTTTACAAGTGACAAGAATTCTACGTTTTTTCAAAAAATTCCTGCCTGTATTTCCCTGGGTGCTTGAATTGCTGTAAAATGAGCTTTGTTCTCCATATTGAAAGATGGTGCACTGATATCAAAACCATAAGAGCAATTAATTTCATCAACTTTTACAAAACTTAACTTGCCATAAGAACTTTCATAGGGCACCTTCGCATTTTCTTTTATCATGAACTATGAATTATGAATACAGACTAAGAGTTCTGTCACACCCCAATTACCTCATTTCCAGCCGACTACTCATGACTGCATCTCTGACTGAATTAGAAAATATCTTGCAGGTTAATGAGATCTCTGTTAAGTACACTGAAGTCGGGCAAGGGAAAGCAAAAGGTTTTTTCTATATTTAACAAAACTATGTTTAACCTATAGAAAAACAGTAATGGGGTTTTGCTTGTGGGTTTGGGGTTTTTTAGACAATGGGTTTTTTTACAACAACTGATGAATTTTCTTTCCTATCTCAAATTCACAGTCCCACTAATTTAAATGTTGTCTTCTGGGGGAAAAATTCAGTTATTCCCCTTTCAGATGAATTGTAATGACAGAATGGTAGAACAAGGAAAGGAAAGGAAAGGAAAGGAAAGGAAAGGAAAGGAAAGGAAAGGAAAGGAAAGGAAAGGAAAGGAAAGGAAAGGAAAGGAAAGGGAAAGGGAAAGGAAAGGAAAAGGAAAGGAAAAGGAAAGGATCAGAACATTGAGATTTTATGTAGAAAGTTCAAGAAGAAACTTCAATTCAAAGAACCAAAGAGGATTAAACACAGTATTCCCATAATGGAAAAATATTATACAAAATAAAATGAGAAAATATATGCAGTGAGGACTTTTTTTTTTTTTTTTTTCCTCAAGAAAAATACATAGAGGATTATAGAATTCTATAAAGGATTTCCTTTGTGGAAGAAATCTCTGGCAATTTTGCATGCTTTGCATTTCTTCACTCAGAGTTTAGGTTAGAGTTGGCTCTTGGGATAGTGCAATGTGCTGAGACACTTCTCTAGGGTGAAATTACCTTCTTGCAGAGGATCTATAGTAATTTGGAATGATCTTTATTCTAAAGATACTGAGTTCAAGTTACAACTGAAAGCGAGTGTTTCTTGTGAAAGTTTCTTTTATGATAAAAGCAAGTAGTTAAAGTTGAGCTTAACAATGTTTAGTGATGCTCATTATATTGATAAAATGACCACTAATTTCACTTTCTACCAAGCAAATTTACATAGAATCAAAAACTAGAAAAACCAATTGAAAATATGTAGATTAAAAGCATAATTAGCTCTTCCTAGTCAAAAAGAATCGTGATTGCTGTAGTAAACAATGGGAAATGTAGGACTTTTACCGGTGTTCATTTTCTTTTAGTCTTATGCAACTGTATTTTTTTGATTGTTACAATTAGTAAGGCATTTAGTTGAGTAGTCTAATGGCTGCTGTAATCTAAGGAAGCATTTGAAAATGGATGAATAATTAGTTACAGCAGCAATGTACTGCCTCTTCCTTAACTGCACTACTTAACAAAAGAGCCAAAATTAATGACAGAAAAGCTACTGTAGCATTTTCTGGTTAGAGAGGGTTCCCATGGAAAAGCAGATATGACAAATAAACCATTCTGATGAGTCATGATCCAAATATAGGTTGTTTATCACATAGCTATAATTTACAAACAAACAATAACACTTGTAAGTACAGAAAATATTAATTCACCAACGAAAAAGTTATGTGAAGAGATTGGCTTCTGAAGATTCTACAGTATGTGCAGCTTCCCTCTAGGAAGGTGTATTTTTGCTTTATAGATAAATTCATAGATTATGAAATGCAGAGATTTCCATTTTTCTGAGAAAAAGACCTGCATTCTCTTAAAAACTGTTCTCTTCTCTAAATACAATGGCTACCCAAAGCTTGGTGAACCTATTCCTGACCTTTAATTTGGCCATGGTGTTGTCATTCCTACAAAATATTTTACTGTTTGGGCAGGCACTCCAAAAAGCAGATCCATGTGGCTCTAATATTTTCTCTACACACAACTAGATACCAAAAAAATAATTTTTCATAATTTCTAAATCACTAGCACAGTGAATCAGTTCTATTCCCTCTAAAACTATGCAAGCACTCATTCTTACATTACCGTGGTATCTGGTTTAAATATGAAACATCTCTTTGTGTTGTCATGGTTCCTAAGCACAGTAAAATACACATTATCTCCGGGATTCAAGTGATGAATACACATTTTAATTTGAATATGTCTGTGCAGAATGACAAATAAACCAATATGTCTTATAATATTTTCTGGGTGATTTCATTCTTAGAAGGAAACAAGCCAGTGCATTAACACAGAAAACTAAAAATCAAGGCTGTTTTGTTTTGTTTCTTAAAAGTCCTTGACATCATGGAAATTTCATTGACACTTTGCAGCTTGGGAAAGCTCAGGATAAGCATTCAAGCTTTACTCCAGTCAAGAAATACTGTTCCAACATGACCCCTAAAACTAGCTAAAAGATAATCTGACTTTCAGCATCAAAGATGAGGTCTTGGCTATTCAAATGCTGACCCTTTTGTATCACTGTTCACTCAAATTAACCATTTGCTTTCTTCTGTTATTGTTTCATGCACAACACCAAATCTGTATTTGCATCAAGGAAACATCTGCATTCTCATTAATCACATTTATCACTCATCAGTCAGTTGAATGAACTCTCATAGACATGAGTTAAATTCAGAAGATTCTTCTTTCTATAAACTGTGTCCTTATAACATCAGATGCAGGGTCCAGAACCAACATGATACAGGCTACAAGCCCTCATGCAATTCCATGACAAACTAAGTCCAGTGGACATCCATTGACTTTACCACCAGTGGACATAAAGTGTACACATGAGGATCAGTCATGATCAATCTCTGGGATAACATGAAAGGAATCAGCAGGACTAAATTGGTAAAGCAAATAACTATGCTTGGTCCACAAATACAATAACCTCACAATACTCTGGGATTAAGAACTCAGAGATAATATTATAATTATAAAGGAAAAAGCGTTAGGTTCAATATTTCTGTTATGATGAAGTATTGTCATTGGGTATTTCTGGCTGTTGAGAACATTTTCACAAGAAAAATTTCTGACTCGCACACAAAGTAAGTCTTTTCACTTCAACAACCTTGCTTAGTGAAGAGATGTTTCTCTTCACTTTCTGTTTAACAGACATCTGAGCAGACAAAAGGCTATCTGGGACGCTTTAAATCTTAGAGGGTAATTGTGATGTTTGTTTAATTAAACAAATTAGACAAAAAAGAACCTTCTGACTGCATTAACCCACATACTCTTTTTTGTTATGTTTTTAAGAACATCAGAAAAGATAACTGACAAGGTGTAAAACTCTAATTTTGAGGGAAAACTTAAGATATCTTACCACTGCTCTTGCAGGCACTTGTGAAAATGAAACAACATGAAACCATAAAAAAGTGAGTAATAAGTTTTTATTTCATTTGTAACCTAAGGTTCAAGGATTAATTTTTGTGTTTAAAAAATATGAAAAAAAAAGGTAATTTAGTAACTATATAAGCGGAGTTTCCCAGATCTAAATTTTATTTGCTATTCATACAAGAAATAACAAAGAATAAGGAAAAAATAAACCAAACCAAACCCATAAATAACTGTAAGCATAAACTTGCTTACAGATCTTTTCCTAGAAGATAACCTGACAACATTTATATTGTTGTGTATTCCATCAGCAGGAAGTAATGGAAAGGGGAAAATATTGGCTTTGTTTAAGCTATAAGCAAAAACTCTACCAGCTGGTGCAGTCTGTTGGGAACTGATATGTGGGTCAGCACATTGCATCATCAGCACTTCTCTTTTTCAGCAAATCCACCTGCTTGAGTAAACAGACAATATGGGGCCCCAGTGTAACAAATTACATTATTAAAGAGACAACTTTCTAAATTTGTGGCCTACTTAGCTTTTTATTCCACAGAACACTAACCCTCCTTGAATAAAAGTACTTTTTTATAACTAGCTCCAGTGAGCTCATAGCTTCTTTAATTGTATAAAGGCAGAAATAACTGCTAATATGGTTGTAGTACAGAAAAAAAATCAACAAAATAAGACTTTAATTTACCTAGATGCTACTTTCTACTAAGATAATCAACAACTAAGCAGACTCCAAAACAGATGTTGAAAGCTTAGTTAAAAGTTCTTTTACACACTAAGCTTTCTAGTAAACTTCCCTAAATCTTGAATTTAGCTTACTATATACACACAAACACCTGAGATGTGACCCATATTAACATGCTGTAAATAATTATGCGTTTACTTTGCTTACTCTTTCTTAGAAAATGTTTAATTCCAGGGGAATCAATTCTTCTTCATCTGAAAGGCCAGGCCTATCAAAAACAGAGAAACACACCAAAATAAAAAGGAAAACAAAACACATGCAGTCACAGTAATTGGAAGCAGATGGGATAAGCTAAATACAGCATGAGCATAAATGAAAACTAAAAGACCTCATGAAAATCTGAAAGTCAAAGCTTGTCTCTTTGGAATAAGCTGCTGCGGGTTGGCCTTCAATGAAAGCTCTTGATGTTTAGAAGGGTAGTTCAAGATCTATGTCTTGTGAATTAATCAGCATATTCATATTTTGGAAAGGTTATAAAAGGCATAATGTTGACTGAACATTAATTTCAGAAAAAAGAAAGTCACTAGTTCTTCCCAGGAAATTAACTTTTTCATATTGAAACAAAATGCATTTTAAATGTTGATGAACAATTTAGAAGCTATTGAAAAAATTCCAGCAGTATTTTTGTTTTATTTTTTCATATTTGCAATTTCATTTTTGCATTTGAATTTGCATGTTTAAAATCCATGTTGATTGATGCTGTAAATATTCAACAGAAAATGTAACAAAAAATGTTCTTCTGTTACACTATAGTATACTATATAATTTTAGTTAAATGACAAATATTAACTGTCAGTTTTCTGGAGGTAATTTAGAAGGGCAGACTCATAGATCCTCCTCATTAACATATATTGGTTTGGGGTATGTGTGTTTTTATTTTACAAAACTTTTTCAACATTGACATTTCAAAGGCCAAAAGACATCCTTGTAAACCAAATTCAGTCTCGGGTCTTCCTTATGAGGATTCCTTCACTTCTTATGGCTATCTGGGCCTTTTCAACTAGAAAACAGTCCCCCCACGTTGAAACATCATAGACATTGATGACCCTTATGCTTTGATGAATCTTAGGATTTCAAGGCTTTTTGTCCTGATTCTGTTTTGCAGAGTTAGGCCCATTCTGAAGTAGCTGAGGAGTGAAGAATGCATCTGCTGTAAATAACAACTTTTCTGCAATGTGCACCACATAACTGCTTGGATTTTCAGTGGACTAGAAGGTTTACTCTGATCTTTCTAAGATTTATAAGGATCCAGAAGGATTCTGAGGTTTGTAAGGCTTTGTAAAACAGAAGAAATACATTTTTAGGCAAAGTAGGTTATACTTTTTTAAAAAAAAAATTGGTAAAGCATATTTAAAATCAAGTTCAGGACTTCTTAGCTTTACTCACTTTAAAATCAATTATATTAAGACTTTTAGTTCAGCTTCCCAATTGCCTCATTTTAGTTTAAAACGAGCCTTCAACAGACTCAAACAGATGGAAATAAAGACACTGACTGAAAAGCAAGAACTGTCCAGGGCGTTAAGTTTCTATTTGTGTTTTTAGTTCAGTGTGAAGTTTTTAAATGTTATCTAGTGAATGAGGCTTATATCGGTTATTATTGGGATGTTTACACCTAGCAAATTATATGCAATTAAAGACCATAAATTAAGAGTAAGCTCAACTAAGTGCAACCAAGATTGCAATGCTGGTTTCATGGCAAGTATTAAAAAAAGAATTGAATAAAAATAATATTAAAAGAATTCAGAATTTTCTTCCATCACACTTCATATCCCATGTCACAATCAATACTACACAATTAACATCTTTGCTACCTCATAGACATCTTCCAGAATTAATATTATGGAGATAGCAATGCACTACGATTCAGTCATTTCCACAGCAGAAAAAACCCCATTGTTAAATTATATTTTTGGAAAAGAATGTTAAATCTGAAATGCTATTATTTCATAGTTTATCGCTGTCTTCCTTCGTGAATCTCATCTGCACTGTTCTGCACCTGCTCTCTTGATGAAAGCTCATGGACAGACTCCATAAATAACTCCTCATTATCAATGTAATTCCTGGTATGAATTAATCAAGATTCCTTTTAAGCCCTGCCTAAGCTTTTATGAGAGAACACTTTGTCCACACAGTGGATTACTTGTTTTGTAACAAAAATAGAAAATAATTTAGAAAATAATACATATATTCCTGTGATTTCATGGAACTCTGGGCATTTAAGTATCCTCCTCAAAGCATTGGAACTGGAGATGAAAGTCTGCACATGTACATTTCCAGGTTTTGACATTTATTTTAAAAGTTGGTGTCGGTGTCTATTCAGAAAATAATTTTTTAACATTTCTTTTTTTCCTAATATTGCAACTCTAAGAAACAAGCCACTGGCCTAAATGCACTGGGGTGTTTATCTGTCTTCCTTGGAAAATCTCACTGAAGAGCTCGTCTAGTTGGATTTGTTCTGATCATATGAAGATCCAAATAAATTTTAGTCTGACTGCTCTTCTTTATCATATTGTTTGCCTGTCCAGGCATGGATCTATCTCTACCTACAGCAGTTCACCAAATGAACAAGTCCAAGCTCTTGTAAAAAGAATGAGAACTTAACTTTGTCTTGAGACGGTTCAGGGACAGACTTCAACTTAAGAACGAAAGTCTAAACAAAATCAAAGTATTTTTTTCATTGTACTTATAATAAAGATTCTAATTAATTCATGCACACCCACTTAGTTAATTCCAACAAATTTACTGTTTGGATAGAATCCAAAAGTAAAACTCCCACTTTGTGGGGATAGTACTCTTATTTGCCAGCTATGTCTGCTGGGAGAGAACATATTAATAATTTTAAATACATTGATGGTCTTTCTCTGAAACCTCTTTTACTATATTCTAATTGTTTATCACCATGCACATTAATATTTTCAGATGAAGTTTTGATAAAGTATGAATGAAATATCATTTATTCTAAGAACAATTATATGATTGACTCTTTCGGTAATGAATGATCTTTCAGTAATCAATTGTAATTGGCACTATTAAAGAACTTAGAGTGAGCACTCAGGGGACCAATGGCTCAACTGGGCTCTGCTCTGTGTCTTTATGTAGCCAATAGACATTTCTTAAAGGATCTTGGAATGCCTACAGAACTACTGAAGATGTCACCTATTTATCAGGCTAAGCATTTTTACTTCCTAATTTCAAATAATAAGGTAGATCAAGTAATAAGAGCTTCATTGAATATGGATGGAATATCATACCTGTGGGGTATGATAAAATTAATTCAAATCTTGATTATGTTAGCCATACTGTTCCAAACTCTGGCAGAAATTATCTGGCAAGATCCAAGAAAAGTAATTCATGTATAGTGTTAAGGGAGTGACAATTTCATTGGTAGAAAATGTCTTAAATACATGAAGTTAGATCTGTAGTAATTGGCTAAAACTATGATATGTTTGTATATAACAAGAAGACAAATAGAAAAAAAAATGCTAACAGTCTTGTAGGCTTGGAATTATGTGATGATCTCATACTGTCAATGAAAATATTAAAAAACATGGCTCATGTTTATTATTACTAGGAATACAATGAAAGTTCAATGAAGTTCACTCAAAAGTTTCAAGAATGATGGAACTTTTCCATTGGGGTGGAAAGACAGAGCTAATAAACAGATTGGGTTTGGAAAGGTAAATGGTCTATCAAGAAATGAGTTAATGTGAAAAAGAAGATAAGCTTATTGTTCTATAAATAAAATCAGTGAGTGGAATAAGACTGAAAAAGTAATATAGAGGAAAATGTCTTTTGGTGAAATCTAGCATATTTCTGCAGACTGAGGGAACCTATAACTTTGTGGGTAAGAAATATAAAAAAAAAAAAGCAAGAGCTACATTAATTGGAAATCAGACAAAGCAAGAAAACAGCTTCTGTGTAGAATGAGGCTACATTGATGGAGAGCAAAATAAAGTGATAGTTTGCCTTTCTGTGTTTAAAATATGTAGAAGGAAAAGCGATTTTGATGTAATCTGGTTGATATGTTACCAAAATCCATCCCTTTCCTTTATTCTGTCATCCTCCCATTCTCCAATGTAGACCTACATGAGTTTAATGGGCATGAAAAAGAAATAAAACTCCACATATTCAACAGAAAAGCATAAGGTATAATAAAAGAAAAAAAATATCAAAAAGGTATTAGGTAGTTCTAACTTATATTCAATGATACACTTTATGCTAAAATACATACAATTTGTTTCATTGAAATTCTGAAGGTACATTTCAAGTAATTCACTTGTGCCTAAAAAAAAATTGAACTTTTTTTGCCTCTTAAAAATATTTCACCTTCAGGTTTATACGTTTCTTTTTTGTTTATTTGTTTTTTCCTTTGTGTATGTCTTTTCTTGATTTCTTAGAAATCTTGTGGTGAGTTGAAGGAAGGCAGTTCTGTCAGGCCTGAATTTTCTTTTGAAATATAAAGACAGCAGCCTGTTGTCAGACCAACTTCTGACGTTTCCCTGTTTTGTGTATAATACTGCTGCAGTTCTGTTCTCAAGGAAGCAGAGCAAACGGGCCAGGATGCTCTCCCATTTCTCCTGAAATAGTTTGTTTTCGCAGAGTAGAATTCTGCCACTGCATGCGGATGACAAGCAAGACTTTGCAGTGCTTCACTGACAAAATGCTTTTACCAGAATAACGAGCACAAACGCTCCTATCACCTTATGCAAGGGTTTTGTGTGGCAAAAATTTCATACTTAAAGGCCTGCCAGCTCTTAATGACTAATTAGTTCATCAAATTCCACTGATCCAGACATTTTTATGCTTGAGAGGTATAGGTGGGACACCAACTCTGCACTTCCTTTCATCTCTCTACCCTATAGAAAAAGGAGGAAGATAACAAAGTAGGGAACAAATTTGTTCAACCCTATAGTGATTTATAGCCTACATCAGTAATAAGCATTTTGTGATCATTCACTTCACTGTGGTATCTATCCCTGCTGTCTGTGTGAATATGTATTGAGAGAGCTCCCTTGACGTCTTGATTTAAATTTAATTGTAGTTATAATGAACACCATAACCTACCTGCTTTTGGAGCATTGACTTGATCTTTATTCTTGTACAACATGAGCCAGCAGTGCACACTGGCAGCCCACAAAGCCAACCGCATCCTGCATCAAGAGAAGGGTGGCCAGCAGGTCACTGGAGGTGATTCTACCCCTCTATTCTGTGCTTGTGAGACCCCACCTGGAGTGTTGTGTCCAGTTCTGGAGTCCTCAACAGAGAAAGGACATGGACCTGTTGGAACAGGTCCAGTGGAGGGCCACGAGGATGATCAGAGGTCTGGAGCATCTCTCCTGTGAAGACAGGTTGAGGGAGCTGGGGTTATTCAGCCTGTGGAAGAGAAGACTCTGGGGAGACCTTATAGCAGCATTCCAGTATCTGCAGGGAGCTACAGGAGATCTGGGGAGAGACTCTTGATCAGGGAGGGGAGCCATAGAATGAAGGGGAAGGGTTTAACACTAAAAGAAGGGAGATTTAAATTCGATACTAGAAAGAAATTTTTTCTTGTGAGGGTGGTGAGGCACTGGAACAGGTTGCCCAGAGAAGCTGTGGCTGCCTCATCCCTGGAAGGGTTTAAGGCCAGGCTGGATGGAGCTTTGATCTACCTGGTCGGTGGTAGGTGTCCCTGCTCATTGCAGGGGAGTTGGAACTTGATTATCTCTAAGGTTCCTTCCAACTCTAACCATTCTATGATTTTGTCAAGGTTGAAACACAAATTATTTTTTTTTAAATGTACTCTGAGCCATAAAAGGTTTCTTTTGGGAATACTGTGCAATGAATAATTTATCCTATTTCTATTGTTTTATTTTTTCAGCGTCACTTAATAAGTTTGTCTTTTCCTTATTAAAACAAACAAGCAAACAAAAGCCCAATAACAAACAAAACCCACCAAAAAAATGAACAAACAGAAAGATAAAAATCCAACATACAGTTTTGCTCTTCTTTTGGGGGTAGGGGAATTATTTTTGCAAAAGTCCACTCCTAGTAGTATTGGTATTATTTAAAAATCAGGGTTCTAAAAATAGTGTCATAGTTTTGATGTGCAATACTCTGCAAATGACAGAAAATAAATGTAGTGTTGCATGTTCCTTTTTACCACTGATTTATTTTAAGGTATTGTCTTATACAGTCAGGAATTACATGAGTAACTGCTTCATACCATTTTCCTCCAGGATTGTCTAACATATGCAGTAATTTTCTTAAGGGTTTGCAAGACCTTTCTGGATCAAATCCTGAATAACATGGTCTAACCTCATACCTGACCCTTCTTTGAGGAGGAGATTGGACCAGAGACCTGCTGAGATTCCTTCCATCCCAAATTATCCTATGATCCTATTGGTTCTAGCAGGACAAACTTTCTAGCTATTTTATCTCAGTGATGTTTAAGGTCCCCAAATCGTTCTGTCTTTTCACTCCTCACTGTCATTTGTGACAGCAATTGGCTGGATCCTTATGAATGTCAGACTTGTTATTTTTTTCTCTCTCTCCCTGTCTTGCCCTTTTTGGGTTTTTCTTCCTTAAGTGAGTGATTCAGTGCTGAAGAACCGGGACAACAGGATTTTCCTTTTACAAAAAAATGTGCACACACACACAAACACAATCCCTTCCGAGAACAAACAACAAAATGAACTACTAAAATCCCCACATATCCAGACACTAGGCTAGAGCAAACCAGACTAACAACTCAGGTTTGTAATCACATATTGTACTGGAAGCGTGGTCCTTACTCTCTCCGGCAAACTGCCAAATTCTGCCAGGCTGGTAGACAATAAAAGTGACAATAAACTGGATCTGTTGAACATAATTCTTCCTGCAACATTCTGACAACTTGGATGTAAGCACAAACCTCTACAAATGCAGACTAGAGGTGATGGTTGGGATGTTTTTGGGTTTTTTTTATTTTTTTCCTTTTATTCAAGACAAAGATGGGGAAAAAAAAAAAAGCAGGCATTAACATATTCTTCTTAAACAGGATGTGCACTAAACACGTCCTCAGTCTTTTGACCTCCTATATGTGGACAGTTTTTATTCACACAGATTAAATGAATAATCTCATTCCAAATGCTGTATAAATGAAAGGTCTCCTTCTTATCTCCTGACAACCTTTATTCTCTCTCTGGGTACTACCTTCAAAGATATTAACTACAGATAAAAGGGTTAATTTAGGAATCTTGCATTCACAGTATGAAAAATAAATTAGCTAGTATTTATATATTAGAGAAGGTTTCCCACTAGAATTCCTAATATGTTAAGAAGTAATTCTACTGCAATGTATTAGATATCAGAATATAATTGCATTTTTTAATATATTTATAACCCAGATTTCCTTCAGCAATATATAGTTGCTTAAACTTCTAATTGCACGAACATATGTTCTCATGGAATTTTCCATTACCAGACTGGAACCTAATAATATCCAGCAGTAGCATAGCACTGTATGAAAAAAAAACCAAAACAAGCTACTTCATGTGATATCAATATTATCACAAAAAATTTAACCATTTTTAAGAGATTCTTCTTTTCACATTAATCTTATGATTAATAAAAGCAGAAAAATTTTTCACTTTGGCTAATAAATACGTGTTTATACCAGTGTTAACACTAAACGTTTTTAATGTCTGAGATGTTTATTAAAATGAGATTAATCTAAATGAGAAAATGCATACTAAAATACTGAAGGCTTTCATAAATCCAAAAATTTTTCCTGTAGAATAATATTTTTTTTTCCATAAATATTTTAAATTTCAATAACCTGAATACAAGGACGAAACTCTGTACTGGTAAGTCTGTAAATGAGGCAGTAAGTGTGGACCTGCACTTTCAGATGGTGCTTCATATGAATTTCTTCAAACATCTACCCTACAACAAATGACTCATGATATTTTTCTCTCCCTTATTCAGCCATTAGTTTAGCTCATCAGATGAAATACAGCTGAGCAGGAAATATCTAGCAATTTACTTTATACACAGTGAATTTCACCAAATGAACATGGGATTAGGCTGTTAGGATAATGACTATCCATGTTGACTCACTTGAGGCACCAGAATGGTTCTGACAAAATGTTAAAAGATGCTTAGTTCTATTGTCATAAGGACATTCAGATATTTCTGATTTACAGCAGAATGCAAAAGAAAAGAAAGAAAAAAAAAAAAACAAACAAGCCAAACCAATAAACAACAACAACAACAAAAACCACCAAGAAAACATACAAAGAAAAAACCCCTCAAAACTTAACCAACCAGCCAAACAAACAAAAACTGGATTATGAGAGTCATGTAGAATGGAAACCCTGATTTTTATTTTTTTTTTTTAAATTAGCTGTTCAGGGATACAAATTTCTGGACTGCGTTATTACTACAGGCAACTCAACAGATCTTTTCTCACTGCCTTGCACACTAATGTCATGCACTTAAAGCTACAGAAAGCCCAGGCCAAAAATGCTCACAAGGCAAGGCTGACTTTGATTCACACCGTAGCTTCACGGTATCTCCTTTCTCTTTGCTGGGTGTAAATTTTGTGACAGTACCAGTACTAGAGAACTCATTGACATCTTTCCAGTTTGGATTAGAGTGGCACTTCCTGGCTTTGGAGCCTGCTCCATCTTTTCTAGAGCCTTTTGCTCAAGCCGTGTTGGGTTTTGGTAGCACATTCTATTCTTGGGAAAGTCAATAAGGGATAGTATCTTCAAAAGAAGTTACTTCTGCTACTTATTTGGTAGTTATTACAATAATATGGCTGAGAGGGGAAAAATGTACTGTATCAAATCTTAAATGTTCCTGCTCGGCGGCTTCCTGTGAATGCCGCCAGCATATTAATTACAGCACAGTTCTCACCTTGGTTTAATATTCTGCTTTTAAATCAAATGAAAGAGAGGAACTGAATGTGAGAACAGTTGTAAGTTATTCAGAACAAAACTACAGAAAGTTGCTCTGGACCTGGCAGGGCTACATTAACTAATGACAAGAAGGAGAAAACTGTAAAAAGAACAGATTAGCAAATCCCTTGTTGCAGACTTCTTCATCCAAATCAAGATAAGTTCTCAGGCAGTTTTTTTTCAAGGAGAATTCAAGGAGGGGAGTGAGAAAGAGAATCAAGTTATAGGTAGTAGGTGCATTCAAGCAAGACAGTTTCAGGGGTTTAGGGGATTTTTAGCTTTCTGCTTGTGGAAGCATTGTGGCAGCTGATTTGCCTCTGCAGATGTTTAGCAGTCGCAAGAAATCAAATGATTTTCAACAAGAGAGCACAAGGCGCTTTCACAGAAGAAAGAACTGAGAGGTGGAAGAAACATGTTTGTGAACATGAAGGATTCAGGAGTCTACAGGGAAATGAGTTTGAAATCACAAATACCATTGATGTAACTCCAATCCTTGAAAGAAATATTTTGAAAGTTGCCAAATGCATTAGAAAGAGGTACAGCATCTGCACTGAAGTTTTTACCTTCCCTGGTTGAAGCAAGCTACTGCAAAGACAGAGAAACTGTGGAGTTGATATTAGAAACATGGTGCCGAACTGACAGCCTGATGCCCGGTTGAGAAAGGAGATGGAGGGTTTTTTTACAAAAGTATTTGTCTGTGACCTTTCCAACTTTCAACTCTGCAGACATCAGCTTGTGAAAAAATGCAGTGCTATTTTTGCATGTATAAGAAGTGGGACCATAACACTTCTGCTCTCAGACAACCTCGTTGCTTTTTTATTTAACTGAAAATTATCAATCTTTCTCTCGGTACTTTTTTCAATTCAAAAAATGTTTACTTTAGAGAGGTGATCTTGGGATGCGAATCCTGACAATATTTCTGCATACAGCGCTCCTCAGTGTCGACTACAGATTGTCTCACAGACCCACAGGCAGGTTAAAAATGATGAAGTGTTTTAAGGCATGTTAGAAGTGCAAGTGAAGTTCTCTTTCCGTCGGATATTCCATATGAAAGTGGTCTTTTTTGTTGTACCTCTACAGTAATCATGGAGAAAAAACTGCTGCGCTGCAAATAGCGGTCTTCCAAAAGCTATGATGGAACAGATGAAAACTTATAAATGGAACAGAAGAATACTTATATATAC
>VXBJ01007131.1:0-119539 GCA_013400055.1 Nycticryphes semicollaris
GAGGGAGATAAAGTCCCTGTGGTACCCTTGAAGAATATGTTAGGGAAGACCATCTGGGTGAGTCCTGGCTCAGGCAAAGGCAAACCCATCCGTGGGATTGCCTTTACGCAAGGACCTGGGTGCACTTGGTGGGTAATGCGGAAGGATGGGGAGGTGCAATGTGTCCCTCATGGGGATCTGATTTTCGGTGAGAGTAGCCAATGAATGAAATGGTATGATGATAATTGCTGAATGACCCTGCCATGTACATTCTTATTTCTGTAACTGCTATTGGTTGTACTGTAGTAAAATTCACCCAAAGTAATGGGTGATTAGATTTCAACAGAGATGGGCTCTGATGAAGAATTGAGTGAAGTGCAGCAGTGAAGGCATGAGAACTGACCTCAGCAGTGGGCGCCCAGCAACTTCATTGAGATTGACATAAGCTGTACCAGATACATCAGCTGCAAGCCCCAGCAGTACAGCATGCGATAGTCCAACACCACACACCATCTTTCCTGCCCTGAGAGACTGTCAGAATAAAAGAAGCCCAAAGTCAAGGATTAAATGGACATTTTAGAGTGATGACCCATAGACTAAGGATATTATATCTGTAGGATATATATGTACTTGTATATGTCACGGGAAAATGATAGTTTGTAATTGGGAACTGTAAGATCTGGGCATGGCATAGATGCTATAGAATAAGGGGTGGATAATGTCCTGGTTCCGGGAGGGATAGGGTTAATTGTCCCCTGGCTGCAGCAGGGGCACAGGTATTCCATCCCATGTGAGCCATGTCCAGGGAGTAGCCAGGAGCTGGCCGGGAAGTCAGGGGGAGGCGGGGGAGAGGGGGTGGTACTGCTGCTTGGTCAGGGATGGTCTGGGGTGGGATCAGTGAGCAGTCCATATCGTAATCATGTTTTTATACTCCTCTATCCGTGTTACTGTTTCATTGTTCTGTTAAACTGCCTTTGTCCCAACCCACAAGTTTTGCCTTTTTCTTCTGATTTTCGCCTGCACAGAGTGTGGCTGCCACGTGGTTCTTTGTTGCCGTCTGAGGCTAAACCAGGACACGGAGTCGGCCGGTTGGCTGCAGGAATGTGGGCCCCTATCCAAAGAAGTGAAGCTCTGGGATTATTCACCTACCTAAGCTTAATCACATGGTAAAGTGTTTTTCTGGGATAGGCCCATTTGCAGGTGATAAAAATAAAAAGGCCCACAGATAACAAGCAAAGGCAGTGCAAGCCAGGATTATCTCTGATATTAAGTGCCTTTTATCTTGGATTTCTTGAGAGAAATTAAATTCTGAGCCTGCTACTAACCCTACAGCTCATTTGAGAGGTTTTTAGAGCTGGCCCAGGAGTTCTTTATATAAGGTTCCAGACCTTATATCAGCATCAGCTGCAGACTAAGAGATGTTTACCAAAAATAATTGATTTTTCCTTAATGCATCCTCTGTGCTATAGTGCTACTGGTAATTCCACTATCAGCCTAATATGATGTCCTCTCAAATTTTGTTTTCTTATAGACAGTGCTGTCCACCAGATCTGGGGAGAAGGAGGCAGGAGAGCTCTTTTGCCTGTGATAGCTGTACCTTCCAGCATGCTTCCTCACTGCAAGCTGATGCTTGATCAGCCAGTGGGAAGCATCCCCTGATGACCTGAAGGTTGGAATGGATGCGATTAAGCATTCGGCTTTCTAGAAAGCCATGTAAAGATGTCTCCTTTTATGGTTATCTTGTTGTACCTGACTATGCTGTTTTCTCAGGAACATTGAGATTTCTGGGGTGGAAAGACTATAGTGTGGCATCGTCCCTCCCTCCCTTTCAGATCTCCTCAGCTGCTGGCTGACATCACCTGGCAGCTCCTCACCCACACTGTTATCGTGGGGTTTCATCATCAGTACAGGTAATGCAAACCACTGGCACGTCCACTGTTTTTCTGGTGACATGTCATTAATTCTGTGCTTCTTGTAAGGATGGTTCAGATTTTTTAAGGCTGACAGTAACAGTCAAAAGCTGCTACAGGGTGGGAGTTTTGTGTCAGCCAAAAGTTTCTTTTGTATGTGAACTCCATGTTGTTTCAGCAGATCTACTGATCCACTGCTTTTCCTCTCCCCACCCCCTCACCTTTCTCCCACCCCAGCCTAACCTGATAATGATATTTTATTGAGGTTTCCTTTTGGGTTGAGGGGGTCATAAAGCATGGCCAGTAGTAGCAGAGCACACTTCTGTTGAATTTGATTCGTTCCTCAGAAAGAGGAATTCCCTGTTTGAACTTGGTGAATAGTGAGTGACAGATGAAGTGGAAAGTGGGAAGAGCTACCTGTCCTAAAGACAGTCTCAGCCTAAGCCTTCAGCAAAGGCTCTTTCTTGCTGTTCATGGGCTTCCAATAATCACGTGTGCCTTGGGAAAGAGCAGTCAGTACATCAGCTGTAGAGCCTGGCGCTGGGAGCTTTTGATTGAATCTGCTAAAGGCGAAAGAGAAGGTGCAGTTGTGTACCTGGAAAGAAAATGGAAGTGATTGCAATGATGCTTATATTTTGGAATGGCCTGGGATCAAAATGACATCAGGGACCTCAAGGCTCTAGTCTTAAGGAAGAGGTAGAAACTTTAGCACAGTTGATTCTGAGCTCCCCGTGGCAGACTAAGTTCAAGAAAGTTTGGTTATGTGAGACAGTGCAATTCCTCAGCAGCTCCAGAATGCTCCTGCGTGTTCTTGGTGCATTTCTTACGCTGATAAACCATTACTGGCTTTTCTTCCCCAGGAAAAAGGAAATGAAAGCCACAGTCCTTGCAATCTTGGGCTTATGACATGCTGTTGTCTTGCTATACTATTTCTTGTGCCTGAGACTCTGATGTTTGGCCTCCTGAGGAGTCACAGCTTTCTGCATGTTGTTTTCGTGTGATGTGTCCTTCCTGTGGCTTCTATTTTCTTTTTGTTTTCATGCTTAGCTCCAGAAAACAGCCTCACTGCTGACTGGTCTTCCATGGCTGCTTAGCTCCGTTGAGTGGGAGGCTGACAGGCAGCTGATGGGATGCAGCCCCTTGCTGGCACCAAACCAAGCTCCCAACCTTAGCAGGAACTTTTTGCCTCTGACTGGATAAACAAGGGATGTGTGCTTGAGGGATGATTTTATTTCTTGTCAAGTGACCCATCACAGCACTCTTCTCCTCAGCTCCTTGGCAAATACTCCAATTGTCAGAACTGTTACTAATTGTCCTGGATTAATTGTTGCTCAAGTGACACAGGACCAATTTCTAATGTTTGGGAAAAGTGCACTTTTAGAAGACTCTGGTGTCTGAATTTGTGAAAATACTTACTTTCTTGTCAGTTCTGGGGTGCAGGTTTCAAGGTCTTGGTGTTTTCGAGCTCCCCAGGTGCAGGGACAAGGAGGAGTGAGACCCAGGCACTTGACCCAAGCTGCCAATAGGTCTATTTCATGCCATGAACAGCACATCCAATATAAATTAGAAAGTTTGCTGAGGAGTTCTCTTTCCGCTTTGATGTCTGCCATCCTGAGAACTCCTTGCCCCTCTGCCAAAACCCTGAGCCCTTCCCTTCTTCCCGAAGCCACAGCGCTCAGTGTCCCACATTGCCTGTCCCTGCTGGGAGTGCACAAGTTCCTGCTGGGGGAATGGGTTTGTGGATTTTATATTGGTATCAGGATGAATATTGTTTCTTTAGTGTTACTAATATTAATTATTTAGTCTTATTTTATTAACTCTATTTATATTTTGGTCTTTGGGGTATTTTTTTATTTTTCCCTGATTCCCTTTCTTGGTTGGGGAGGGATCATGAGATGGTAGAATAATTGTCTAAAGGACAACAAATTGTGAGGGGTTTCTTAAATGTAGCATACTAAAGGCAGAAATGGCACTGCCAAAAGTGTTGGTCTCTGCTCACCCGGCTTGAGCTCTCCTGCACTGCCAGCCTGCTCTGGGAACTGTGGGATGAACCAGGCCACCCCGCTCTGTCACAAGTGTCATGGTGTCACCTGTCCCCATACAGCTGGTAAATGAGATCCCATGATTGACCATATGAGTGTAGCCACAGCTGAGTCCATCACTGGGGCTGTATAGTGTGGTAATTTGGAGTGGCTGAAGTAATCTCTGCAAGGATGTAATGGGTGTAGGGACAAGGAAGTGAACCTCAGTGTGCTGCAGCTGGAATTGTGTGTCACAATGGGTTTTTTAGTTCTTAATTTAGAAAGAGTTTGAGAAACTTTGTGTTTGTGAAAATGCTAATGCTTCAGCTCAAAAGCTCTTTTTTTTTTTTTAATGTCCTTCAGCTAATAGATATTTGAAACTAACAAACATTTGTATTTGTCTTGCCTCTGATGTAAAAAATCAGAGCTATGTTTAATATGAAATGGTGTCTGCTGCCCCTTCAGTGAACTGCTAAAAAGTGGAACAATAACTGGCTTGCATGCTTTAGAAGTCACGAACAACATTTTGAATGGTTTGGATCATAATAACTGTATTCATTACCCCCTACAGATTAGCTTTCGTAATCTAAACAAATGCTATGTTGTATGACTGACAGCATGCCTGTAATTCCAGTGAAGTCCTTGTAGACAGCACTTATTTAATCAGCCATATGGCACAATATATGTAAATTCTTTAAGATTATGACTACATGCCAAGTCTATCCAATTCAGTATCTTGCTGTGAAGATGCTGCACACAGTAAAAGATAAAAAGATTTAAAAGCAAGGCTTTAATGTATAAAACATTAAGGATAAGTGCCTCTCTACCTCTATTATAGTTTTAACCAGTGCACAATGTCAAAATAACAAGGACTGGGAATTAACTTCAGTCCTAAGACACCTTCCTTCTGTATCCTCACTTCTTGCTTTTAAAGCGGGGCAGGCAAATGGGATCATGGTCTTTATAATCAAAGTGCCTTCCTATAGCCAGCTTAGCTTTACAAGAGCACAGCTGGTATAGCAGGGACACATCATAGCTGAGCTGTGTGGAGATCACAGTCCAAACAGACTGGTGTCCCTTTTGGGACCAATTCTTCTCAGGTTGCTGTTGTTATAAATGTTATGGAATCACAGAATCGTCCAGGTTAGAAGGGACCTTTCAGATCGTCAAGTCCAACCATCAATCCAGCACTGCCAAACCCACCACTAACCCATGTCCCTCAGCGTCACGTCTGCTCAGCTTTTAAATACCTCCAGGGATGGCGACTCCACCACTTCCACGGGCAGCGTGTTCCAATGTTTGATAACCCTTTTGGTGAAGAAATTTTCCCTAATATCCACCCTAAACCTCCCCTGCTGCAACTTGTGGCCGTTTCTTGTCGCCTGCTCCTTGGGAGACCCAAGGACCACTCTGTTCCATCTCCTGACCCCGGCTGGCGGCTGTCCTCGAGGAAGCCCGGGCTGCGTGTGCCGCGGTAGGGCGGGTGTCCGCCTGCGGGGACATCGCGGCACCTGTAGTGGAGACAAAGAGGGGCCGAGTCAGGGGTCGGGCAGCGCAGGGGCCCTCCCCGGCTCCGCCCCACCCGGCTCCGCCCGCCGGCGACCGGGAGGCGGTGGCCCTTGGCTCAGCTCCTCTCGGCTCGGAGCATGTCGCCATGTCGGAAGTGAGGAAGTTTACGAAGCGGCTGAGCAAGCCGGGCACGGCCGCCGATCTGCGGCAGAGCGTCTCGGAGGCCGTGCGGGGTTCCTTCGTTCCGGTGAGAGCGGCGGGACCCCGAGCGGCGGCGCGGAAGGGGCAGAGCGGAGGATGCGAAAGGCAGGGCGCGGCGCGGCGGGGGACGGGCAGGGGCAGAATTCCCGCTTTGGGGTCTCCCCTTTGTCTTATATCGCGACATCCTGCCTTCCACCCCGCTTACCAGTTGCTGTCCCCTCCGAGCGCGGTTCGGGGACGTAGGGGTCACAGGGAACGGGGCTTTATTGCAGTGGGAGTGGGAATTAATCAGAATCCGTCAGTGCAGGGCGTTGGGTAGACAGGTAACGGAGCTCACTATGCACCGGGCTCAGAGAGTGTACGACCACTGAATTAATAGGACTGAAGGGCAGGGTAAGAGAGAGTCGTGGGCATTGGAGTAATCCGTGAGTCTGATATGTCCCGGGAATTACGCTCAATTGTCTGGGGCAAAAGTCACGTGCTGTATGGGTTGCGTTCCATCCCAGTGTGAGGGATGCTGCAGCAGGTTGTCTTTGTTGCGCTAACGTTAGCCACTGTCCCCCGGGTGGAGACCCGGGCCAGCTCAGAGCTTCCCCCGCCTTGGTTGCATGCATTTCACTGTTGCTCATTGAATTACTCTAGGATGTAATCAACTTTGACCTTGACTGTGGTGGAAGGTTAGTCAATAGGATACACAAGTTCAGTGAATAATTCCTATTAGTTCTCTGCTGACAGATTAAATGGTGTATGTTGTTGAATAAATGCTGGGGTTTAAATAATTCTTTTAGAAACAGTTTTCATGTATGTTTACTGACTTCTGTAGCGGAACAAAAGCCATGATGATAATCGAGTCGGATTTCCTAGTGCTATGGCTACTGCTTCCTAGGTGCAGGTATTCAGGGATCCTTACAGGTGCCCACATGATTCGCTTCCCCTCTTTCATCAACAATACACAGGGACAAATGCTTTGTACAATCTGATGGAACCTGTTACTAAAACTGAAATTGTTTGTTTAGGACCTGAAGAGCTTTGGTATCCTACAGGCATATGGTTACTCAGTGCCTGTGCCTTCTGTTGGAGAGGGAAGAGATGGGTGGGATTGCAGATGAAAATAAATAAAACCTTTACAGCACCCCAAAAGAGGCGGCAGAGTCCAGCAGCTGCTCTCTTTCTCATCCACTCTAGGGTTTTCTTGCCCCCACCATCCCTGCCAATCTCCCTCTCTCTGACAGGCAAATCCTGCTGAGCCTCCGAGCTGCTAGGTGTTTGCAGCCAAGCACTGGAGGAGGTTGAGGGCAGGTGTCTCTGGTCCTTTGGTCTTGCCAGTTTCCTGCTTTCAACAGTTCAGCAGTGAGGGATAAATCCCAACATTTCTGCATCACTAGGAAGAGCCGTAAGACACTGCAGTGTTCAGGGAATGGGGAAGGAGGTGGAAAAGCATAAGAGGACTGTCTCAGATGGCACTTTAGGTGCTCTCAGTGATTAAGGACAAGGTTCATGCTTTCTAGGTTGCTCCAAGAGAAAGGTGACCATCTACCAGGTCATTGTCCTGGCAAGGAAGGAATGTCTATGTGTTAGTGTGGTGGTTGTCGGGAGGGTGGAGAGGGCATCCTGGGAAACGATAGTGGGGAGTGGTGGAGAGAGGGGTGTCTGAAAAGGCAAAGTTTCTGACCCTGATCACAAGGCACTGGTGAGCTGGGTGGCTGCAGCACGTGGCCTGAGTGCATCCTCTCTCCATCTGCCCCTTCCTTGCCATGAGCAAAGTAAGGGAGACCAACTGCCCCAACATCAGCATGTGCCAGCCAGCCATGTCCCAGTTCTGCCTTGGCATGGGGCAGTGTCAGGCTCACTGGTACCACCAGGCTGGTTAAAGAGTATATGGGGAGCAGGGGTTGGTGCTCAGCAAGTGGATGGAGCAGGCTGGCAGCATGTGATGTGTCCCGGGGTGTCAGGAGCTGAGGCTTTCTGATAGTCTGAAGTAGCCTGGAGCCACACTAGGGACCTTACTTGGCAGGTCCCATTCCCTTCCTGCAGCCTGGGCACAGCAGCTGACATTAAGTCAGTGAAAGCATGTGAATATATACCCTAGGGACACCCTGCCTATCCCTCAGTGATCCTGTTGGGTAACTGTGCTGTCTACTTGCACCTGGGGTAACCGTAGTTGGGACCATGAGGATCTGTGGTGGTGAGCATGGAAGGAATGAAAAGGTGGGGAGCAGAGCTAACACTGTGTGTACCAGAGCACACAACTTCATCTGCAGGAGGAGTGTGCACTTCAACGTGTAGATTGAGCTTGGCATTTCGGGCATTCAGGGTACTCCCTGTGGACAAGGAACTATCTGGACTAAGAAGCCATTTGTAGTCAGTGAATGAAAGAGTGGTAAATGAAAACATCTCAGTGAGGAAAGCTTTTAACGTTATGGAAGCAGTCAGCTTGTATGGAGCCATAATTTGTGCATTAAAGGAGATGCATCTCCAGCCATGAGTGCTGTGCTCCTCATGACCAGCAGTATGATAGCTGGTATGGTGCAGCTCCAAAACTGCTCTCCTGCAGGTCCAGTGAAGCTCGTGTCATCTCATTTCTGTTCATAGTTTCATTTTCTTGTCTAGCACCAGGAGAATATTCGTGCTTCTCTTTGGTGGGCAAAGCTGGAGTGAAGTCAGTGGAAGTTTGATTGATGACTTCTAGCAGAGCTTCACTCTTCTGTGCCAGTGAAAGGGGAGTGCTGGGTACATGGTGGTCAGACATCAGCAGCAAAGAGAGGTTGTCCTTTTCCAAGGTGTCCTTGGGGTACCCATGTCCCACTCATTGTCCTTTGGACCAGCTGCTGGGATGCAGTCAGTGCTGTTCCTCTCATGATATAAGTGGAGCTGTAATCCAGAGCTATAGCAGCAAAAGTAAATGTAGGCTGTGGTGGGGAGCTCAGAGGCAAGGCAGACTCCAGGCATGGGGAAGGATGAAGTACAGCTTTCACCCGGGCTCTTTTGTTTCCTCTTACTGCACTGGTGTTTCCAGCATCCTGGCTCCCTCTCTGGCCTTGTGTCACGCTTACTGATGGGTTGGCAAAGGAGGAGGTCTCTGTGAGGAGAGCAGGAGTCTCACAAAAGCCCAAGGAGGCCAAGGAGCACAGATGCTGGGTGGGAACCCTGAGTCTCTCCACACACATTTCTTTACAGAGCTGTAGGGCAGATAGTGTCCATTTCAGCTTTGAATGGCTCCCTGATGTTTGCTGCTGATTATAACTCATGGGTGGAGTTTTGGCAGAATAACTGACAGTCAAGGTCAGTGTTTAAATAAACAGACAAATATAGAAAAGTATTAACTTGGTGAGTGGGATAAACAACATGCTAAAATATGAAGAAAAAATTTAAGATTAGGTTAAAGAGAGGAACAGTCAAAGCCTAAGTGTGATAACGTAAAGCATTCTTAACCAAGAGATTACTTGCAGAGTGAACCTTGGAGTACCAACAGACTTCTACATGTTAGAAGTGCAACTTCAGAGCTAGAGTAGAAAGCACTGGTGATACCTAGGAGAGGCATGAAGGCTCGACCTCAAGGAGAGTGGCCAGGAACCTTTGGTGGTGGATAGACATGGGTGATTTGCGCTCAGACCTTCAGCGCAGTCTCTCTCCTCCCATACTGTCCATGCTTGGGACCCTGCTGGGATTGAATGGGAAAGTCACGGCAAGGCAGGAGAAACCTCCACCAAGGTGTGTGGCCTGGGCAGCCAGAAGACAGAGCTCAGATGTTTCCAGGGGGATGCTCAGCCATGCTCTGATGTACGGTCCTGTGCTCTGGCACATCTCCTTCACCCCACCTTTGCTTTCCCCCTGAGAGCACTGTGCGGTACTATAGAGTTGAGCAGTTTGAGAGCATGCATTGCACATGAATGAGATTTGTGATCTTGGATCTTGAGGCACCACTAGGAAAATAGCAAGGACTCTCCCTTCTGCCTCAGGACCCAAATCAGCTGCATGGCTATGGCTGAGCCAGAGCCTCCCCATGCTCCATGGGACCAGCCAGGCCCCTGCAAGGAGAGGGCTGTGTCTCAGGCTAGTTGCGAGTTTTCCAAAGGTGACATTCTCCATGTCATGACAGAGAAATGAAATGTGTGGGAGACAAGATCAGAGGAGCAAGCATTTGACAAAACCCAGACAATCCCTGTTCCTACAGTGCTGCCAAAACTAGTAATCTAGTGGCAATTTTAAGTCTCCCACAATTACTCTCATTTTCTTTAGACTATTTCTACACAAGTTAACTGAAGGTAAGTTTACTTGCTTTGCCAGAGAGGTTTACAAAGGATGCAGATGCAGAGCACCTTATCTGAGAAGCTGAACAGGCTTTGCCTACTCTGTGTCAGCCAGCCCAGTGCCACCCCAAGGCAGAGCTTGGTGGCACCTGGACACACTCATAGTACTTGGCCACTCATCTGTGTCCAGCTCTGGGGCCACCAATATCAGAAGGACATGGGCTTGTTGGAGTAGGGCCAGACGAAGCCCCAGGAAAGCTGAGGAGGGACTCTTGATCAAGGGGTGGAGGGACAGGACAAGGGGGAAAGGTTTTAAGCTGGTAGAGGGGAGATTTAGATGAGATCTCAGGAAGAAATTCTTTGCTGTGAGGGTGGTGAGACTGGTCCAGGTTTCCCAGAGAAGTTGTGGCTGCCGCATCCCTGGAGGTGTTGAAGGCCAGGTTGGATAGGGCTTTGAGCAATCTAAACTGGTGGGAGGTGTCCCTCCCCAGGGCAGGGTGGTGGAACAATATGATATTTAAGATCCCTTCCCACCCAGACCATTCCATGATTCTGTCTGCCAGCATATGAACTCGCAGCAATTGCTGTGTGGGAGAATCTCTCTCTGCTTGCAACAACTGCATCAATTCTTGCCATACAGAGTATTCCATCTGGATGTCTGCTCTCCTGTGTTTCATGGTGCTGTGGGACATGCTTGCTGAATCCTCTCTGTGAGACTGTGGGCAGTGTGCCAGGAGAAGAGGCACATTTTTATTTGATCTGGGCTGGGCTAAGCTTGTATGAGGGGCTCAATTTCAGGCAGATGCAAAATTGGAGATAAAAAGCTCCTTAACGGTGATATTAAGAAGGTTTTGATGAGAAGCAAAATGTCGTTTTGTTCTGTGGTTTTTTTTCAGTTTGAAATATATTATTAGTGTCTGAATTTATACTCATGCAGAGGAAATCAGCTTTCTGCATAGAATCTGCTTTTAATGGGCTAAATTCACTTTGATCAGTGTGAAGACTGTTTATATGCAGCGTTTGTAGTGATCTTGGTGCTCAAGAGAAACACAGAATATATGCATGTTCCCTCTTGGGTATAGCCAGTATGCTGTGTTTGCATAATTTATGTAGAAAAGAGACATAGATGAGACATGGGAGGAAATTCTGCCCTGCACAAGTGGGTGGGAGTTTTCCTGTCAGTTCAGCCAGGGCAGGTTTTGCAGTGACTGCGGAGTCAGCCGTTGCAACACACTCGGGCAGCTTCTGTGGATGTGCTTATGGAGAGATTATTGCTCACAGGGGCTTATTCAAGAAAACACTTAAACGCACTCTTAAAATGAATCACATGCTTTCCTGAACTGGGGCTCGCACGCTGTCAGGTGCTGGCTTTAGCCCCAGGCGACTGAGTGATGTGGGGTGGCCTGGGTTGCTCCTGCCTGAGCACACCCCAGTTGTACAGGGGATGATGGCACACCATCTTGTGGAGAGGAGCAGGGCCCCATGTACACTGAGCAGCTATGTGGGGCCACTTCTTAGCGAATCTCTAGCATTTCTCCCACAGACACCCTGTCCAGAAGAGATGAAGCAATAACTTGCTCCCCCATGCATGCCTGTGTCCCGAGGCATGGGTGCTATAGGACAAGCTGTGGTAAGTGCAGCCATTTCTTGAAGGATTTGGAGGCTACGGCAAGCTTTGATGGGCGCTAAATCTTGCCATTGCCAAGGCATCATTTAAATATGTGTTCTCCTGGCCACGACAGGGGAGCTCTAGGAAGAGACCATCCAGCCGCTACACACATGTGCGTTTACCTCATCACATTTTCTAGCTGTGTGGCTGGGGTTTTAGTACTAGCTGGGCACAGCTAAGAGTGGTTTGCTCTGCACCAGGGACAGTGTCATGAAAATGCAGGTGTCCCTGCGCTGATGGCGTCTGCCTGAACTATCAGTGCAGTGGAACGCCTGGAACAGGTCGGGGGTTGGGGTTCCTCAGCTAATGCCAGCAGTGTGGTTCTGGTGCATGCAAAATCCAGTGCTGGGATGGCTCTCGGGCTTTGTTTTGGCCTATTCTGGTACCTGGAGCTATTTGCAGAGCCCTGGTCCCCAGGACCAGGAGCGTTTGAACCTGGACTATCTGCTTAGTGCATATTGTAGCATCCTTTTACATATGCAGCTCAATGGCTCTTGCAGCATTTCACTTAGCCCTTTGCACACTGATTTATTATCTCTAATGATGCAAAATTACACAAAGCTTTTCACATTTCTTTGGCCTGAGGATGCAAGTCGCAGTCACACACAGCAGCTGAATGGCAGCCAGCTGTGCATACATGTGGGCATACATGTGCTTCAGCTTCCCTGGTTTAATTGGCCTCATCACTCCTGTTCTTGCCCAAGGAAGAAAAGGGTGGGTTCATTTGCCTTTGTGAGCGTTGCTGTCAGCTCAGAAATGCTGGAGTATGTTTTCCTGCCACCATCTCTTTCCGCCTCTCATTGCCTTAAAAAGTACAAATCAAAGCTCCCCCTTACTGGCTTCTCTTCCCTTCAGCACAGCCCTGACTTACCTTTACAGCTTTTCCCTGTCTCCTGCTGCTTCTCTAATGGTGTCAGGTCTGCTCATTCCTGACTCCTTTCTCACCCCTCTCTCCTTTCTTGATTAAATGCAATTTTTTCTCTCCCCTGTTAATATCTCCTGCCCTGGGACTGTCCCTAGGGAGTGGCTGCAGCTGGGAGGAGGAGACCCTGCCTGTTTGGTCCAGAGCGCTCCCTGCTCCACCCCCCCGGCTCCTGGCTGGGTGACATCCCCACCACAGCCTTGTCTCTTCATCCCCAGAGGAGGACACTCTGTGGGGGGGCAGCCAGAAAGACATCTCTCCTGTGCAGTAACCTGGTTGTGTCAGTGCCATATGTTGCTGTCTGTAATAACCATATATATATATATATATGAAAGTGTATTTTGGCAGTGGTGGGAACCTGGGACATGGGCTGGAGCTACACTGCAGTGTCTGTGCAGAGTAGGGCCTGTGTCCCAGCAGGGCTGGAGAAGTCAGGGCTTGGAATGGTGACTGGCCCTGCACCAGCCAGGCTCTGCCAGCCTGCCAAGCCCAGGTCTCTGTGGCTCAGCCCTGGGGAGACATGGGTGGGCTGGAGTGAGGACTAGGGAAAAAGGGTTGGAGAGGCACAGGAAGCTTGGCAGGGGCTGAGTTTGTGATAGGGGCAGGCAGGAAAAGCCAGCTGGGAAAGGAGAAAGGAGCCTGCATCCATCTCTTGGAGGGAGATGATGGTACAGTCTGTGAGGGCTGAATGCCCACAAGGCTGGTTTTCAGGGAGGCAAACACAGCCACTTCCCATGGCAGTTTGGGGATCCAGAAAGTTGCATTGGACTCGGAGAGGTTTCCCTCACAGTTTTGTCTTTTCCTCTGTGCCTGGGGAGCCCCAAGCACTTCCCTGTCCCTTTCCATAACCCCGCAGCTTGTATGGATGTCTTCCACTGGGGGAAGCTTTGAGGTGCTTCTTTTGGCAATGGCATTTTGACTTCAGGTGGACTGAAGCATTGCAAATCCTGTCTGCAGCCCTCCTGCGTTTGAGAAGAGTTTGCCTTTGCAGACACTGGAGCTGCCTGCACCAGTGTCCAATTGCTGCAGCCCGAAGATTAAGCATTGGTGGGAGTTGAGAAAAAGAACTTCCTGAGCTGGTTAAACCACTGCAGACATTTCTGGGGTTTGACTTTGCTGCCAGGCCTGTTTGCTGTGTTAGTAAAGGCAACCTAAAACTGTCTTGCCACTTCCTGCTCTGCTTTTCTGCAGTGTTGCTCTAAGGGCTTGGGTGAGTTGTTTGGAGATTGCTGGGCTTGTTATGAGCCCTGCGAAGCCGCGAACTGTTTTGCCTGCTCACCCCTGGGGAGTGGCTGCATGTTTGATCTGACCCCACTTGCAAGTGGTTTCTTGAGTGAAAAACAAGAGTTTCAGGAAAGGGAGGAGTTTTGCTTATGTGCAATTAATTGTTGATGTTCTGAAGCTGGCTATTCTGGAACTGGATGCTAAATATAAAACTGCTACTACATAAATAAATGATGGAATACCAGTGACATCTGAAAAGCACTTTGGGATGCTCCAGTTAAGAACTTATATAAATAACATGTATTATTATAATTGTAATTACTGTTCTCCTTTTTTAGCATGCCTACGCTTACAGAATGTTTTGACAAGTTATATCTGGCAGAAATTCAGCTGTCCCATAGCAACCAGTACCCTTTTGCCGATTTCTATTAATGCTATTATTTTCAGAGGAGAAAATCAGAGCTGGGCTGTGTTTTCATCTCTCTCATGCTCTGTGGCAGATGCTCAGCTGGATACAGGTACAGCTCTGCTGACGCAGAGCTCTGCTGATCCATCCCTCCACTCCTGGGTGCAGAAAGACTGGATTTGAGCCCTGTGCAGGCAGGAACACATGGGGCCGAAGGGGTTGTGTCCGGGGTCCAGAGATGCCCTGGCAGCCCTGTACTGAGCAACCACCATGGGGGCATGGTCCATCTCTGCCATAAACACTCGCTGGATGTGATCCAGCACCGCTCCTGCCCAGGGCAGTGAATTAGGGCAAGTATCTGAGATTGCTTTCAGTACCCTTGTCCTCTGTGCCCTGACCTTGTTCGAGATCACCAAGTGCTTCTCTGTGAGAGACACCAGTGACAGCTCGGTACAGGCTGCCAGACCCCAGACACAACCCTCTTTCCCACGGCATCATCTGTGTGCTCACCTGCCTCCAGTGCGACCCCATCCCCATCTGAGCTCAACCCACAGCCCCAATCCCACTCGCCTGGCACCACCATGGGCCAGATCCTGACACCCTCTCTGGCTAACCCTGGTCCTCCTCATACTTAGGGAGGTTTTCCTCCCTTGGCATTTCACAAAGTGCTCAGTGTGTTTGTGTGTCCATCCTGCAGATTTTTTTCCTGTGACCTCAAGCTCAGCATTTTTGTGCCTTCAGCATAGTCAGGATTCCTGTCTGGGTATTCCTTTTGTGTTTTAAACTTCTCTCTGGCAGTATAAAAATAGTTTTGGCCTGCTCATACCTGGTTTTATTGGATATTTTTCATCCTTGTGGTTTTACCGTAGCCCATCTCTGCACCTTGCCCTGGGCCCAGCTGAGTGCTGGGTTTGTAGCAGGCTCATGGGCACAAGCTCCCTATCACCTGGTGAGAGCTGCTTGGTTGCCTCTTTTCTGATTTTCTACCAAAATGTGTCTTTGCAGAGAAGCCCACAAAGCTCCTGGCAGTGGCAAGGCTGTGTCGTGCTGTGACTGCTGCCATATGTGTTGACTCACACTATCTCTCTCTCTGCCCTTCCTCCTCTCATCTCTGTTCCCACCTCTTGCCTCTCTCCCGGGCTTTTGAATACAAAGTCTTTGGGACAGAGACTTTATTCTGGCTTGGCCCAGGATCTTGGTGGATAGCCAAGTTGCTGGATAGCCAAGATTAGGGTTTCCCATTTTTCATTGCTCTTTCTTAAACCCAGTTTCCTGAAATGATGCGTTGTGTGTGAATCTCAGCTTTTATAAATGAAGCTCTGCAGTTTTCCTGCAAGCTTGAGTTAGAGCTTGTGAATGAGATCAATTGGCAGTGCAGGAGCTGGGGCAGAGCAAGTGTAGAGTCACAAATGTGCTGTTTAAAAAAACCCAAACCAATAACAACAACAAAAAAACCCAAACCCAATCCAAATAATTTTTAACAACCACACAATTTGAGAGCCCTCACCTGAGATCTTTGAAATTCTGGCTTTAGAAAAACTTTTTTTGTGGATAGAAATTCCTCCATTCCATTTGCCCATATGGTTTGTCAAGTGAGTTTTCTGAGTTCCCATTTAAATTCTCCCATGTACTGTCACATTTCATGAGCAAAACAAAAAATGGGGCGTTCCCTTTGCTCTCTGCCAAGACATCCTCACATTTCCAGACTGCAGTGGGAAGTGGTCCCTCTCTGCCCTGGGCTGTTCCCAGACTCAGAATTGATGTGACCATGACTGGTATGTCTAAAGGGTAATTGTATGCTTCCCTTTTTCCTCCCCTTTAGCTTTTAATCAATTCATCAGATTGACTTTACTCCCCATTTTCAGTGTATTTCACCTACTTGGTCCTTTGGGGTGTGTTATAAAATATGGGCTTTGCAACGCTTTCCACATTAGTGCATTCTGGAGTTGCAACAGATGAGGCAGTAAATAGGTAGGCTGTAAAATGCTGGCTAACTTTTGTGGAACAGTTGTACAGTTTTCCTCTTTCTCTAGCTACTCTAAAGAACCACCACTGTTAATATTTGGATCACTCATGTCACTAGCTGCTTTGTGAGTGTGGATGGAGGCACTGGGTTGAGATTCACTTCTGAGGAAGTGAGAAAACTCCCCGTCCCTGCTGCACAACCCACAAGCTTTTCAGTGGAAGGCACAGTTGAAGCACTGCAGGGCTGTGCTGGGCAGTGGTGGAGCTGCTTATGTGTGTACCAGCCTAAAAGGACTGATAATACAAAAGCTTTCTGGTAGTTTTCTTTTGGCCACTGTTTTAAGAAAAACCCTCAAACGACACATTTTCTGTAGATTCAGATCACTTGGATTATACTTGTCATTCTGGGAGAAAAAGATCTCAGAAAAACATTAATCATATAGAATCATAGAATGGTTTGTTTTGGAAGGGACCCAGTGAGCTGCCATCCATATGAGCCTAGCAGCACCACAGAGAGACATTTTTCCTCCAGAACTGTTAGAAATGTAGTCCCTAGAGCTCTCTTTGCCCAACCCATGTGATTTCATAGAATCGCAGAGTGATTTGAGCTGGAAGGGACTTTAAAGCTAATCAAGCATGAGCACAAAGAGCCTGACACAATGAAAACCCCCAGGAAAGGTCCCCATCCTCAGTGCCTGGCTTGTCCTGCCACCCTGCGCCAGTCTAAGCACAGACATACACTGGAGAGAAACCTCCAGAGAGCCATCGAAGAAAAGGTTTAGCAAGGGAATTACCCATTAATCAAGAAGGGGGGATCTTAAGAATTCAGATTAAATTGTCACCTTTCTGTATCCATCTGCAAATCTTATAAAATGCTTTATATTTGCTTGTTGGAAACAAAGTTTCTCAATGACAGCTGAAATATATTCATGTGGGGAAATACAGAAAAGGCCATTTCTACTTCAAACACCTGTCTTCCAGTGTTCTGTGATTATATACCACATGCCAATGCTTTTGTTCAACACCAGCCTGCAAAGTGCACTGGCAGCCTGGAAAGCTCCCTGCACACTGGGCTGCGTCCCCAACACGTGGCCAGCAGGGATTCTGCCCCCCTGCTCCACTCTAGGGAGATCCCCCTGCAATGCTTCCTCCAGCTTTGGGCCCATCAATATCGGAAGGACATCAACCTGTTGGAACAGGGCCAGAGGAGGCCACAGAAATGCTGTGAGGGCTGGAGCCCCTCTCCTGCTAGAACAGGCTGAGAGAGTTGAGGGAGTTCAGCCTGGAGGAGAGAAGGCTCTGGGGAGACCTCAGAGCCCCTTGCAGTCCCCAAAGGGGCTCCAGGAAAGCTGGTGAGGGACTCTTGATGTGGGAACGGAGCCACAGGACGAGGTAAAATGGTTTTACGCTGAAAGAGTAAGAGATTTAGATGAGATCTCAGGGAGAAATTCTTTGCTGTGAGGGTGGTGAGACCCTGGTCCAGGTTTCCCAGAGAAGCTGTGGCTGCCGCGTCCCTGGAGGTGTTGAAGGCCAGGTTGGATAGGGATTTGAGCAACCTGTTCCAGCGGGAGGTGTCCCTGCCCAGGGCAGGGGTTGGGACTGGATGGTCTGTAAGGTCCCTTCCATCTCAAGCCGTTCTATGATTCTATGAAAGGGAGCTCTAAGGACTACATTTCTAACAACTCTGGAGTAGAAATGTCTGTTTGTGGGTGGTGCAAAGCCCATCTGGGTGACAGCTCACAGAGTCCCTCACCTCCTGGGGCTCTGTGTGTTCCAGGACTCATCATGGCCTCATGGGACACAAAGTACTGCACCAGCCCGCACAACACATTTTGTCCAATTTCATTAGAGTTGGAAGGGCTGCAGTGGGTTATGTTAGGGAGCTTTTTCCTATCTGTGGTGAGCAGTGCTATATGGATTTTGAAGCCTCTTATGTGAGGATGTGGGATCCTTTTCACTCCTCACCTTTTAATGATGATCAAATCCTGTGAGGGTCACTGCCAGAACTTTGTCTTAGTGGTCATCAGGTATGCCAAAGCTTGAAAGGAAATGTTACCCAAACCTATCTTTTAAAAAGAACAACTTTAAAAACAGAGTCCCAGTTTCAGGACCATGTTGTAAAAAAGGACTGAAAAAATTATTGTGTAATTGGAAGGCCTGAGTTCTCTGTACCCAAAGCCGTTATTTAATGCCATAGCAACGTGAAAAACTCTTACAGGAAATCTATTTTAGCATTACAGCTGCTGCCAGGGTGAGGTGAGACTGCTGTAAGCAGTGCTGTGGCTCATGGGGCAGCTTTAACCAGCTCACACTGTTGAGTTTTGCTGGGGCTGGTGCGGCAATTAGCAGTGAGAGAGATAAATTGGATGGGTCGGCAGGGCCTCAAACACCTGGTCTGTAGGGTGCTACCTGGTCTTGCGGGCTGACTGAGCATTGTGGACACCTGGCCTGAGACCTGCAAATAAGAGAGCTTGTGAGTGTCCGGTTAATTCACATTAATAGGCAAAGCTTGGCAAATTTTCAGAAGCATGTAATGTTATCCTGAAGTAAGATCTTCTTATCCTGAAGTAAGTTTTAGATTATTAACTAAATTAAGCATTTAAAGAGTATGAGACTGGGAGAAAAGGGGTGCCTTTTCTCTGTCTACCTGTTAGGGTTTGGGACTGCTATTTTTCATCTGATCTCTTCCTTTTTGCTAAGACTCCCGTGCAGCTTGGGTGCTGGATGTAGCAGCAGGAGGGTTCCCAGTGCAGTGAGGCTAATGGCTGGCTGGGCTGGGGCTAGCAGTGTTCCCTGCCATGTCCCTGATCACCTGGGACCAGGACAGCCAGGCAGCAGCCCCTGGCCACCCTGGCACCCAGCGTGGACTCTCTGACGAGTAGCTTTGTCTGTCCCACCAGTAACCCAGTGGGCTTCTCCCACTGCTTCTGGTGCTCACACCACCCCAGGTTTATTTCAGGATTGTGCGAGCAGTTTCCAGAGTGAGATTCAGAGGGAACTGCTTCAGACAATCCAAATTGGATTCCTGCAGCATGGAAAAGAGACATTTTGAATGCAAAACTCTCTAGTGCAGGAGGTGTATTTTTCCCAGTCAAGAGTCAGAGCTTCTTTGTGGATGGCCAGAAGCATGGCAGAGCTCGGCAAAAGGCTGTGCAGAAATTGCTCTACCTAGAGGCTCGCATGGAACACAGACATGGCTTGCATTAGTAAAATGGACCTTAATTGCACAGAGGCTCTGTGCTGTCCTCCATCAGCAAGATGCTGGGGTGTTGTCCTGCTGCTGGGATGCAGTGCTGGGAAACATGGTTTTAAATGTTCCCATCCTGCATTTCTGAGGTGCTGTAGGGAAAACTTTCATCTCTGTTTTGCTTTCTGAACGTATTAAAAGCTCACCAGTCGTGCACCTGGGATGGAGGAATGGCCTTTGCTCAGTGGGGCTGGTCCTTTGGATGAGAGAAGCCAAAGGCAGACTGCCTTTGCTGCTGCAGCCCAATGCACCGTCCAGGTCTGCTCTGGGATTTTTGTTTTCTTTTTACCATGCACCAGAGTACAGAAGAAAGAAATTATTTTTTCAATTCTTCGATTATTTTTTTTTAAAGATGCTGGTGCATGAGAAGGTATTATCATACAAAGATTTTTCTGCAACATTTCAAAAAAAATATTAAAGCAAGATTAAAATATGACCATCTCCAAATAGCTCTTGCCTGGGGCTGTTACCCCCATGCCTGACAACAACCTCCCCAGAGTCCCAGCACCAGCTCCACTTCAACGCTGGAGATGGCTAGTTGTCATTAAAGCAAAACCCTGGCTCACATTTGCTGCAAAGGGCTTGAAAACATTCCACAAGGCACCCCAGAGACTGAGGAGCCAAAGACACAGAACAGAAACCCTTTGGCTATGATTAGTTTTAGAAGAGCAATATTGTCTTGGCTTATCTCACATGTCACAAGCAATATTGGGCTGTTTGGACACTTGATGGTGCAGCAGTTTGCCCCAGGGTGTTATATGGTACTGAGGTTTGGTCCTCATTTTGGACTCATTTTCCCAGGCTGCAGATTTTGCTGTCTTCAGATATACATCTTGTACTGGTCTTATTTTTAGTTTGGGGAGCATGCTATATGAATAGTTCACAGAATCACAGGTGTTGGAAGGGACCTCTGGAGATCATCTTGTCTAATCCCCCTGCCAGAGCAGGTTGCACAGGAACATGTCCAGGCAGGTTTTGAATGTCTCCAAAGACAGAGATTCCACACCCTCTCTGGGCAGCCTGTTCCAGGGCTCTGCCACCCTCAAAGTAAAGAAGTTCCTCCTTGCGTTTAGAGGGAACTTCTTATGTTCAAGTCTGTGCCTGTTACCTCTTGTCATTGCTACTCAATTGCAGCAAAACTAGTCATTTGAGGGGTAAAGTTTGCTGCTGATGGGGAAACATCTGACGCTCCTCTTCTGAATGTGGAGAGCCCAAACTGTGAGGGTGTTATCGCAGCTACACATGCCATCTGGGTGGCATGAGGCTGCTGGTGGGGCATCACAAACATTGCCCATGATGTGGCCAGGCATCCACAGCCTTTTGGATGAGATTCAAAACAAGGCAAAGTTGATGTGTCCGACTTTGCTTCCCCTTTTATTATGACCATTCATATATGGAGTTTGCTTTAGATGTGATGTTTAATTTTCACAACTGCTGTGCTAAGTGCGTGGGTCTTGCTTATGAAATCTGAAGTCTAGGGCTGGGCAGTGGAGATGACATTTGCCTACTTCAGCAGTTGCCCTTATGTTTGTCTCACATTTTTTAAAGTTCTGTTTTCTGGCTGTAACACAGGCAAAAGTAGTGCAATAGTGAGTGTAATGACGCCCTCCTACTAGTTTTTACTCGTGACTCCAGGGATTCTGGAGAAGTTCCTCTTGCTTCCCAGAAATGTAAGTGAAAGCAAAACCAGGCCTCAGATGTTTCCAGCCCTTGGCTGGGGTTTGAGGTGTGATTTATGGTGAGGGTTTTCCTGCCTTTCCAGAGGGATTCTGCTTTTCCTTCCAAGGGGTGAGATCCCTGCGCTGGAGGCAGCTGGCGTGCTCTCGCCTTGCCAGCAGCTCCAGAGAGGGCATGACTCCATTAGCTCCTCTAGCAAAACCAGCTTCCAGCTTAGCGGAGTCAGTGTAGGAGGCCGAGTTCTTTCTCAGCCTTTTAGACAAGCCACTCATCCATAAAGATACTGAAGCTTGCAGCTTCTAAAACTGTGGTCCGTCCAGGGCCATTTTGTGGTCCATTAAGAAATTAGAGGCTGTGCCTGGACCAGAGCAGCACAGTGCTTTGTTTCTTCCTGTAGCTCATTACCAGGCACAAATAATTTAACCCTTTGTTTCCCCCTCTGTAAAATACACACATCAGTGGTTATCTGCATCACATGAATATCAGATTGATGAATTAATGAGCAGTCCAGTGGTAACACTGTAACAGTTTGAAATTGTCTAATTGAATTAAGCACAAGATGTTAGTTACTTTATATGTATATGATTTTTTTCACCTTCTACTTTTTCTTGCAGGAAAAAACCAAAGTGGTTGAACCCTTGGACTACGAGAATGTGATCCTTCAACGTAAAGTTCAGATCTACAGTGATCCTCTCCGGGACCTGCTGATATTTCCAACTGAAGATGTATCTGTGAGTTTGCACTGGCTATTTCTTATGTTTGAGGCTCACTCGTCTCCAGTCCTGCTTACCTTGGAAAATTTCCACTGTTAGACACATATTGATTTTTGACTGCATTACTGATGCAGAAAATCAAAATGACCCACTAGTGGTCTGGGACCACCACATTTATTTAAGACAGGTATCAAGCCCTGAAGACTCAGTTTGCAACGAAACCATATTGTTCTTTTCCCTGCAGATCTCAGTCATCAGTCGGCAGAGAAGGACTGTCCAGTCCACAGTGCCAGAAGATGCTTTAAAGAAAGCTCAGAGTCTCTTTGTCAAAGAGGTAGGGGCAAAATGCCATGCAATGCTTCCTTCAGCATGTTCTCCCTTAAGCAAGATGCTCCGCTGTAGCTCCTGGGCTGTGAGGCTGAGGATCACTTGCTTTTTCCTATGTGGGAAGCACTGGTTGCCAGCACACTGGCCGCTTGCAATGGTTCTCATGCATTTTGTACACAGCAGACAAGGTGAGTGGAACCCCTGCCTGAGTGGCGAGGAGCATCCTGATGTCACGGGTCTGTTCTGTAAATTGCCACTATCCAGGACCATTCCCTCCAAGGGTGGTGGAACTAAGTGCCAGCATGGTCCACGTTGAGTTAGAGGCTCTACACTTCTGAGGAGAGAAAACTGGTGCCTTCTGGAAAGCAGTTCTCTCCCGGATCACTACTCCTTTTTTAAAGCCTTGGAGCAATGTAAATAAAAAATCAGTGGCTGTGTGGCAGGCCAGATGCTGTGTGATTTTTGTCTCTGTGCTGAAAAGGTTCTGTATGAAATTCTGTATTGCAGTGCAAAAAAAATGAAGCAGCTTTGTTCAAACCCTTTCCACTTGCACTAACCTCACCCAGCAGTCTGTAAACTTCAGATTTTGCCTGGTTTTATTTTGCTTGGTGTCACTTTCAAAGAGCTGCATTGTTTTCCTTTCAGTGCATTAAAACCTACAGCTCAGACTGGCATGTGGTAAACTACAAATATGAGGAATACTCAGGAGACTTTCGGATGTTGCCATGGTAAGTGTCACGCTCCCTTGGAATGCTAATATATGGTCACAGGGCTGTGGTTTGTTCAGGCTTAGGAGAAAAACCCTACCCTTTTTCCTGATGCCTGTCCCACAAGTGGCCTCTCCTCCAGAGGTATGTCACTCTGAAGACTGGAAAGCCAGAGGTTCACGTTATCATGCCGTTGTCACTCGGCTGTGCCAGGGAGATGCTGGCAGTATTGCCAGCATGGGTCGTTACTTCACATCCTGTCCACCAGCATGGATATTTGTCAGCCCCTTCTATCTAGAATGAGGTCAGACTCATGTGCAGCCTGGGCACATGGTAGGATGAACAGCATTAGTGTTGTCTGCTCACCCTGAATCGGGACACTCATTGTCCCCTGGGCTGGTGTTCTCTGTGTGCTAGATGTGGTGTTGCCACACTGAGCAGATCCTTTGTGCCATCCATGACTGAGATGTTGTTTTACAACCTTAGCACGGGGGTGTAGTACAATTGTTAGTGCTGGCAGCATGGAGACTTACATGTTGTGCCAGTGATTCCAGCCCAAAGCTAACTGGGTTTTTCAGACAGCCATATACAGCTGAGATTTCTGCTGGAATGCTATTTTCTCAGTGGTGCCACCGTCTCTGCTCTTGCTCTCTGTGCTCTGAGCGGGTCTGGATCATTGCTGGGACTGCTCATGTGCTGACAGCTTCCTCAATGCTTTTTCTTGTTAACTGGCTGAAGTGGGTCTGTTCTGAGGGTCTCACAAGGATGTGAAGCAGCAATGGGGCAACACTGTCGATCAAATCATATTAAAATTTGTGGATAACCTTGCAGTCTGATCTTGGTTCTTTTGGAAGATAAACTGGGCTGCTGCATCTCTATGTTTGCATAAATACAAGTCAGCAAAAACTGCAGAATCAGACAGCTAATATGTAGAAAGCTAATTACATACTGCTTGTGCCTAGTTTCTGTGAAATGCACTCAGAAGTTAGCTTTCTCCAGCTGTAAGGGGCTGTAGGTTTCTTGAAATCTATCTTCTGCAGGAGGACAGTTCTCTTGTGCTCTGTAGTCTACACTTTGGCTGTTGCTTCTGGACCCAGCTTCAGCTGCTGGCTGGGTGGACCCTCGTGTCCCGGACTTTAAAATGGAAATGTGTTGTGATTTCAGCAAATCCTTTAGGCCAGACAAGATTCCAAGCCATGTGTTTGAAATTGATGAAGACTTTGAAAAGGATGAGGTAATGAAATTTATTTTTCTTGTTCATATTCTTCTCTAAGATCTGTTAAAAAACAGATTTCACAAGGCAGAGTCAGAATTCAGTTCCCAAGAATGGTTTTCTGGTGAGATACTTCATACTGCAAAGATGGGACCAAAATGAGACAGTGATTTATTTCAAAATACAAGACAGTCTATTGGAGCCAAGAATTTTCTAAATTATCTGGAAGATTAGCTTTTTCACTTGGCTTTTTCACTTGAAATGCTGCAGCAGCAGAAGAGGAAAAAGAGGAATCCAAGCAATTATTAAGTAAAAACCTGTCCAATACTAAAAGCAGACACTTTTTTCAGTTTTCAACTACACTGCAATAATGGGATCCTCCTCCTAAAAAGTTTTGTGCTCTAACACATAACCTGCAATTCTTAAACCAGTCCCTTCTACCCACCATACTCACCATGTGTCCATCCCACTCTGTAGATACTGTGCAAATGTTCAGAGATGTTTCCTTCCTCTGGAATTTGGCATTTTCCTGCTCACCCCTCTGCAGGGAAGTCCCTGGAGGTGTTCAAGGCCAGGTTGGAGAGGGCTTTCAGCAGTCTGGTCAAGTGGGAGGGATCCCTGCCCAGACCTTTAAGATCCCTTCCAACCCAGACCATTCTGTGGTTCTATATAATAAGATATGCAGCCTTGGAGCTCTTCTGTGGGACTGAGCTGGGGGCTGTGGCAATTGGGACACCTCAAACCTGGTGCTTATTTTGGCCGCTGCAGATGCTGTGTTTCCCTGTGCATATCACATTTGCTACAACAGGGGGGAGGGGTAGCATTCTTCTGTCTCAAGTACCACATGCAGCTTAATTCACACACATGACATTAAGAAGTTGTAGTTTACAGTGGAAGGAGTTTAGCCCAGCTATTTAAAACCTGCATGGCACCAAGATGCTGCCACTGAGGATCTAGAGAGGAAAGGGACATTTCTTTCCTGCAGAACTGAAGATTTGAAGGGGCTGTTCCATGCGCATGTCTTACAGTTGCCATGAATGCCCCAGCACACCTCAGATCTGGACTGGGATGGCTTTTTCCTAAATGGAAATATATTTTCAAGTTTGGCCTTTATTTTCTTTGGCTGCAATGTCAGTTTGCATTACATTGTTAACTTGAGCTATTGTCTCTTTAATGTCTAATTTGGGCTGAAGACCAAGCTGTGTGTATGTTATCAAAGTGCTTCTAAAAAACCCAAAAGAACAAAAAAATGCTATCAAAATTTGGTGGAGACCTTTTTTCTTTTGGCCAGTGTCCCAAATACTCAAACAAGTAAAGTTATGATGTTGGTTATGGAAGAGCAGCAGATATTTTGGCATCTGTATCTTTTGGCATGGTCATATCTAAAGGTTTCTGTTACAGTTTTGTGACAGAACATTTGCATTAGAATTATGTAATGGAAACTCAAGTAAAAGAAATCTCTTGATGAAAAAAGGCGAACCATTATAAAGGAGGAATCATGGGCTGTTTTACCCAGGGAAACAAAGAACCAGAAAATTTACTTTGTAGTTGGAAGTTTGACAAGAAAAGAGAGAAAACCTGCCATTTGGGATAGAGGAAATGAAATAAACCAGTCCCTGTGTAGCTCATTGGCAGACATTCCAGGTCCGCCTCTGCTGCTGAGTCAGTGGAAGTCCCAGGGTGAGGTTTTTTCCATCAGTCTGGAATCTCATTTTCCTCCCTCCCAGAGGAGGTCACAGCTTGGTACGGGTGGATGGACCGCTCTTCTCCCCTTCTGGGCCCATAGGGCAGGAGCAGAGCTGGAAATCCCAGTTGGTATGCCAAGAACAGCCTGGTTCAGCCACCTGGAACTTTTTGTTTTGATAAATGTGAAACCAGTCAGTTTCTTTTCAGGTAACAGGCTTGCTGGTTTTGCTCAAATTTAAAATGGAGAGTTGATTTATAAAAAGGAAAATGACAAAACAAGCCTGAGTTCTGCATTTTGCAACTTCCTAAACAGACCATTTTGAAAATTTCCTTCTTCCCCACGTTTTTCAAGTATTGCATAAGAACCAACATGCGTTTCCTTCTTGCAAAATTGCTGTGCGGTGCTCTCAGTGTAGATATAATCTCATTCTTGGAAAGAAGTAATGCTGAAATATTTTGTGCTAATACTGTAGTGTAGTTGTACATGTGCGTTCTACATGCTACCAGATCACTGTAGTTAAAACAGTATTGCTTTCCAGACTGGACATATCATTTGTGTTCAAGGGAGATTTAGCATGGGAGGCAGTTCACCCCCTTTTTCGAGTCTTTTACTCTCTTTCAGGATTCCTCATCCCTCTGCTCCCAGAAGGGTGGTGTGATAAAGCAAGGCTGGCTGCATAAAGCAAACATAAATAGCACAATCACTGTTACCATGAAGGTGAGTTTGATCCAGTGTTACAGTAATTGTGAACGAGGCATAAGGTTTAATTTCAGACCACATCTCTAAAGCTAGCAGGAGTGCAATGGGTGGGCTTGGGTTTGGGTGGGCGTCCGTCCCTCTTGCAGAATATCCCAAGGGGGACTGGAAAACCTAGTCTACAGCAGCCTTTGACCCATCCATCCCCAGATTGTAAGACTTCAATATATAAGATTATAAAACTTCCCATATTATAAATACTTCAAATCCTGACAGGCAAGCTGAACAAAAATGTGAAGGATGCTCTAGTAAACCAAGGTATAAGGCTCTGGTTGAGGTAGGCCAGGCAGTTGATGATGTGAATGACAGGGCCCTGCAGAAAGCTGGAGAGGAAACTTTTACAAGGGCATGTAGTGACAGGTGTAAAAGCTACAAACTGTAAAAGGGTAGATTTACATTAGATCTCAGAAATAAGTTCTTTGCTGTGCTGGTTGTGAGACACTGGTCCAGGTTGCCCAGAGAAGCTGTGGCTGCCCCATCCCTTGAGGTGTTCAAGGCCAGGTTGGACAGGGCTTTGAACAACCTGGTCTGGTGGGAGGTGTCCCTGCCCAGGGCAGGAGTTGGGACTGGATGGTGTGTAAGGTCCCTTCCAGCTCTAACTATTCCATGATTCTATGATTCTGGAAGAGCAGCTGAGGCCCAGAAGAGGAATGATGAAACAGCTGCAAAGAAGACTTTCTGAATTGATAGTTTCCTTGCTGGTAGGAAATATGTATGGAGGCCAAATATAAATGGAAATGACGAGTCTTTGCTTTAAAAGTGGGGGTGATATTACCAAGGAGATGTAGCATTACTTGCCTACAAGCAACAGCTGCTTTGATTCCTATTCTCTGTATGTAATCTGGTGTGACATTGCTTAGACTTTGCAATGCAAGTTTTCAATAGTTCCACTGCAGGTTTTGCTGTGGCAATGAACCCATCTGTTGTTCCACCACACAGCTGCCCTGTTACAGTGTAGAGAGAATATTAGGAAGTTACGCTTAACTGTGCAGCTGAAGGATGGCTGCAACGAGGCTTGCTGCTTTGTGAGCACATTGGGAAATCTCAAAACTCTCAGTTTTTCAGAGGTTTGATGCAATGAGTTATTTTGAACGTGTTCAGCCTTAGCACAGCTCTGAGAGGCAGCTGTGCTATGGCAGAAGCAAACGCGTCCATCTTTGCAGCGTGGATTATTTCATTGTGGTGACGTGCTGAGCTGTCAGTACCTCACAGTTGCTCAGCATGTGCAGAGTGTATTTTGTGGAGAACCAGCCTGTAATTAGGCTACAGCTGCCAACCTTTATTTCAGAGTACCACATCTTTTGCAGAGAACTTCCCTGGCTTGGCCCCGCTCTCTTGCTGTCTGTGTTGTAGTGTGTCAGTGTGCTGCATTACAGCCATGCTGTCAGGATTTTCCCTCTTTCTTTTTTTTATCTCTGCCCAGATGGACTTCCCCAGTTCTTCAGCTGTCCCTTTGTGATTGCTGTGCTCACCAATAGCGTCTGTAGTCTGAGCAGGGGGGATGTTCCATCTGCTCCCACTATTCAATTAAAATGACTGTAGTCTTCTGACAATTATTTCTGACAGCAGTGCTTGCAAGGGGGCAAGATCATACAAATAATATTTGCTGCTTGCTTCTGCATTTGCTTTTGAACACAATTCTGAAAATGCAAATGGTTTAGCATGAAATCCCATACCTATGAGGGGTATTAGTCCTATAATGTCTAGAGAGATCTGTCATGGGTTTCTGTAGCATCCATTGCCAAAGCTTCTGTGATTGATTCAACAAAATGCTAAATCAGTGTTTAAGCTGGTTTACACTTAGCATACGATTTCCACGTATTTCCATGCTTTTTTGAACTAAAGGTTTAGTTAAATCTTGTGAAACTTAAAGCTCATTAACCCTTGGGGTATCTCTACACCTAACTACTCATCTAAATGATGCCAGAGGTTCCCTTTCAGAGGGCTTGGGTTACCATTCAGAGCACAATGGTCCCTTCCAGTTATGTGCAAGTAAACATGTGGGTTTATTGAACATTTGCTAGTGTCAGTAATAATGTGAGCTGGAAATTTACTCATGGTCTCCCATCTGGGATGAAAAATCCTGTATTTATCCATAGATCTTGCAGATATGCAGCGCAGTGGAAACACTCACAGAGCTGCTTGCCCTGGCTTTCTTCGGGATTCTCCTAACACAGATATCTAGCAACTGTGAATTGCATCCTGTTCCTTACAGACCTGAGAGCATATGGTGCTACTGTAATTGCTGCCAAAATGCTCTCCTGAATTATAGTCCAGTTCTTGTTGGTGAATAAACATGACGGAAGGTGTTCTGAGATGATCGAAAGCTTTTTTATTATTATTATTAATACAGTCTTCATAAAAAACAATATCTCAAACATAGGAATATTTCTCACAAACTTTCTGAAGTGAGAAATGAACACGAAGCCAAAGCCAGTTCATGAAAATAGGCTTGTATTTTAAAAAAAACCCACCACAAAACCCCACAAAAAAAACCCAGGCAGGCAAATGGATTGCAGTGTCCCTTGGCTTACACTTGAGTGCTAGGAATTTCCACATGTCTGTTCCAAAGTCTTCTGGAGAAATGCTTTGTAATTCTAACCAAGGTCTTTATCAAAAAGGGTCTGGAAATACCTGCTCTAGGGGGAGATGAATCTTCAAACAATCTGCTGATCTGAATTTACTGTACAGCATTATTTTTTAAAGATAAATGAGGCTGGAGACAGCTGAGAGATGAGACAGAAGCCCTTGGGCTTTGCTTTAGATGGGCAACACCCAAGTAACAAAAAGGACATTAAAGATGACAACAAAATCTGTCTTTACAAAAATAATACTCAAAGGGGTGAGTCTGCAATGCTCTAGGGTCATTGGTGTTTCTTGTTATGGTATGTTCTCAATGCCAGGAGGGCAGATACTGAAACTGAGACTGGTTTGTGATATACAAGAGTGAATACTTGCATGAGCAAGACTTTGTTCTTTTGCAGGTATTCAAGAGGAGGTATTTCTACTTGTCACAACTCACAGATGGCTCCTATATTCTTAATTCCTACAAAGATGAGAAAATTTCAAAAGAATCCAAAGGCTGTATTTTCTTGGACGCTTGCAGTGATGTTGTGCAGGTGGGTGTGCTTTCTGCAGAGCTGTACCTGAGCTTGTGCATTGCTAGCTTGGAGACAGAAATGCTGTCTCAGGGTATGTGCCATCATGGGGTGAGAGCATGGATTTACAAACAAACCCAGAGCTGGTTTGCTCTGTCAGCCAGTTTGATTAAAAGGCAGGCAAGACATTTCATAACCATGCCATACTTTTGGCCAGGAAGACAGCAAGTGGAAGAACTCCCATCAGAGTAAAATGGAAGTGTTTCATCATTGCTTCTTCTGCTGTCTCCCTGCTCTGTCCATCTCCTTTACCTGGTTATTGTAGGTCAGATGCCTTTCAAGGCACCCTGAGGGCTGGAGTCAGTAAGTAAATGGTGTGACTTTCTCTTGGATACCTTCCTCCTCGGTTTGCTGCTCATACTGGCTTCTTGTTTCTCATTATGTCCTGATAGGTCCATGCAAACATGCAGCCCTTTGAGAATTAGGACCTGCAAAGAGCTCATAAGGCTTTAGGGGATAGGTATTTTTATGGGACTTGAATCTAGGTTTGCTTCTTTATGCCGAGAGTGGAGTGCGGTGTGGATCACTGTCATGCCTTCTGCCGTTCTGTCTCTGCAGAAGCCTCAAGCACCAAGTGTAGTGGAGCTGATACAGAGCAGCTTAAATTCCTCTAGCAGTTTATGTCAGCATGGATGAGTCAGAGCTATGTGTTTCTGTTTATCTTTCTGCACACAGTCAAAGCAGCAGTGCACATGCCTTGGTGATGTACAGGATGTACTTCCCAAGTTGCACCAGATTTGCTTTGGCTTCTCATTGGAAAATGCTCTTTAAAGGCCATCAGAGCTCAGAAAAGTTGCATTGAACCATTTGTTTTTAAGGTAGATGCCTCTAAGTGTTCTGGATTGTGACATTACTTACTGTGTCAGTGGCTGTGGTTCAGTCTGGTTTTCATCTGCTCTCGGAATATCTGGCGGCCATGGAGCTGCGTACAGCTTGGTGGCAGCCCTGAAGTCCTTTGTGATTCAGGCTGCAGGAGAGGCGCTGATTCAAGGAGGGTGCTGGCCTGGTTGTGTGGGTTTTTTTCCTGTTATATTTCAGTTCAGAATGCTTTCACAGACACGACCCTTATGGCAGGTACTGTGTGGAGTTGTTGAGGAAAATGTAATACAAATCTTGGTCTTTCTTGTTTGTTTGTTCAGTGTCCTAAAATGCGCCGTTATGCCTTTGAACTCAAGACAATAGACAAGTACAGCCACTATCTGGCAGCTGAAACTGAGCAGGAGATGGAAGAGTGGCTGGTAACTCTAAGAAAGATCATACAAAGCAATACTGAGAGCTTGGTGCGAGAGAAGAAAGATACTGTGGAATCTGTGCAAGGTCAGTTTATAAACAAACACCTACCTTCACCCTTCTCCAGCAGAATGCAAGCAGTGTGCCTGCCGAAATGTTTGCTTTTCTTTCTGGATTAACAGCAAGAATTGTGGCTGACACATGATGTCATGGAAAAGGGCTTAGTATAAAGTAGATGATAGTCTGATCTGAGGAGTAACAGTGGAGGGAAACATGACCCTTCCTCTGGATGGGAAATCCATGGCAAAATTTCAAGACTTCTGGAAAATTGGCTAAAGTTCTGCTTTGGAACAGCCTAGCAGGCTCTAGTAGTATACTCTGGTACTAGTATTGTGTGGAAAAATCTTACTCCTGAGGAATGGAAAAATCTCTATAAACTGTTTCTCTGCTATTCTAAGCAAATACTGCAGGATAATTTCTGGCAGAATAGTGCTCCTGCAGTTGTTTTGAATGTGTATATTATTGTGTCCTTGCAGGTGATGAATCAAGCACCCAGGGAAAATCAGAAAACATCCTGGAGAGCCTGGAGAGAAGCATGCATCCGGAGCTGATGAAGGTACTGTGTTTGTAGAGATTGCACCCCATCCTCCCCACATGACTCTGTGGCAATGATCACTTAAGTCTCAATTGTATGCTGAAAGCAGAAGCAGAAGCAGCAGCAGCCAAAAACAAGAAGCACCTTGATTCACATAAGCAGCTTGCCTTTATTCACATACATCCAGCTATATTTACAGGGGTAGTTTCTAATGTGTTTTGCCAAACAGGATGAGCACCCCTGTTCTCACAGAATGCGGCTGTTTTCAGCCACATCGCTCTACACACACTCCTCCAGGCGGTTTTCCAGCCTGACCTTCACAGACATACACACAGGTGTTTTTTTCTGTCTGGCCAGCTTTAAACAACCTTGCTTTCAAAGCAATATAGTCTTAATTCTGATTAAGTTTTGTTTGATCTGCTATATGTTCAGAAGAGTTCTAAAATACATCTTGATCAGTCTTCCAGATATTCTGCATAGCCGCAACATGAATCCAAAAGGGATTCTCCATGTTCTGTGCATTCAGCTCCAGGGGAGCTGGGCAGGCACCGAGTGCTCTGGGGTTTCTGTTCTCTTTTCTGAGAGTTCATGGATGTAGCTCCATGGTTTAAGACTGCATACTCCTCGCCTCCATGTATGAGGAGATTAAGGAAAAACAGACTTGGAGAGAATGAAGGGCTGCTGTGGTTGGTACTGCTTGTCCATACTCAGCAGGGGAGATCATCCTGGCCAGGGGAGCAGAGGGGCAGTTCAATGGCAGCCACTTCCTGTTCGTGATCCTGAGTATGGTTGCCTACTTCTGTCTGCTTTCCCATCTGGTAGAGCCACATCACTTTACTGTCATTGCACTGTCTTGGTGACAACAGCTGAGCAGCCTTGCATCGTCTCACATATCACAAAGGGAACCTGAAAAATATGTGCTTGCTTCCATTCCTTCCAAATTATGAATGTTTGCCTCTGTGTGACCAGCAGTAATACCAGTGCTTTCCTTTTGCCCTAGTATGGAAGAGAAACAGATCAGCTGAATAGACTGAGCAGAAAAGATGGAAGACAAAACCTCTTTTCTTTCGACCCAGAAGTCCAGGTAAACATGCCCATATTTGCAAACACAAAGTTTTGCTCTCTGTAAGAGCTCCCTGGGTGTCAGGCCTCACCTGTTCCCCTGTGTGGCCGCAGCCCTTGCCTACAGAGACAGTCTGTTTTTCCATGGATTGGAGAATAAAAGCACAGCTCATGTCCCTGTCAGTGAGAGCAGAACAAGTTGTCACTGCTCAGGTGATACTTCAGATAAAGGGAGGACTCACAGCAGCCTCACATGTGGCCTGTCTTCAGCTTTCCTGGATTCTGTGTGATGCATCTGGATGTTGTTGGCTTGTTTTCTTCTTGGCTTTGACGTCTTCGCTGAGCTCTCTGCCAAGGTCCAGGTGTGGGATTTCAGTGGAATGAACTGCAATTGTTAAGACAGTTTTAGAGAGCTGTTCCAAGTGATTTCATAGTTTCTAATTCTCCTTCTGGCATACTTTGGCTTGTTCACACCTGTGAAAAATAATTCTCTGGTTTAACAGGAAAATGTAATTAGTCTTTAAAAGGTTTACTTGTACAAAATAAGCTTGTCTCTTGGCACTTCCTTAAAGTCTTTAACAGGAAGAATATAAGTGTCTAGGAGGCTTTTTTTTTTTTTTTATAAGAGAAGCCTTGAGGAGTTTCCTATATTCTAGCTAGATAATAAAAATGGAAATATTATTCAGTGTGGATCACTAAGGTATCATTTTTTACCTAACCAAATAGTTATGCTGAATTTGCTGCCCTCCCTCTGTACTCAGATCTTTTCATTCTGATGTGGGTCAGTCAGATCTGCTTATAACAGTCAGAATCACGGCCCTAGTCAGTGCTTGTGTTCATGTGCCCTCTTTTGTGCCTGGTGCTAAGGAAACTGGGATCAGGAACATACACCCACTGTATACTATCCTCATCCTCTTTAACAAGTCAAATCATCCAAAGGAAGTAGGGGAAACAATGGGAAGAGTTTCACAGAATTGGATTAACAGCAGCCTATTTTGCTGAAATGACTTGGTTGTGAGATAGATACTAATGCCCCGAGTTTCACAAGGATGAAGGTCTTTATCTCGCTGAAGGTTCTTTGGTCGCGTACGTATGTGCTCTCTGGGAAGAGCAGATCTCCAGGCACAGCCCAGGGCTGGCTGTTCTGGGTTGGGAAGGAGGTGATTATAATCAAGACTGTTTGGATTTCCCAGCCGGCTCTGCAGACGATCTTTGTGGTTTCTAACCATGACGGTTATTGCTGTGCATCTAGAAATGCCTTCCACTTTGACATGTTGTTCACGATCCCAATAGAGTGTACCTTCTCTCTATTTCAGACACAGGGACCATCTCTTTAACTAGTCAAATCTTCAAAGTGGAAGATACTTTTCTGAGTGTAACAACGGCTTATGTTCCACTTTCTTCCCCAAGCTCTAAATGGTGTTTGGGAAGATCCACAGGGTTACAGCAAAGCAGGAAGGAACTGAAATCATACTGAGGTTTCATTTTCTGTGCTCTATAAACCAGATCGCTAAAAATTGATACATTCTCATGAACTCACATCTTGAATACATTTGTGTAAGATCACCAAATGGCACTCATTTGTGAATGTCTTGTACATTTTGTACCACTTTAAAATAAAATTGGTTAAGTATTGGCTGTAATGTGATCCTTGAAAGTTATTCAGGGGGTTAGTTTCTTTTTTAATGAGACCGGATTTGTTTGTTTGCTGTCTAGAAGCTAGACTTCTCAGGAATCGAGCCAGACGTGAAGCCATTTGAGGAAAAATGCAGCAGGCGCTTCATGGTGTGCTGCCAGGACTTCTCCCTTAACCTCCTCGCTCAGCTTGGAGACAGGTCGGAAGGAGGACCCACCAATGTAAGGGAAGCTCTGGCGTGTCCTGCTTTGTCTTCTTTTCACCAGCAAGAAAAATCCTTGGCAGATTAATATGGGTGGATAAAAACATCCCGTTTTACCGTGAGCTCTGATGGGACCTGGGCAGGCAGTGGCTGCTGCCCTGGGTCATTGCAGGATTGGTCTGCCTTGGTATTTTGGTGTTCCAAAAATGTATTTGGGGACAGTGTCTGTCATGCCTCAGTCTGCTAGTAACTGGGACCGCTGGTAACCCAGCGGTTCAGAAACACAGGGTATAGGAGGCATGTGTCTACCGCGTTCTGGGCGCCTGTGAAAGTCCTGTTGGATTAAGCTCCATCTCCAAACTACTCACTGCTGTGTTTTATTTCATTTCCCCTAATGGCAAGGGATTCTCCTGTTCTGAAACCTTCTTCTGACTCCCAGCCTAACTATATTCTCAGCCACTTTATTATATGCATTTGTTATTGTGCCAAAGTTGTGCCTCAACCGAAAAAGCTCTTCCTTGTATTTTCTGAGCTTTTGTCTGTAGCCAGCTATTACACCTCTCCTCAGCCTTCGTTCCACCAGGCCAAACAGACCAGGCTCCTCCAGCCTCTCCTCCCAAAATTGCTGTCATGTCCTGCACTTGTTGGAGTTGACCCTTTACATGAGGGTGCCAGAGCAGCAGAGAGCATCATGGGGGGGCAGAGGCACCGACCCATCCTTGCTGGTCACACTGTCTAGTGGCTGTTAGAATCGCAAAGACTTTATCGCAATGGTTTTATAACGCCAGCACACAAGACACATGTGGCTCGTTCTCCTCAGTAACTCCCAGCAGATGGATGTGTTACTGATGGCAGACATTCTTGTTATTCATCCTTAATCAGGCCCCAAGTCAGACCTGATCAGCTTGTTTTTAGTATTAATGTAATGCCTCCAAGTTATGCTGTAATGTCTTGGATGCACTACAGTCTTATCTTCAGGCCTTTGCTTTTATCTTTACATGGACACATGCCTGATAGGATCTTTCAATTAAAAATACATGGAATTTTTGCCACTTGCCTTGTGCTGTTGAGGTCAATAGCTACAAATTACATGACACATTTCGCACATGCAGTTCCTCAGCAGCATTAGCCTTGTGTTTGAGCTCTCCTGTCTGGAAAAGCTGCCTTTCCTCCTGTGCTGCCTAGCCAGAGCAGCTGAGGAACACTTTGACTACCTTGCAGTTGGGCCATCCAGAGCTGATTGACTTTGGACAATAAGTAAAGTGGTCCTTAATTATGTGAAAATAAACACTCTTAAGTTGATTTCTTTCACATTGCATGGGATAAACAGCAATAGTCAATAGATTTGTGTCATCTTTTCTTCCTAATTTCATAGTTTATCATGTATATAAAAAACCCTATGGATTTCCTTGATGGTTTTAAAGTAACTTTCCTCAAATTGACTAGATCAAAATGTGAGATGGTGTGAGGGGAAAAATAGTGTTGTGTATTTGTAAAGCAAATAAGCATAGGTTTTCTGCAAGAATTTTGTGAAATGCTGATGTACAAAATTAAAGGAACAAGCAAATGCAGAAGGCAAACCTAGCAGGGAAGGCAATGCATGTTGATATTCTTGAGCCTGTAATGTGCTTTTTTTTTTTTTTTTACATTTATATTCAATCAAATTTCCAGATTGAGCCCTTCTTCCTAAGCTTGGCATTATTTGACCTGAAAAATAATTGCAAGATTTCAGCTGACTTCCATGTGGACTTGAACCCTCCATCTGTCCGTGACATGCTGCCGGATAACTCTGCATCCAGAGCAGAGGGCACCAGGGGACATTTGCTGGGCAAGAGCCTCATGCACGGGGTCCCTGAATCTTGCCTATGCTACATAAAACAGGTGAAGAACTGTTTTCTGCTCATTCTGTGTCTCTGTGTAGGCTATGGCTGTTCAGTAGCATTGTAGTGTGTTATTATCCACTGTGTGGAGGGGCAAAAGTCAGCTTCTCTCTTGAGCAGTGAGGTTTTGGTCAGCATCTCAACCCAGTTGCAACTTTGGGCTCACTGGCAGCAACAGGCAAAGCACCAGGTAGAGCTCTTCAAGATTTGGCCTTGCTCAGGCCATGTGAGCACCCATGGCCCACCCACTGCAGGAACCAGAGGAGGGTCTGTGTGGGCTGTGGGAAGGGACAGCGAGATGACTGGGGCCAAACCCAGTGGTGCAGGGTGTCCTGCTCTCTGACCGGCTAATGTCTATCTATTGCAGGGGGTTTTCTCCGTGACTGACCCACACATGGAGATTTTCCTGGTGATCCGTGTGGAGAAGGTGCTGCAGGGCAGCATTACACACTGTGCAGAGCCGTACATGAAAAACTCGGACCCGGGGAAGGTATTGGATGAGGCAGTGGGCCATGAGGTTATCTGCTTAGTGATGCTGTCTGCTGCTGCAGGGAGTAGTATTGTCTGAAATATGGGGTGTTTCTGCTGCTCTTTAGCTTCTTTCTGGCAAATACTGTTCTTTGTCCATTCTGCTCTTGCACCCGGGCTGGCTTCAGCTGGGCTGTCCAGGGATATTCAGTTCCTTCCCCTGGAAAGAGGCAGAGCATTTTCAGAAAGAGTCAAGGTGTTGGGGTAGAGCATTCCCCCATTATGTTTCAACATAGACAAAGCCTGGGGCTGGCAGCATAAAGGTGGGACACTTCATCCCCGGAAAACGGGCTACACTGCTACATGGTGCTACATACCATCTCTTAGCACTCTTAGACTAGATACTGGAAAAAATTTTGAATAACCGAAAGGGTTATCAAACATTGGAACAGGCTGCCTAGGGAAGTGGTTGAGTCACCATCCCTGGATGTATTTAAAAGCTGGGCAGACATGGTGCTGAGGGACATGGTTTAGTGATGGTTTCTGTCAGTGTTAGTTTGATGGTTGGACTCAATGATCTGAAAGGTCCCTTCCAACATAGGCAATTCTATGATTCTACATGCAGTGGTCCTGGGTAACCCCTACTGGGAACAGCGATGTTTCAATAGCAGCAAAACATGGACTTCACCCTTTATTCTGCTTTCCCTGCCCCTGTCTTGCTCCATGCAGACTGCCATGATCATATGGGGAGGAACTTGCACAGAGAGTGGTCAGGGATGTGCCCTGGAGCTGTCGGCATCAGTCTGTGTGTGCCAGGTGGAGCTGATGCTGTCCTGCTGTAGCCAGTCAAAATTAGTCTCTGGAAAATCAATGCATGGAACACCTGGTATGTGCTGACATTCCCTCAACACACTTCATAAGTTCGTGTGTGGTGTGGCAATTACAGTCAGTTTTGGAAAATAAACTAGTACTATTTAGAAAATAAAATACTAATACCCTGACCTACAGAATCCAGAGCAGTTTTAATACGATTTTAATACGATTGAAACCATGTCATGTTTGCTATTGCGTTGCAAAAGTGCTAAATGTGCGTGGTGTGAACTGATAGACAGGGGTGTCTATCAGTGCTGCTCTGTGTGTTTTGCCAGGAAAACTGCGGAGCAGAGAACAGAGAGTTTCTTCTTCCTGGAGAGTGCAGTGCTCTTCCCTCCTTCCCCAGGGCAGTGTGGATGCTGTGGCACAGACTAACCTTTCTTGTGTTTTGCAGACTGCCCAGAAGGTCCATAAAGTGGCCAAGCAGGTGTGCAGCCGTCTGGGCCAGTACAGGATGCCCTTCGGCTGGGCTGCCAGGTCAGTCATGTCAGCTATGCTGGCCACTGCAGAGCTGCCACCACTGGTTATCTGGGTTGCAATGATGCAATCTGGCCTGGCGAGCCAAGGAACAAGCCACTGGAGTCAGTGAAGTTGCAGCCGAGGGCAAGATCTGGCTCTGATTCTCAAGATAGAATGGGGATTAGCCTGAGATGGTCTGTATAAAATTAGAAACAAAATATTAAAAGTAAACAGTGCTGGGAAGACAGTAACCTTCCTGCTGACCTGTAGCTACTGTTATGGGGGTAGAACATATCTAGGGACAAATTACCTTGTCCCATACTACCACAGGAACTAATGCAGAAATTCCCTCCTGGCACCAGCCATTGCCAGGGAGAGTATGAGAGGGGAGGACCTCCTGGGATGGCAGGGGCAATCTTCTCGGGCTTAGACTCTGCTTTAATTAATGTTCTTGGGAATGACTGGAGATAGTGATCCCATTCCCTCACTGTTCTTCTACTGGGACTGATAGAGGACATCAGTGTCTGCATATTTATCAGTGTTTAGGAGATGTCTCTCTTCTTTCCTTCAGACCAGTTTTCAAAGACTCACAGGGCACTCTTGATGCTGAAGGAAAATTCTCACCTCTGTATAAGCAAGACAGTGGCAAACTCTCAAATGAAGATATGCTGAAGCTTTTAGCAGAGTATAAGAAGTAAGTGTAAGAGACTGGTGCAGAGGCTGAGCAGGCATTTTAATACATACTTGTAAACACTAAAGTGTAAGCATGAGAGTAATTTTTAAAATGCTCAGAGGGTAACAAAAAGCACTGCTAATGTGTTCAGCACCCAAGCTTTCAAGGTTCACACTCTTGTTCCTTTCTCCCTAACACAGACCAGAGAAGACAAAACTGCAGGTCATTCCAGCCCAGTTGAATATCATTATCAAAGACATCCCACTTGACTTCACAAGTAAGCATCTTGCATCATAAAATATGCTGATGGTCTTAAAATGCCATTGGCTCTAGCCTCAGGAGTTAATGTTTCTGTAGGGAATTTTGCTGCTTCATTAACCAGAGTATCTAAGGGCTGCAATGAGTATCTAAGGGCTCAGCACAACCACTCACTTGTAAGTTTCTCTGGTGGATTCTGTGGAGGGATGTGCTCCAAGTGCATCTGTTTTGCAGTCTGGCCATCACATCCTAAATCTGAAGTAAGCCATCTGCCTGCTTTTGCTGTTACTATTATAGCAATCTTATATAACGTTTTTGATTCATAACACCAGAGGGCTTAACGAGCACAGTCACTGTGATTCTGTACTTTGCATTTAAAGAAACTGAGGCAAAGAAAGGACTCGTGATGTGTTCAGTGTCACTCCATGGGCCTCTGGCAGCTCCTATTCTGTAGGCTGGTCCCCTGTCAGATAGGCTTTTCTAATGGACTGAAAGGCCATCACTTGAGATGAATTCTCCCTCGTGGTGGGTGTGAGTGTCAGTGAACTGGGCAGGAGGCATTTGGACGCAACATAACCATCAAACATCTTTCTGAAGCAGAGAGTAGAAAAGGACTGACGCAGTGGCACCAATGCACTTTGAGATCCCAGTCTCAAGTTACCATCTCAGTAGCCCATCTGCTTCAGTCAGGTGATGGTGGTATGGTTTATAAAATGGTAACTTAATGGATCAGATTCCTGGAAGACTCAAGGCACAGGTGATCGGCAGAGCGGCCGTCCCTACCCAGACATGGTTACTGCATATTACTGAGTGCCATGATTACCTGTCACAAGACTCTTTGAGTTTTCCCAGAGCTGCAGTAAAGTGCTACTTCTGCAGTTCCCACTGGCAAGAAGAGCAGAGCTGTACGGTGCCCCTGTACCCATCTGCCCCTGTACCCATCTGTTCTTACTGTTGCTAATGCAGTCGGGAACCACAAAGAAGATTAAGGGAGAATTTACCTTTAATCATTTCAATGGCAGTAAATCAAGTCCTGCTGCCTGGTCAATGCACACAATCCTCTGATGTGAAGAGAACCAGATGCTTGAGAACAGAGTTTCAGACCCATGAATTTCCTTTCACATGGGCTGTACTTCCTGTATTTGGGTGTGTGCTCATCCAAGCTTCACTTCTCTCCTAGATTGTGTCACGGCTTCTTATATTCCTATAAAGCCTTTTGAGAAGAGCTGTGAGGATGTTGCAGTTGAAGTGGAGGAGCTTGTCCCAGAAGGTGCACAATACTGTTATCCTTTCACCGTCTACAAAAACCACCTCTACGTCTACCCCTTGCACTTGAAGTACGAGAACCAGAAGGTGTTTACCAAGGTGAGCAGCCTGGAGAGCCTGCAGCCAATTGGCATGGTCTGGTGTGATGCTGTTGCCTGTAGCCATGGCTCATCCTCTCTTTCTCCCCTATTTCAGGCAAGGAATATTGCTGTTTGTGTTGAGTTCAGGGATTCAGATGAAGCTGATGGCAGGCCATTAAAGGTGGGTACCTGTTAATAAGACTGACATTTGCTCACTGCTGTCCACTGAGTGCCAGCCAGGCTGAGCAGGACAATAGGACAGAACTGAGTTTCCATTCTCGCTGTGTTAATTTGGCCAGCAGCAACCCTGAATCCAGCTCTTCATTTGTGTTTCCAGTGTATATATGGCAAACCTGGAGGCCATCTCCTGACCACAAATGCATATGCTGCTGTGCTGCATCACAACCAGAGCCCAGAGTTCTACGACGAGGTAAAACTGAAATGGTGGGAAATAACAGATTTTCCTGGATGCTACAAAGCCTTTTAGGCTATCTGCTTTTCTAGGGCTGGGTGAAATATGGGTGAAAATAATCATCAGTCCTTTGCCTCAGTAGAAGGGCCTAACAAAGCCAGAGGCTATGTCAGTTTTTAATGCCCATTTGTTTTCTGCTGACTTTACTGTCATGCTTTGTGCACTCCAATCACATGCTCCCATTAACAATTAATATGCAAATGTGCTGAAAAAGTTCACTAGGAGTTATTTAAGATGGGAAAGAATGTGTCTTGCGTACCTGCATACAGCATAGTATTTGTGAAATAAAGTAGAACTTAAAATACTACTCCACAATTAAACATAAAGTCGTATCTATCATGATATCATTTTAGATTAAAATTGAGCTTCCAATTCACCTCCATCAAAAGCATCACTTGCTTTTCACCTTCTATCATGTCAGCTGTGAAATTAATACAAAGGCAACATTGAAAAAACAAGACACCGTTGAAACTCAAGGTATGTTCACTGCTTAAATTACTTCTGTTGGAATCCCAAGATAAAATGAATGTAGGTGCATGAAAAAATACTTGATTCAAATACTAGCCTTTTTGAATTTTCTTTTTTGAAAGGAAGCTAATACAAATAGGTCTGAACTGGAATAAAACATGATGATTGGAGTGAAAGCTCAATTTTTTGCTGCAATCTGACAGCTATTTCTGCATGTTCTTGACTTGGCTTGTATGAGTGGGCTTATTGTCAGCCAAGGCACCAACAAACACTCGAGGTGAGATCAGGGCCTCAGGGCTGATCCTGCTGGCACCAGGCACATATAAGAGGCTGGGTGGGATGCCTTCACACACAGCCAGTCCTCAGGTGATTGTAGGCCCTCGCCATGGTACATGGAAATGGCTCACGTGCTGTCCTTGCCTCTCAAACCCAATCCTGTCTGGGTTGTGCTGTGACTCAATTCTGTTCACCAAGTCACCATGTAAAATGAGCTGTTTCAAGGCTGACAGGGTTGATCCCCGCCTCATTGAAGACACTTGCACAGCTGTGGGTTTGATCTTCTTGTGAACAACTGTTCTTGGAGCTTGAGCTGAACACAGTATGCCTGCTAACTCTGCTCCACTGGTTGCTTCTGCAGTGGGATACGCCTGGGTCCCGTTGCTGAAGGATGGACGGATTGTCACCCTGGAGCGGCATTTGCCAGTTTCATCCAACCTTCCACCTGGCTACCTGGGTCTTGGAGATACAGATTTACGAAGGGTAGGAAGGCCATTTAAAATGGGCTTAAACATAAAGGGAAGAGGAAAGTTGAGCTTTTGTTACCACTGTAAGTTCTGGGCTTGTGTTTGTACTCTGCTCAGCTGGAAAGATCCCAAAGGATCTTTCTGCAGGGCAGCTCCCAAAGCTTAAAATTCTTAGAGGTGGAAGATGGGACACTTGTAACTCCGCTTACTTTTGCTAAGTTGCAGAGACTATTTTTGTGGCAGGCTGGAGGGGTCTGTTGCCGGTGGTGCAGAGCAGGAGAGTCTGTGGGCACGTTCTCCCGCAGGTGCCTTTGCCCCACCATGGCTGCAGTCGGGTCACTGGTGTTCGCATTGGCAGGGCCCTGTTCTTCCCCCATACCGTGTCTTCTGACCAGGGGTCTCTCTTTACAATGTTACCTTCTCACTGCAGGCTGAAACCAAGTACTTGCATGTTGTCTATTCACAGCAGCCCAGCATGGATGCAAAGTGGGTGGATGGAGCAAAGCCACTGTTTAAAATGAGAATGCATTTGGATTCGACCATTTACACCCAGGTAAGTTGAGCACCTTGTTCACAAAGGCTTTCAACACAAATGCAGAGGAAGGGATTGCTGTATCTCTACTGCTATGCCATAGGTACTGTGGGAAAGAGGTACCCAAGTTTCCAGAGCAGCACTGAGGTACTTCTGGAGCAGGAGGTCTGTGATTACTTGCAGGGATCTGCTCCTTCATCTGGACATGATGAGGTAGTGGTGTGAGTGAATGAGACTAGGGAGAAGCTGATGATTTCTTGGCCAATTGCACTGTAACTGTCAGGACCAAAGAAACATTTGAGCAAGTGGGCAGCTTTGATGATGCAAAACAGAGAAGAACTGGTGGAAATGAGGGATTTCCCCAGATATTTGACTGTTCATTGACTTTAAAAAAAAAAGCTTTCTGACAACAGAATACACAAGAAAACAAGAGTCCTGATTTCCCTTTGAAACCAGGCTGTTTTACCAAGTCCTCATGTGTTCCACATTTTTATGGTAGTGATGGACTTCCCCCGCTGCATGTGATATGCGGCAAAGATGCCCAGCACATACCCTGGGGCATGTTCTGTCATCACTGCTCATTACAGAAGAAAGTCTTGGTAGGGCTTCTCCCATGCTGGATGTAATCATCAGCTGCACTTCCATTCACAGCAACATGCTTTCAGCGTTGCCTAAACATGTTTTAGGGTCCTACTGATTCTGTACAGTACTGAGAGCAGCACAGTATCATAAAATTTCTTGGGTTGGAAGGCACCTTTCAAATCAAGTCCAATCATCAATGTAAAACTGACAAAAACCATCACTAAACCATGTCCCTGAACACTACATCTACCCATCTTTTAAATACCTCCAGGGATGACAACTCACCACCTCCCTGCTGTGAGAACCTGACAGTCTGTTCCAATGTTTGATATCCCTTTCAGTGTAGAAATTTTCCCTAATATCCAGTCTAAGCCTCTTGTGGCACAAATTGTAACTTTCCTCTTGTCCTAGAGGAACTACTACTTGTCCTGTTTTTTCTGCTCCTCACCAAATTACATTCCCAGGTGCTTTTCAGGGTTAAATAAGCAGGGTAATTAAATTTAACCGTGAAGAAAAAGAGGGAAACAGGAAGGAGAGTGCCTCAGAGAGTAGGAGGTTGGTGAGGAGTCTGGAAGCATCGCAGCTGGGACAGGATTCCTGCTTCTCCAGGCTAGTGTTGGATGGGGAGTGGGGCTCAGGGTAGTGCAGCCACAGGAGAATTTTAACACTGCTGGCAGTTTTATGCTTAATCTTGAGATTCGTTGTGAGCCAGGGGCTGGGCAGTGGCTGAGTATGTTGGAGAAGGCAGTACTGTACTCCTGGGAGATGGCAGCTGGGGACCAAGAGTGCCACTGGTACTAACGTGGGGCTTGCTAGGCACAGGGCCCACTGCTGTGGTTAAGTTGGCAGATTTTTCAGGTGTGTGCTGCAGAGTAGGGGTTGACAAATATTGAGACTGCTGTATTGAACTTGCTTTTCTTCTCTTCCAGGACGTGCACTTACACAAATTCTTCCAGTACTGCCAGCTGGTTCAGGCAGGAGCTAAGGAAGTCCCAGGAGAGCTTGTAAAATACCTAAAGGTGAACAGTGCCTGTTGGTGGGCTTGTTTGTGTTCCTACATCAGTACATACCCAGAGCCCCGCCCTGTAGGAACAGGCACTTACTGCAGCACTGGGACCGGTGCAGTGTGCAGTGTCCTTGCCTTTGCTACTGACATGACTGCTCTCCATGTACTGCCTTTCACAGTCAGTAAAACAGGCAGTCAGCTTTGTTCTGCCATGCCCATGGCAAACCCTCATCCTGGTGGGCTCACACACTCCTTCCCTGCTGCCCTAGCTCCGATTCAAACCTTTAAACTGTAGCACAATGCCTTATTTTCAGGGTTATCCATTAAAAACATTTTTTTTTTCAGGCTGAAAAAGATCTGTGAGGTTATCAATCAATTAAATTGACCACAGATGACCCAGTCCCAGCTTTTCGACAATTTGCTGTGGCATGAGTAGGGCCTTGGAGCAGGTCCAGCGCAGGCTTCTGCAAGGAACATATTTCTTGTCTGTTTACTGTCCTCATTTCCTTCCATAACTGCCTGTTTTTGAGAATGCTGCCATAGCAACAGCTGCACTTCTAGTGGTGGGGATTTATCATCACAAAGTTACTGTGTGTGTTTCAGATAATGTATAAATATTTTAAGGAATAGAAATAATGGCAGGTTTTGAAGCCAAGTACTAAAAGAGCAGTTGCATTCAGTCCCAGCCCTGCTCAGCTGCAGTGACCTTGTTGCATCCTGCAGACAGGGAGATGTTTACATGCCCACTATAGTGAGGGCTTCTTACCCCCAATTCCTCAGTAATGTCAGAAATATAAATTATTAGATACAGATTTAAGAACCTTGCATTTGGTTTGCAGGCTTGAAAACTGAAAATTAAATTAACTGTCTTTCCTAGGCTCATATTGTGAGGTTCAAGCACAAGCAGTCTATGAGATGGGTAGAGAGTGTATACATCAAATCATCTTGACCTTCACCAAGTCACTTAAATCCCATTTTTGATAGCAAGCTATACTCTTTGGAGAAAAGTCTCATTGCAAGTCATCGGGCATCAGGTTTCCATGCTGTGAAAACATTTGTCAAAATGCGACTTAGTCATTTCAAAAAACTGTCTCAAGTGCTGAGAAGAGCTAGGAGCAAAACTCCAGCTTTAAATTCTTTGTTACCGGGGTCAAATCATAGCATGTGACTTCTAATTGAGTCATAGCTGCCTGGGCACATCTGAGAGGAAGATTGATACCTGCCATGAGTGATTCACGTTGCTCCCTGTAGGCATGCAGCTGGGATCTATCAGCTGGAAGGCAGGCAGCAAGCACTGCTATGGGTTCTCCTGTCCTCTAGCAGATTGAAGCCCACACCCTGAAGCATTTCCTAATGCCTGTCCTTTTGCTACAGAAATGTCTGTGTGCTATAAATACTTTAACATCTGCAAAATGTTGAACTAAAAGTGTCTGTGTTTTGAACATTTGTTTTAGTGCTTGCACGCCATGGAGATCCAAGTAATGATTCAGTTTCTACCTGTAATTCTTACGCAACTATTTAGAGTCCTTACAAATGTGACCCAGGAAGATGAAGTAGCTGTCAACTGCACCATGTGAGTATCTGGTAAATCACCCAGTTTTCTTCAGTTACAAATGCAAAGCCACGAACTACAGTGCAGAGCAGGGGGGAAACAAGCTGCTAAGTGGCAGCACTGTCTGTCCCCTGCTGCTTGCTTCTATGCAGTCCATGAAGCCACTGTCTTCTGCTGCGTCTGGGTGGCATAGGGCAGCATGGGGACCTTGTCCTGGTAGCTGCATGGGGAAAAATGTGGTATTTTAAAGATACTCCTGGTTTGTTTTTAAAAAGAAAAAGGATTTGCTGGTGGGGATGGCTCTAGAAGCTGAGTTATTGGGGTATCAAAAGGCTCCAGAGCATCCCAGCTGCAAGCAGCAGATGAGATTTCCTTGCAGGAGTGGTGCCCTTATGCCAACCCTGCATACCAGCCCCCCTTCTCAGAAGTACTGCTGAAGTCCCGCCAGAGCTGGCCTGCCACAGAAGCAGCCAGTATGTCCCTGTGGGTTCAGAAGCGGCAGTGATTTGTGCAGCAATGCTCAGCTGGGCCTGCAGCCCCAAGAGGGCAACACCAGCCAGGGTCTGGGCTTGCTTCTGCTCCACGCAGCATTCTGCCAGAAGACAGCAAAAGTACCTTTCCTGGCTATCTCGGATCATGACGCCCCTAAACTGATGGGTGCATTGAAACATCTTCCTCCTGTGGTTCTTCCTCTGTGAAATGCTGCAGTGTAAAGGGGGGTGCTAGATACTTCTCTGTGGATATCGCCGTCTGACTTAAGGACATACTATGTATCCAGATATTTAAAGCATCTCACTCTCATGAAATTGGATGTTGGAGGCTGAGCTCTAGTCCCTCAGGGATGCAGGATTTGAGCCCTGGTTCCCCAGGGGTGCAGGGCCCATTGCAATCACCATCCTGCACTGTGCAGTGCAGGTTGTGGGGATTCCCCCTGTGTGGAGCACTGTAATCTCACTCTGCTTGAATCACCAGAGGGCAAAGACAAGGAGACAAGTGACACCAGCTACCGTGCTGGGTGACCAGCTCCCACCTTCACTTCCAGAGAGCTTTTCAAAACTTGGTCTGATGCTTTCCAGTTTGTCAATAGCTTTCTGTTTAATGACAACTTTTTTATCATCCAGACTTTCAGAGTGGAATTTAAAACCCACTTTATCTGATAAATGGCTTGTAAACTCCTCCCCCTGTTTTGGCCTATGGGGTCTGTGACAATGTGCAATAGTTTGTTGTTCCCTCTGGCTGGGATGGAATGTAAATCCATAATGTTGGCTGGGGAAACCAGGCACTTGCTGCCATCATCAGCAGCCTGGAATGCTTCCAGAGAGCTGGCATGTTGTCCAGGGTGTGTCTGTCCCTGGTGAACTGCAAGACAACAGCCCAAAAATAATCCAGTGCATATAACAAGGAGTATTTGATGTAAATTCAGTAAAAAAGAGCCTTCCAAAGTTAATGAATTCAGGGGATGCAGGAGGGTATCAGACTATAACGATTGAGAATTTTTCCCGTTTCTCAGCAGAGATTCTGTGGGGGGTTTTGTGTTTATTTTGGAGACTTGATGCAGTAGTATCTAGTTGTTCATTATCACTTGTGTTATCCTTAGGAAAGGGCTTGAGAGACTCAGCATGGATAAGATGTACAGGGTGGGTGAACCTGTATCATGTGCAGGAAGGGCAGGGGGCCTCCTCTCCATGTAGCAGGACTGTGGATACAGCCAGAGAGAACTGGGTGCAGAGCAGATTAACTTAGTATTTTTGGTTTTGACTCAGATATCCACCTGAGCATTGTTCAGGCACCTAATGCTCACTGCAACGTAGGCTTAGGTAGCCACAGGCTTTAATCCTGGCATGCATTGGAGGCCAAGGAATAGGGGATGTCCCCTGCAGAGAAGTGCTCCACCTCACTTCCTCATGCAGGAGCTTCCAGCATTGAAGGTAGCCAGTCTGGGCAACACCTGATCCAGCACCAGAGTGGAGAAGAGGCTTTGGCCACCTCAGCTTTGAGTGTTCTGTCGAGGGGCTGTGTGGTGGCAAGTATGGTGCAGGCCCAGGTGCTTTGAGGGATGCTGGCCTGCAGAAGCTGGCTCTCTGCATACCTACCCATGCCAACAGTAAGGCTTTTCAGGTTGAGCAGGATAGGACATAGCTGTTTTCTGGTTTCATGACCTGGAGGAAATTGTCCTTGCGTTGCATGCTGAACACAAACCACATTTGTCCCCAGGGTTCTTCTGCACATCGTGTCACAGTGCCATGAAGAAGGTCTAGACCACTACTTGCACTCCTTTATAAAGGTCAGTCATGACACACTGCTCTGCAAATCTCCATACTGGGAGCAGGCATACTGCTGACACTGTTCATCTTCCTTCAGTACATCTTCCAAGCTGAGAAACCCAGTGTCACACAGATGAAGAGGACCCATGAAATCCTGGTCCCTTCCATGGCCACAATCCTGAAGCAGTCGGCAGATTTTCTAGCCATCAATAAGCTGCTCAAGGTGAAGTATTGGCAGTACTTTGCTGCCAAGGGTGGGAGGGAGGGAGGAAGAGAGGGTCTGGTATAAAGCCCAGCAGTTTCACATATCCAAACTCACTGCAGGAGCAAAGCTACCAGGACAGATCCTTGCATCCACGTTCTTGAGGTTCTCCCCTTACAAGAGGGTTGAATTCTGGCAGGGAACATGGCTGTGTTAATGGGAGGACACAGCCACAGGCTTTTCCTTTTGCCCGTTTGGTCTATTTTCTTCAAGCCACACACGAGTGGGCATACATGGGAGGCAGATTGAGTGTCTGCCTCTCTGCGCCTTTGCAGGGCTTGCACCCCAAACTCTGTGGGGTGCATTGGGGAGTGGGGGGGATGGAGTTGTTCCCACCCCAAGGCTGTCAGGACTTCTCTGTGTAGCAAAGTCACCCCTTCCAAGTGAACTGTGCAAGCACAGCCAGGTTTACAAATGCCATTCAAATGTGAGTTCTCTCTCTCACACTGCTGCTTCCCCACACAGTCAAACATGTTCAGTTCTGCTGAGAAAAGTAACAGTATCCTTTCTTCATTCTAGTACTCCTGGTTTTTCTTTGGAGCACTGGCAAAGTCAATGGCAGTGTACTTACTGCAAGAAAACAAAATCAAGGTAAAACTAAATTTGTTCAATGCTGCATTATAGAGCCATCACAAACAAAGTCTCCTCCAAAAGTTTTTCTGAAAAACTATCTAACTCTTTATTTTAAAAAACCCTAACAAGGTGAACAGCTAGCCAGAGCTTTCCTTTTTTTCCACTTTACTTTTTTCTTCTTCCTCTTTTCCCTCTCAATTGTAATTTAAAAATTCCAAATCTCCTTATGGCTCATGCAGCCCCCTTCTCTGCAGTTTCAGCCAGTGCTGCTTTCTGCTGGTGTTTCAGTAGGAAACAACATAAACAAGCGCTAAAGGGAAGTTGTGCCTATGCTCAGCTCTCCCCAGGGCTGAGTGCAGGATGGCCTTTTGGTTCCAGCTGCCCAGAGGCCAGCGGTTCCCTGACTCCTACCAGCGTGCCCTGCATTCATTGCTGCTGGCCATCATTCCTCATGTCACCATTCGCTACAATGAAATCCCTGAAGAGTCCAGGAATGTCAACCTCAGCTTGGCAAACTTCCTGAAGGTCAGCAGTTTCTTTCCTTTTTTTGTCAGGAAAAAAAAAACCCAAAACATAAAACAGTTAGACATAAGCAGCAAGCAAACAAATGTGTTTGTACTTTATCATCTCTTTGGTTTTTTTGGGTAATGAAAACTCTGGAGGTGATTATTCTTCCTAGGAAAGAAACTTTCTGTTTCCAAGAGAAAGACTGTGATACGCTATAAGTTGTCTAGGGGTTTCAGTCATGTTCAAAACTTCTCATTTTAAATATTTCTGTTGTCCACTGAAGATTTAAGGAAGGTCATCCAAACAATTGCAGAGGAACAGGATCAAGTAGCTTTTGGAAAGCCATCAGCAGCCGAGAGGATCAAATCTGTCTGCTGGCAGGATGGTAGTATGGAGGTGATATAGGATGAAATCTTTCATTTTTAATGCTTGATCACATGTTGCTGTTTTTTCTTCAGCGTTGTTTGACTTTTATGGACAGAGGATTTGTTTTTAACTTGATAAATGATTACATTTCTGGATTCAGCCCAAAAGACCCTAAGGTAAGTAGTATGTTTCTTGGAAGTTGGTTTGCAGTTTTAAATATCTAAATCAGTCAACGCTTTGTAGTGATTATTTTACGCAACTCTTGGAGGCCTTTTAGACACTGTTCTTGCAGAGTCCTCTGGAGGCAGAGACCTCTTTGTCTGGGCCAAGAGCCTGAATGCAGCTAAGCTTTAAAACAAAGTTAAGGCTTAGAACTAAAGGAGATGTTACTCTGTGGTCTGGATGAAAAAGATAAAGAAGACCCAAGTGACAGTTGCATGCAGTGACACTTAAGAGGAACGATACAAAAAATTGCCAGCTAGTACTTCACCAAATGCTACTTAGATTCCCTAGTCCTTGTGCAACAAACACATTGAACTGCAAGTGAATGAACGAGTCAAGCTGAAAACATAGTTTATGTTTGTCTGTTGTTTTGTTTGTTTTTTTTTTTTTTCTTAGCTGCTGGTTGAATACAAGTTTGAATTTCTTCAAACCATTTGCAATCATGAGCACTACATTCCTCTGAACTTACCAATGACTTTTTCCAAACCCAAGCTGCAAAGAGTTCAAGGTATGTCCTTTCTGAAGGGACTGATTGTAATTTATTAGTCTTGTTGGCTTCTGACCAGTTGGAATTTGGTTAAGTGTCAAGGACATTTTATCTCCTTGTTAGCCTGATTTACGTTAACCTCAGAAAAAGATGCTGTTCTGGCAGGTTTAAATCATCTTGCTCCAGCATGATGCACAATCAGTCTTTTCAGTGTTTCCCATATTTCTTAAAACCATAGAATCGTTTAGGTTGAACCAGACCTTAAAAACCATCAATTTCCAACCCCCATGCCCTGGGCAGGGACACCTCCCACTAGACCAGGTTGCTCAAAGCCCCATCCATCCTGGACTTGAACATCTCATGGGATGCCACAGTTTCTCTGGGCAACCTGGGCCAGTGTCTCACCACTCTCACAGCAAAACATTTCTTCCTGAGATGTCACGTAAACCTCCCCTCTTTCACTTTAAAACCATTCCCCCTTGTCCTATCACTACATGTCCTTGTAAAAAAAGTATTTAAGTTTGCATGGGACTAACAATATCAGAAAGAAACTGTCCCTATTTCAGTATATATGCAAATTGTGCATGTGTAATCCTTTGTTCCCATGAGCATCAGCATCCTCTGAGAAGTAGGGAGTCTCACTGGTGAGTACTGTAGAGTATGGAAGTACAGGAGAACAGACTAAATTCACTGCTCCACTGCCAGGTCTCTCTGCAGTCACAGGAATGTGATTTAAGTTACATTCTGCTTTCGTTTTGAACAGGAGTATAGGGGTACACAGCGTGTTCAGGCTTGTACCCAAACCTGGGCTGAAGGCAGCCAGCAGAGAGCTTGAGCACTTGTGTGTACCACAGGCACATGTGCTGTGGCACCATGTAGCCAGACTGCTCTTGCTGTCACACTGTGCCCCCTTTGATCTTGACATTGCTCACCCCAGGGCTGACGAGGTCTACAAGGGACTGAGACTCTGCAGCTCTACTGCCACTGACAGGGGATCACAGCAATGGGAACAGCAGTGTGCCTCACCGGCCACTCTACAGACGTAGCTTTGTTTGCTCTGGGTCCCGATTACTCGCCTGTGCTAGATAAATACAGTAAAGATTGCTAGGTTTGGATGCTAATAGCCTGGGCAAGATAAGTTCTGGGGAGGAGAGTGAGGTTTGGATTCCCCTGTGTGAAAGCCCAGTGGATTTATACAGGTTGTTCTGATGTTTGGTTGTGGCTGATGGTGCAGCCATACAAGTCCCAAAGTAGTTCCACAGGCATCCAGGTGGCAATTGTGAAGTTTCCATTATTTTGGTGTGTTGCTGACCCTTCAGAGCTTTCTGGACCAGCTACTAATCTCTTACACTTACATAATTTTGCCTACTTGCTTGGCATAGTTTAACAAAGTTAGGAATGCTGGGAATGACTCATAAAGAGAAAAAAGACCCACAGGGCCTCCTTGTTGCTTATTGGTGGCATAACACAAGGATGCTCTTTCTTGGTTAACATTCACCTTTGCATTTATGATGGTTAAACTGAAAAGCTGTAACAGCAGCTTATGCTTCCTCCTCTCTTTTACTATGACTATGACCTACCCACCTAGGTTTTATTTTTTAAATCTATGTTTTAAAATAGTGGTAGCAATTGTCATTCATGCACATTTCTTAGAGTAGAGCAGCCTATCCTCAGGTAGCAGAAGTGCCTTTGCAGCAGTTCCTGTGCTCTGCCTGCCATGGTAGAGACATGTCATGATGTGTCTCCACTGCAAACCTGTGTTTTTATGGCTGGACTTGTGATTACAGGGAACAGGGGGATTACAGGAACATTAGAGATGGGGAAGTATGATGTACACATCACCAAGGAGATATCCTACTGGCGTGCCTCATCGCTTTATCCATTTATTTGGATGAAGAGAGGGGACATGCCCAGCACACCCTGTTGCTGGGAAATGAAGGAATAGTCCTTGGGAAAGGGGACAAAGAGGGCTTCTGCAGCAGAAGTGGGTGCAACAGGCCTGCAGTCAGAGCACATCCCTGTCACCACATCCTCATGTGTTGGAGCACTGCATCTTGGAGCAGTTTCTCTGAAACCTCTCAACTACAAGGTTGGTTGCTGGCCCCCTGGGGGACACATGTGTTCCATCAGCCAGCACAAATCTCTGAACCTTTCCTCACAACCAGCAGCACAGAACTGATTTTGCAATCTTGTGATCACAAAGAACGCAAGAGACTGACAAAAGTTGGAAGTTAAGCCATAGCCTTACAAATAATATTAAACTATGATGTACTGCCCTGTTTGTCCAAGATCTAGAGCATTACTTATTCCTGTTTACTTTTGCTGTCTTTTTATTTGTCCCTTTTCTTTTTACACATGATTTAGAGTTTTTTTTTTCATTTTCTGTGGAACAGTTCACCTCCGTAGGTAGGTCCAATGGGGGATGACTGAATCCTCTAATGTCAAATAAAATACATGGTTTCCAATCAATTAGCTTGTATCCAATTGATGAAATAACCTTAGACATTTGCTAACATGACTAACAATGAAAGCTAGATAATGCTGCAGATTGCTTTCTCTTTCCTCTGAATCAGACTTTCACAAATCAGTAAATGCTACTTATGGATCAATGAAATTAAAAACAGCTTTTGCAGTGACAGAGCTGGTGGAACACTGTCTGGGATTTTCAAAGCTGTGTGGATGCACCATGCCTCGCCACAGAAAAACTACCAAACCTGTCGAATTTTCAAATAAATAAAAAAAGTCTAAGCTGAGCACATAGCATTTGTACCCTCTAGGAGGCTTAGTGCCAAAATGCAGCAGTCAGACGGTGCCTGTCACTGATGAGCCATATGGGCTGTCTGATGGAGATAATGGTGTCAGAGCAGGGTCATGGGTAGTAGCACACACACCTGACACTGAAACATCTGTCTCTGTTGCCTCTCAGCAGCATTATCCAGGCACATCACTGGGAACGATGCCTCCCCCGTGTAGCAGCTGCCCCTGTATATATGTGAGATGTAGGGTACAAGTTACCCAAGGTAACTAAGCTGCCTTTCTCCTGGCAGTCAGTGCAGCTTTGATATACACAGGAGCTGTGTTCAATATCTGCTGGTAGGAACTAAAGGAAGACCCACAGATCGTAGCAGGCAGCTCTCTGGGACACTGCCCTGGCTTCCTGGCCCTTGCAGTGCTCACTTGGTACTATGTCCTTGTTTGCATCCCTCATCCCAGCAGGAGAATTTACCTTTGCTGCACTCTCTGCCCTGGGGAGAAGGAATGTAGGTCTCACAGAGGATGTGGGACAAGCTGCAGAGGTGCAACTGCTGGTGCTGGGCAACCACGGCAAACTCACCACTTCCCCTGCCTATCACCATGGAGGCTGGCACCTCTGCTGCCTGGGCAGTTTGGGGATTTTACAGGATAACTCCTGTTTAGGAACAAGGCAGCCTTTCCCCATATCATCTGTCTCTGACTTTACAGATTACTCTTTGGAGTGTTAAGCTTTATAAGGCACCACACTGCAGAAATCCTTCTTTTAGCTGCTGCTGAAGCAGTGAGGGCTGAACTTAATGATTAGCCTGGACTGGAAGATGCCGAGTTTTTTGATAAGATAACTCAGTGGTGGAGAAGGCTGTAGTCAGTTCAGGCTTTACTGAAAGGTCAATGCACCATACTTGCAGACTGCTGTGGCTTATATGACTCGTGTTTTGCTCTGAACAGATCCACAGAACAGTTTCCTTAACCCTTGCCTTGTTGTTTCTTTCAGATTTAAATCTTGAATACAGTTTAACTGATGAGTATTGCAGGCATCATTTCCTGGTGGGGATGCTTCTCAGAGAAGTCTTTGTTGCCTTGCAGGACGACTACGATATCAGATATACAGCCATCTCAGTCTTAAAAAATCTCTTGATAAAGCATGCTTTTGACAACAGATACCAGCACAAGGTCAGGCATATTTCATTGGCTTTTAAACATAATGTTCTTGAATTTTGTGAAAAAAGCACATATCAGAATTTTAGATCTTGTGTGGTGCAATGAGGGTATTCTTATTACTCTTTTAGGAAACAGTTGTAAGTAACTGATAGTTATGGCTTAACAGTAGTAGCTCTGCGAAATGATCTAGAAACATAAACAACACTCTCAGATAACTGCAGTGCTCTTATTCATGCTGAGTATGTAGGTTATAAAGCCCTGAGCCATTAAGGAATATGAGAGTATCATTAGTAAGGACGTTGTTCAACAAAATTAAGCAATGTCAATGTTCTTCTGGTCTTGGGCTTAAATTAATATCCTGCGATAATATACTATAATTAGAAAACAGGGCTGATCTCTGTTACAAGTCAGCTGCATGTTTTACTAATTAGTGACTCAGAGGAGAGGATCTGTGGAGTCTCATGAGATGTTGGATTTCCACCGAGTAGCTCTCAGCTTTGTCTGGTCAGAGGCTCAGCATGTGATATTGCTTGAAAGAGCCTGCAGATGGGCTTATTTTCTTTTTTTGGTGCTGCTCTGTGCCGACCTTGTCCTTGAAAGCACTGAGCTACCTGTGCAGACTGCCTGTCCTTGCCCTAGTCTGAAAACATGCCACTCATCAGAGTTTAGCTCCTCACAGCGCTCCTGGTGTACTGTGTTCTTGAGTTTTGTCTGGGAATGTGGATATGAATGTGGATATGATCCTGAGCATGAAGGATGGGAGAAGTGACCTGAATGTGCCTAGGGCTCCTCCACTCTGTGTGAACCCAGAACCAGCTCCTCTCCCTTCTCTCCTTCCTTCTCTTCCTTCTCTTCCCTTCTCTTCCTTCTCTTCCTTCTCTTCCTTCTCTTCCTTCTCTTCCTTCTCCTCCTTCTCTTCCTTCTCTTCCTTCTCTTCCTTCTCTTCCTTCTCTTCCTTCTCTTCCTTCTCTTCCTTCTCCTTCTCCTTCTCTTCTACCTGTTTGGAAGGGCTGAGCAGGAGGTGGGCTCACTTTTCTCTGCACTGAGGATCTGTGGTGACTTGCACATCCTACAAACAGAAATGCAGCCCATGGTAGTTGGCAAGACTTGATATTTCAGGGGAGATTGCCAGCTTTCTGCCAAGCCTGGGTCAGAGGCAGCCTGTTTCTGCTCGTCTGGGTGCCTGAAAATCTTCATACCCTCCTACTGGGTTGCTCCTGCAGCACTCTCCTGCCTCCTCAGAAACACCACTTCTCTTAAAATTGTCCCACTGGATTTTTGTACGTGTTATGGTCTGGGCTGTGTGACCAGGAACTGGCCTGGAGCTGAGGCAGGATGCGCAGCTGGTGACCAAGGATACCAAAGCAAAACATCAAATCACAGGCAGGACAGGCTGAACCTGGCAAGGTCTGTGCTGCAGTCTTGCTCCCACCCAGGAAACCTTGTCTCCATCAAAGGCTGAGAGAGGGTTTTCTCACTCCTGGGTGTTTTCAGGATTTTTTTTTTGTCTTTGCTCATACTGAAACAGAAGAAAAAATTGGATTCTTCTATCAGTCAAAATGTACCATTCAATTTGTAAGCCTTAAATTCCTTTTTTTTTTTTTTTTTTTTATTTTCTGTGAAAACCAAAATAATAATTTTTTTAACAAAAAAAGGGATATAAGAGAGCTCTGCATTTAGAAAGCATCAACTGGAACATTTTTGATCCTTTTCATTTAATCCAAATTAATATGTTCTTAAAAACTGTTTTAAGTAGAAGCATTTGCTATGGTGAATTCCTGACTGGAAACAATTGCCAGCGAGGACTAGGAGCAAATGTTTTTGTTTCGTTACTCCTGCGTTTTGCACTTGAAAGTCAAGCCATCTGAGTGAAGTGCCAGTTAAAGAGTTAGGAAATGCAAGATTTAGTTTGTCACACATCCAGTATGACTGGGAATGTTACTCAGCCCGCAAAATCCCTGAGTGCCCCAAGCTTGCTGCTCGAAGGGTAACATCTGCCTGGCAGTTCTGGAAATGGAGAAGCCAGACCAATCCATGTCCTCAGACACCATATACAGTGTGTGTGTATATATATATATATATATATATATATATGTATGTATGTTTTTTGGCTCAACAGTTTCCACCTTTCACTCCATTCAAAGTCTGGACTCTTAGTTATGTTTTTCTCCCCATCTTTTTTTCAGAACCAGCAGGCAAAAATAGCCCAGCTCTACCTGCCGCTGTTTGGGCTGCTCCTGGAGAACCTCCAGCGAGTGGCAAGCTGCGAGGTACTCTACTTCTGTGCTGCCGCCTCCAGCCCCGTGAGTAGACCCAGCGATGCCTCTTTGCCCTCCTCCTTGGTCCTCCTCTCCCCACATACCCCGCTGCAGCCATGCTTAGCTTTAGAAATAAGTATGTTTTTCTTTTCCCTAATGTTTTTCTTTCTTTTAATTTGGCTTTTCCTCTATGACTTTGTTCTGTCTACAGTGCTGCGTACAATGACTCTGCTCTTTTGCTTGCTATCATTTAATGTGTTTCTTTATGGTATGAATAGTGCAATGTGGTGACGTTAAGTCCCTCCAAGTGCAATGAGTTGCAACAGGACTCAGTCTGGGTCTCCAGCAGCTGTTCTGGCAAGCTGCCCACCAGCCTCAGGCTTGCGTGTGGTTCCCAGGAAGGTTTAGACTTGCAGACCATGCTTTCCTCCTTGTTAGGGGCAAAACAACAACAGCAAAAAAATTTGATAAAATTTTCAAAATTTCAACTCAGATGTTGGAAACACAAGGAAAAAAACTGCCATGACTTACTTCAATATGTTCTGCTTTTCTTTGCACTCCTCCCCAAGTCATTTCTCACCTTGCTATAGAAGGAAATAGATTTTTTTCTCTTCATCTGCACTTTAAAAGCTGCTCTGATTTGCCTTTTTTATTCTGTTATTCTACTGTATAAGAGAATAAGTGTTATCTTCCATTTGTCACAAAAACCTCATATTTTTTACAGGCATCCAGGAATGAATTAATGTGCAATTTTGTGTCCCCGTCAAATAGATCCAGCCTGATTGCAGACAAAGATCCAGGTAAATTAATTTTTCTAAGCTTTAACTTTCCCATTTATTTTGAAGGTAACTGTTACCAGTCCCAAAAAGCCAAAACACATTACCCAAAACCTGAAATAGCTGCCTGCCAAAGGGCCACTCAGAGTTTGTATGTTTTCGCCTGGACAAGGTGTCACCTCAACTGGCCTTTCCAGATTAATTAGCTTTTGACATGTGGCTTTGGCAAGCCTTGTCTGTGCTGTTGGAGTCATATCCTCCACTCTGTAGCCATGATGTGCTGAGGAGCGCTGGTGCAATGGGGTTAATTGTGGGATTTGGGTTTTTTCAGCCTACGGAGCAGCACTTCCAAATGGACATGTGATAAAGCGAGAGGACTCGAAAGGATCCCTGAACTCAGAGGGGGCAACCGGTTCCCCAGATCAGAGCGAAAATGTAATGTATCTGGGGCTAGAAAGGACAGTGCTCACTGCAGCAGCCTGTGAGCTGTGCTATGGGGGAGGGGAAAGGCGTTCCCTGTGGTAACACTCTCAAAAGCAGGCTTATAAATATCTCTGTTTGGAAAGAAATAGATTCATGTTTAGCAGAGGAGGTCAGACTCACTGGTCTGGTATGCTTTGCCTTTTCAAACATCACTGAGCAAAAAATACAACTGTTAACAAATTACTTATCAAAGATGAAAGGCAAAATCCATGGGGAAAATCTCTGCTCCCATGGTGCATTTATCCATACTCGGGCATTCTCCCTGTGCGTGGACGGTTCCCAGGCTGGCCATTGCCCAGCGTACTAGTGCTGGGAACTGCTTTCCGCACATGGCTGGGAGGCTGACATGAGAGAAGATGATGTATTTGTAGAAGAATCGCACAGGCTAAAACCACAGCCCCAGACTTGCTAAAGGTGGTGGTGGTCGCACCACAAATAACTCTGAGCCCACCATTCAGACAGGGTATACTATCTGTTTTGGCAGATTGCATGCGTGGGAATCAGGTATTTGTGCAAGCCAGCCCCTGGTTTTCCTCAGGGGATTTTCCAGATGCCTTGGTTTGACATGAATCATTGATGCATCTTTAAAAACTTTAGCCCTTACAACAAGCAAGGGTTCCTGCTGGCTGTGTCCTGACATGCTGAGGAGAGGTGAGGCCTTTCAGGCTCTCCCATGTGAATCACAAAGCTGCAAGACCAAGTATAGCCAAATTCTTGCCTATCAAACCGTTCCTATTCCACACAGCTCTGAGCATATGCTTCAACCCTGCTGGTGGGGTCTGCTTTAGAAAGCATTATTGCTTGCAGCTCAGCTCTTGCTTGCAGCTCAGCTTTTCCCCACGGCTAGGCATCCTCTTCTGAGCCCTTGAAGGTATGTTTTTCAGAGTTGTTGAAAACAGCTTCTCTGTTAGGGAATGCAACGTCCACAAAACCATTTAGAAGCAGTGCCACATGGCAGAGCACTACTGCTGTACAGAGGTAGACATGTTGCTTATCGCCTGTTCCCCTAGAGTGAATTGTGTGCTGACTTGGTAGTTTGGCACGGTCAACAGAAAATTCTGGCTGTAGCACTGCATCTGCAACTCTGAACTGAATGTTTAATTCTGTTTTATTATGACTCACATGCACAGTCTGTCCCAGAATAAACAACAAATAAGATCCACAGATCGCTCTCCAAACATGTGAGGCACAGCTTTAAGAGAAGCATCCTGCTTAGAGCTTAATTGTGTCTGTTTGTTGGAGGATACAGCTAGGGTGAGCACAGAGAATGTAAAAAAAATATATATATATTGGTAAAGTTTTAAAAGTCATGCTTTCCACTACCCAATGCCCCAGCCTTTCCCAAACAGATTGATTCACCAGCAGGGTTTCACTTACTTTTGGCTAAGTCACTTCCAAAAATCAGTGGGGAAAAAAAGTTGTTCTCTTAAGCTGAAATTTCCTGGGTTTTTAGTAACTGACGTTTTGTTTTGAAGTGTACATCTTTAACAGAAAGTTAGATTCTTGCTTTAAACTGTGGGAGTTAATGAACTGTTTTGTTTGACAAGAACTGAATTCAGAAATGCCAGGGAGCTTAGATACCACAGAGAGCAGGGGAAATGAAATCAGGGCTGCCTGGATGAGCCATCATTCTCTCCCAGACGTTTTTTGTCTGGGCAGAGAAGCACTTGGCCATGTGTCCAGGATTTCCAAACTGCCCGTCACTGTGTGGGCAGCAACCCCGAAGGGTGAGATGTCTCCAAAACATGTCACAGATGGTGTTATGGCAGTGCAGAGGGGGACAGGAGGAACACTGGCATATCTGGTATGTGCTGGATTTTCTGGTGGCTCACCCTGTGCAGTGCTGGCCTCCATGTCACATCTATGTCCCTTTAGATCTGCAGAAGCTCCACAAAGAGCAGTGTGTCACACTGCAGCCGCCTGGACCAGTTTGAGATCCGGACACTCCTGATGTGCTACCTCTACATTGTGAAGATGATCTCTGAAGGTTGGTGGGTCTTCCTCTTTGGGAGGCAGCAGAAAGACAAGAGACCATCACTGGTGGTTTTGGTCTGTTGGAGTCTCCTTTTATTTTTTTTTTTAAATCTCAGTGCACTGTTTTTTTTCTTTCTTTCAGATACTCTTTTAGCTTACTGGAACAAATTCTCCCCCCAAGAGCTGATCAATGTCCTTGTGCTTCTGGAGTGAGTATCATGAGACTGCAATTCAAACGCTGCACCTTTGTGTGGGCAGCACCAACCAGGAACAGAGGAGTGCAGTGTGCCTGGCTGGGCGCATGAGAAGCATCTGGCCAGGGCATCATAAAATGCTCTTCCTACCTCTGTTATGAAATATGTGTATATTGAGGGAACCCAGTGAAGTGGCAGTGCCCTGTGCTTGATCTGGGCTGTGCAGAGGGTGTTCCTGACCTGTGGCATGCAAGGCTCATGGCACCCACCATAACTGGCACAGCTTCTGCTTTGCAGCAGGTTCAGTGGAACAGATGGGTGAGGTGACAGGGATGTGCCATAGTGTTTGGAAACTGAGGGTGTAAGGTCAAGTAACTTATAAATGCAAACCCTAAACCTTTGTGCACAGAGGAGTATGTCTGCAGACAAGGACAGGGTAGATTTTAAATCGTAGAATCACAAGATAGCAGGGGTTGGCAGGGACCTCTGAAGATCATCTTGTCCAACCCTCTGCCAGAGCAGGGTCACCCAGAGCAGGTTGGACAGGAATGTGTCCAGGTGGGTTTGGAATATCTCTACAGAAGCAGACGCCATGCCTTCTCTAAGCAGCCTGTTCCAGGGCTCTGCCACCCTCAAAGTAAAGAAGTTCTTCCTCATGTTGAGATGGAATTTCCCGTGTTCGAGTTTGTTGCGCCTTGTCCTTTCACCAGGCACCACTAAGAAGAGCCTTGCCCTGTCCTCTTCACACCTGCCCTTTAGATATTGCTTAGCATCAATGGGGTCCCCTCTCAGTCTTCTCCAGGCTGAACAGCCCCAGGGCTCTCAGCCTTTCCTCAGCAGAGATGTTCTCCAGTCCCTCATCACCTTTGTAGCCTCCACTCTTCTCTCCAGTAGTTCCCTGTCTTTCTTGAACTGGGGGGCCCAGAACTGGATACAGCGGTCCAGATGTGGCCTCACCAGGCAGAGCAGAGGGGGAGGATAACATCCTTTGACTTGCTGGTCATGTTCTTTTTAATGCACCCCAGGAGACCATTTGCCTTCTTGGCTACAAGGGCACATTGCTGGCTCATGGGCAACTTCTTGTCCCCCAAGACTCCCAGATCCCACTCTGCAGAGCTGCTCTCCAGCAGGTCATTCCCCAACTTGTACTGGTGCATAGGATTATTCCTCCTGAGGTGTAGGACCCTACGCTTGCCCATGTTGAACTTCATCAGGTTCCTCTCTGTCCAGGTCTCACTGAATGGGGGTACAGCCTTCTGGTGTGTCAGCCACTCCTCCAGGTTTTGTGTCTTCAGCAAACTTGCTGAAGGTACACTGTCCTCTCATCCAGATCATTGATGAATATATTGAACAAGACTGGACCCAGTACTGACCCCTGGGGAACACTGCTAGCTGGAGGCCCCTGCACTGCTGATCACAACCCTCTGTCCATCCACCTCACTGCTAAGCTGTGCATCCTGAGCTAGAATAATGTTCTGGATTGTTCCTGATCTGTATGATCTGTACCAGATTTGTATTTTATTTTCTTTCTAGGGTGTCTTTATTTCACTTCAGATATGTGGGGAAGAGAAATATTGCCAGGTACTGTATTCATCCATCAGTGTCAATGGCAGGGGGCTGTCCCCATGCTCCCAGCACCAGCCATGGTAGGAAGGGACTGTGCACACCCACTCCAAACTCTCCAAGCCAGCTGGGACCCTGCAGGATGCAATGCCATGCCACAAGCAGAATCCCCTCATCTTAGCCCCCTGCCCCTTCCCTCCCCTCCGGCTTCTGAATGAGAACCCCAGGCCCAGGCACTCCCAGCTACCCGCCTGGGTTGGCAGACCCCCACAGACAGCTGCAGGAGAGACATGAGGTGTACCTCTGCTCCCTGAGCAGCAGCACTGCTGCTTCATTACCTCTAGGGCTGTCTGGAGCAGGCAAGACCAGGGGAGCCTGGGTAGTCCATCTGGCCCAGATAAGCCAGATTCATGTGTTGGAGGGAGGCCACATCTCCATCCTGGTGCCTCATGTAGTCCTGTACTGGCGTGGCCACTGCTGCTCGTCCAAACCTATGGTCTCTGCTTCCCCTTGCAGGGTGCACGATGCCTGGTTATCCAAGCACACAGGAGCAGATCGGAAATCCCAGACAATGCCAGTGCTACGCAGCAGAGCAGGAGGGATGCAAGTGTGGCGCCAGCATCTGAGCAGCTTGGAGACCTCCTTCACGCTCAACCACAGTAAGTGCATCCAAGCAAGATGGAACTGTGGAGTATTAGCCTGCTGAAAATTGCATGTAGCCATTGTCCACTTCCTGATTGTTTTTTCAGGGTGTTCAGACTGCAGAATTACAGTGGTCACTTCTTATCCCTGCAACATTGCTAGATTGGTGGGGGTGACACTTAAGCCAGCCCCTTAAAAATCATCCCTGGCACTTAGGACTTTGGTAGCATTTTCCCCTGACCTGTCTTGGTGGGCTCCTTGGCTGCATGTGTGCTGGTGAGCAGGGCAGGCAAGAGAGCTGCCCTTGGCAGAGATGCGTGGGCCAGGAGGTGCTCTGAGCCTCTCCTGATGTGTGAGCTTTGCCCCATTGAAGCCCCTTGCCATTTCCCCTCTTTGGGTGCACCTTGGACACGTTGTTCTCTGACTGGCTTTAAAGATGGTGACGTTAAGGGGAAATACTGACATTGGTTTTCTTGACTGGCATCAGGCTGAGGCAGCTTCTCCAAACAGGGCTGGCAAACTAGCATCTTACTATAATTAACATCATCTTCAAAACCCAGTAAAGTATAAGGGGAAGGCTTATCTATATCAGCTATGCAATCTGGAGTGTTGAACACTGTTTCCTCCCGATTTGCCTTCTGTCTGCAGATGCTGGCAGCTCAGAAGCAGATGTTGTGCACCAGGCGTTACTGGAGGGCAATATTGCCACTGAAGTGTGCCTGACCATCCTGGACACCATCTCGTTTTTCACTCAGAGTTTCAAGGTCAGCACTGAAATCAAAAGTATTGTAGAAAGTAATTGTGCAGTTACGCAATCTTGAAATTTCTTCAAAACTGCAAGACCAGAGAAAATGACATGGATGTTATACCATGGTTGTAGGCATTACAAAAATAGAATAAGAGGAAATGCACATCATATAGAAAGGAGGGACTAGAGGAAAGGGAAATGAAGGCTAGAATTCTTAGAACAGTCATTGTTTTCTACCATAAATTGCCTAGAAGCAAGGTTCAGATTTCTTTGAATCGCTGTAATACAAATGTCTCTGGGGTTGAGGCATTCCACCTGTGGTTACCAGTCCAGACAGGACCAGTAACACTGGTAGGAGTCTTCTCCTCCATATAGTGATTCACACTCCCAGCAATCATCACCACCTACAAGAATCAAAGCTTCTGAGGTGAAGAGAACCAGGCTAGCAGCAAAATACAGAAATGCCAGAAAAGCTCTTCCTCGAAGTGCGGTTGCATAAATCCTGCTCATAGCAATATGTCTTGCATAGTGTCACAAGCACAACTCTGGTTTTCAGAGTAACCATAAAGAAGATTTCCTTTTTACATGTATTGAACAACATGAAGAGAAAGTTAATCATATCCTCTGCTTCATATTCTTTTATCTTTTTTTACAAAGCAAACAGGCCATCCTGATGCATAAGTCGTATTACTCAATAGTTTGGCAACACCAGAAGGATTTAGATACAAGAACTTGCTCGACTTTCTCAGTTGCCTCTTTCTGAATATGGCTGAACCACAAAACAATGTGATTTTCAAACCACAGTATAGACTGGATTCCCTTCCGCTTTAATGGACTTCTGCTTTGCTTTTGTGGTCATACAGCGTTACCGCACAGAAGTGTGCTCCATACTGCAGCAAAAGTGCTAATGTTGTTCTTACTGACAAAGTTAGATGAGATAAGTTCAGTTTAAAAGCATGGGTCCTACACTTACCCTGGTACAAGATGTGTATAGGATGTCAGAAGATAAATCTGAGCCAGCCCAAGGATTACTTGGACTGGCAATGAGATAGGGACTGTTGATCTTATTCTATTGATATAGAATCATAGAATGGTTTAGGTTGGACCAGAACTTAAAGACCATCCAGTCCCACCCCCTGTCCTTGGCAGGGATACCTCCCGCTGGAACAGGTTGCTCAAAACCCTGTCCAACCTGGCCTTGAAAACCTTCAGGAAAATGCCAACTTCCAGAGGAAGCCATTGCCTCCGAACATTTGCATGGTATCTAGAGAACAGGATGGACACATGATGGCATTGAACACCTCTAGGTATGGGGCAGCCACAGCTTCTCGGGGCAGCCTGGGCCATAGTCTCACCACTTTCAGAGCAAAGAATTTTTTCCTGAGATCTCATCTGAATCTCCCCTCTTTCAGTTTTAAAAGCCTTCCCCCTCACCCTATTGCTCCCCTCCCTGATCAAGAGTTCTCCCCAGCTTTTCTGGAGCCCCTCTGGGACTGGAAGGGGCTCTGATGTCTCCCTGGAGCCTTCTCTTCTCCAGGCTGAAACTCCCAACTCTCTCAGCCTGTCCTCACAGCAGAGGGGCTCCAGCCCTCACAGCATCTTTCTAGCCTTCTCCGGACCCACTTCAACATGGATATGGGGGTATCCATGTCCTTACTAGGTGGCCATGATGTCCTGCGCAGCAGGTGCAAGGATGACACAGGCATAGGCAAGATAACTCTGACACCAAATTATATGAGTCCTCTCCAAGCAATTCCATTTTACTGTCTCTCTGCAGGGAAGGGAGGGGGAAAGGAGATAGGTACCAAGTAGGTGCAAACTGTCATAACTTTGCAGAAGACAAGGGAAGTTAGTGACTTACTACAGCTATGAACCTGTCCAGTGAAAAGATGTGATAGTCTTTTTTCCTCTCTATCTCTTGGGCTGCAAATAAAATGCTTGAGACAAATGAAAAGAAATGGAAAAAAACAGTGTGATAGTTATGTTGGTTTATTTTAGTTTATTTAGAGTTATTTTATTTAGAAGCTTAGAAGCAACCAGTTAAAGTTCTACAGATTATTGAATTAGGTTTTGGAATTAGTGATGCAAAAGTCATAAAATATTTTTGGTTTATTCTGCTGGAAAAATAGCTTCTGACCAAGTACTGTAAGTTTGCACTGATTGTCACATTTATTGATTAAATTTTTATCTTAAACTTATTTTTATCTTGAACCTTATCTGGCTTAATAATTGATATGATTAATTATGCAGAATTACCTATGTAATTTCCAGCTTCAGGCTCAACATTTATGCAAAATAAATTCTGTTGCTTTCCAGACCCAGCTTTTAAGCAATGATGGCCACAATCCACTCATGAAGAAGGTTTTTGACATTCATCTTGCTTTTCTCAAAAACGGTCAGTCGGAAGCAGCTCTTAAGCATGTGTTCGCCTCTCTGAGAGGTTTCATTAGCAAGGTATGTAATATATGACTCCAGAGGGGCTAGAGAATTTATATAGGTATTTATATAGGTATGACCTATAGGGGAGAACTTTGTAGAGTAGGGCTGATAGTTGGACTCAATGATCCCAAGGGTCTCTTCCAACCTGAATGATTCTATGATTCTATGACAGAAAAGATCAGTACGCTTAAACTCCTGTTAAACTGCTATTTTGTGGTGTTTGGACATGGGTTTTAGAAGACAATTTCTGAACTGATTTAAAAAACAACACAGATTAAGTTACCTGTTTCAACAGTTATTTATTATTCTTTGGATACCAAGAAGCAAAAGGAGAAATCCCAAGAAATTCCCTCACTTGCCTTGGTCACAGAACTGCTGTTAAAGATTAGTATCTGCTCAACAAAAAGCTGGTGCTTCTTGAATCGTTGTTCCAAACTGTCCGCATTACTGACAATGCTTTTGCCTGAATTATATTTGTACTGGCAAGCTGCTCCTCTCCCACTGCATTTGAAGAGGGTAGTACTTGCTGAACCTCTCTCTATGCTTTTCTTATGCTTTTCTGAACCCCGGTATGCAGTAAGGTGTTTAATCCCCTCAACAAAAGCAGCGTCAATCAGACCAGTAACTGATGCTACTGCTGACACTTCCATTCATGCTTGTCAAAACCTGCCGCTTCTCATAAGTACATTTTTGAGACCAGATTTACACGCAAGCTCCATTTCTTCCAAACTACACAGTTATTAATATCCTGGATTGAGGTAAATGAGAACCAAGCCACAATGATCATAAATTAAAAATTAATTAAAAACTCTTAGATCACTTGAATGCAACACTTCATTAATTAGATAAATCCACGTGGCATGAGATTGCAGCCAGGCAAAGTACAGTACATGAAGGGTAGGCAGCAAAGTGCTCCTTCCAAAGGAGGTCTTGCACTAGTTGCTGAGCAAAGTTTGATTAAAGAGACCGCTAAACTGTTTTTCAAAGGTGGGAAAAGTCTGTGCTACATGCATTTTACTATAACCCACAGCATAGCTAAGAGTATGCCTAGGCTGAATTTTGCTTTGTCCTTAGCAAACACATGAGGAGCAGAAAATGCAGAAGTCTTGCTGGCTACCTGTCTGGCTCCAGGCAGCATTGTCTCCCATGAGCTGTTTTTCCAAGGGGCATCTGCAAGCCTGCTATATGGCAACTGGCATTGGCACAATCACTCCAGTTTTCTACAAGATCCAGTTGATGTTTATTGCCCTACCTTCCTTTGAGTTTTCCGCTTGAGTGGGATCTATTTAGCCTTGAGAACCATCCTGCTGCAGATCTGCACACACCTCAGCCACAGTCTCTCTCTCTGCATGTCTCTTCCTCTTACTAGTAAAAAGTTGGTTTAGCCAGAAATACTAGTTTTGTGCCTATAGCAAATTTTCTGTGGTTGTTCAAATGTGAAGCCAGACCTGCATACCTGCTGAATCAGATCTCACCATCAACCTTCAAAACATGGAGCCCTTCAGGGTTTCCACTCTGACTTTCCAAAATGCCAATTACAGCAACGCAGTCTGCAGTTCTGGCTGCTGGAAGGATGCGGGTAGTGGGGGGTCACTGTCTTGGATTTGTGCTAGCCTGAATCCGTGCCGGATTTGGCATCATGAGTCTTGGCATCATGAGAGAGGAAAGATTGGTTTCAGTTAATTTCTCACATATCCGCAGTGTTGCTTCTGTAAAAGCAAGATATGAGCCTAGTAGATGGTATCTATAAGGAAGTGTTTTCTTTGCCAACTCCATAACTACATGAGTCCCAAACTTCCTTTTAAGTCCTCCGAAGGGATTTTCTGAGGCCCAGAGTGACAATAAAATAGTGGAGAAGGTCACTGCATTTCATGATAAATGTAAGGATGCCACAGTTTGGCATGGGTTTCCTGAAAGTTTATTTTGAAATATGAAAGCTGTGCTGCTTTGTTTTGGGTTTCATATCACTGTTAGCTATAAATTAGTGCTAACTCCAAGGAAACCAAAAGTGAGTTATACCTTTGACTTAGCTAGAATGGACAGTTTGTCATTTTCATGGCCTTCTGTAGTGTCCTGATTTGAGGTAAAACAAACCAATTTTCTCTTTTACAATTTTACTGTTTTAGCTCGACCTCTTCTAAGTAAACTCTGAAATTAACAGCATATTGTTCAGAAACTATTCACTCTCACAGTGGTAAGACCTGATTATATCAAGGAATGGTATGCAGAGAGGCTCTTGCTTATACTTATTGCTAAACTTGTTGTTAAACCAAGATCAGGTAATTTCGTTATTTGCCCCATTGGAACGTTGGAAGTGGAAAAGCATAGAGGGGTCACATCTGTAGGGAGGAGCGGATAGGACAGGTGACCCAAAATTGACGGTATTCCATCCCATCCACATCATGCTCAGTATAAAAGATGAGGGATCAAAGAGTCAACTCTCTTTCTTTGATGGCCAATGTCCAAGAAGGACACAGTCTGTTTGTCTGCCTTTGACCCCAGTCACAGAATATCAGGGATTGGAAGGGACTGTGAAAGATCATCTAGTCCAATTCCCCTGTTGGAGCAGGAACACCTATATCAGGTCACACAGGAACGCGTCCAGGTGGGTTTTGAATATCTCCGGAGAAGGAGACTCCACAACCTCTCTGGGCAGCCCGTTCCAGTGTTCTGTTACCCTCACTGTGCAGAAGCCTTTCCTCACATTTAAGTGGAACCTCCTATATTACAACTTACACCCACTGCCCCTTGTCCTATCATTGGCTGTCACTGAGAAGAGCCTGGCTCCATCCTCCTGACACTCACCCTTTACATATTTATAAACATTAATGAGGTCACCCCTCAGTCTCCTCTTCTCCAAGCTAAAGAGACCCAGCTCCCTCAATCTGAGCATTCCTGACTCCAGATCTGGAATCCAGCTCCTCTCAGTCACCGAGTCCGGTCTGGGACTTTTCCTGATGCCTGTTGGTGACATGATCGTCATCCTAGGACCTTGATACATTTTGTATATATTGTATCTATTTCATTATTTTCTTCCTTTTTTGTTGTTGTTTTTGTTTTAGTATTAATACTTCATTAAAGTAGGTTAGTTCATTCTAAACTCGTAAATCTCTTTATCCTCTTCCTCTCCTTTCTTTTTGGGGGAGGAAGAGCCATCTGTCAGTCTGGGTTTGGTAATTTTTGCCAAAACCATGACATGTAGCTAGTAATTATAATGGAAAGAATCCACCTCTTATCTAGGGTCACAGAAGATGGTTGCTGGAGGGGAAAAAACTCTCAAGACTTACTCTGCATCCCAAAATCTCACTTATATGTAGCTTTCTTTCTGCATTTAATCTGGTTACTTGGTAGGCAAAAGACTGAAAAAAAGAAATGTCACAAGAAAATGAAGAACAAACAAGCTTTATAATTGTTTGCATGTTTGTTTTTGATTTTAGAATGAATGCTATTTGCATGCATATGTGCTGGTAATTTGGGAAGAAAGCTGTCTCTGTTTTACTGGCTGGGAAGATGCAACAAAAGCTAGATTGCTCTTATTTTATACTCTAGGTTTTCTTAATAACTAAATCCTTCTTTTCAGAGCATCACTTACAGATAAATACATATATACATGCTTGGAAATGATCTTGAAATTAATGGTTATGAAACATGCACAGAGAAGTGGGCTGAGATGACTTGCTGTGCATTAAAGAGCATCTCAGATGCATGGATGTGGGAGTGATGGAAAACCCATGTATCTGCCCGCTTCCCCAGTGCCTGCCTGTCCCTCAGTGCATTGAGAGTAGCAGGGCACAGTAGGGAGATTGCAAATCCTAGGACCAGGGCAGCAGAGCCTTGCTCCTTCCCTGCAGTAGCTGATTTGGAAGCTTTTCCCTTTCTGTTTGCAGTGTCCTCTGACCATGTCAAACTATGCTTTCCCTCCCCATTAGTGCTTTCAGGAAGCAGCATCGTTACAGCCTCCTGTGCAGTCGTGAAGATCTCCAGCAGGCACACACTCTTGGGTCTGCTGTCTTGGACCTGGCACCAGGAGAGGTTGCATCTGCCTGGACTTGGTCTCCAGAAGGTGGCTGCCTGGGGACACAGGTTCCCTATGAGCAGGGCACAGGTTCTCCTCCAGAGCTGGTGCAGTGTGAAGGGAAGCACACAAGAAGGGATCCTGGGCTCTTCTGGAGCAGATTCCCAGACAGTTTTTCGCCCTACATTGGGTTGGAGAGGTCTGAAAAGCCTCTGCAGGCAAGCATTGGTCCCTGCTGAGAGCAAGTGCCAGCCCGCTTCTTGAGTGCCCATGTGCTGCCTGTGCAAGCCTGTGCAAGCTGGCTCCGGGCTAATCCCAGTTCTGAGCATGACCCTGTCCGGCTGTGGGAGAAGGATTGCATTACAACAGGCAGCAAATGCTTAATTGCTCCTTTCTCAAGTGCACACATGATTCTCTTAGGCCTTATTTGGTTCTTTTCTTCCATTTTTTTTTCTGAAAATACTTTTTGCCAGAGGCAGTGGACACCAAGTATTTGGTCAGTGTCTTCATGCTGCCTTGTAACCTGTCTGGCTTGGTGTGATCCCAATGGTGTAGTCTTGCTAGCCACAGCTCCTAGATTCCTGTTTTGAGACGCTTTCACTGGCATGCCATGGTGGTGGCCACAGCAGTACCTACTTTTCTGAATCATGTATACTTAATACAAGGAGTGGAGGGCCAGCTCCAGGCTCTGACTTGGAGGGTGTGAGTGAATACTCTGATGGTATTTACTGTCATCTCCCATGGGGAGAAGGTAGTGGGGCAGCCAGAAATGGCTCATGGACCATGCCCCACGAGAATCATTTGGTCTTGAATTTACACATTGAATGAGCACATCTTTCCTCTGAACAGACAAAAAGCATGGTTCCCCTTGTTGCCAGGAGATTTCCTGGGGCTGATCCCCAGCTGTGGCAGAGGGAGCAGAGTGTCACTGTGTGATGCTCAACCAGCCTTCACTCCCTTCGGGAGGTGCTGGTGTCACCCCTCACCAGCCATGTCCCTGCGGTGGCTGCAGAGGCAGCTGCGTGCCAGCACAAAACACTTCCTTCTTCTGCTTCCCTGTGCCCAGCTCACTGGGGCCAGGGTGGAAGGAAGCTGTGTGCAGTGCCCCCTCCCCACCAGCCATCACTGGTGACCACAGCCAGACGGCCACATGCTGGTGGTCATAGAATCATCTAGGATGGAAGGGGCCTTTAAGGCCATCAAGTCCAACCGTCAACCTAACACAGCCAAAACCACTGCAAAACCATGTCCCTCAGCATCACATCTGCTCATCTTTTAAATACCTCCAGGGATGATGATTCCACTACTTCACTTGGCAGCCTCTTCCAATGCTTGACAACCCCTTTGGTGAGAACCCTGCATGGGGCAGGGCTCCCCTCAGCCGTCTGCTTGTCAAGCATATCTGAGCTTGCCCCTGCAGATGTGCTCAGCAGTCGGTGTTGGTGAGGTGACAGACCTGATATGGTGGTATGGGATGCTGATCTTTTACTTTTCTTCCCCTGCTGCAGATCTGCAAGCCCCATTGTTAACAGAGGTGGCTCACCCTGTGGTTTGGCTTGATCTTGCTGCTCCCTGGGGCTGGTTCCATCCAGGAGGCCACTGCAGGTCACTGTGTATTTTAGGCTCACTGGGACAAACAAGTCTCTTGTTTGCATTCCTGAATGACGGCAGTCATGATTTGAGGGTTTTTTGGGGGAATGTGTAGAAGTAGCTGTGGGAGCATCTCAGATCATGTTTCCCAGCAGGTTCAGACTTCTGGGTGGGCTCCAGGGAATTTTATGATTTCCCAGATGGCAGCCTTTGGTGGGAATGTCCATGGGACCTCTCCTCTCTGTCCCTCTGTTGGTGTTTATGGCTTTTGTAAGAACATAAAACTTCTGTCTGTATGATTTGGTGAGAATTTGTCAATGAATACAAAAGTTGTTGGGGAAGGGGATAGATGGACATATAAGAGCACATCCCCAAAAAGTGTGACAGCAAAGTTCACATTGCTCTAGGAAACGTGGTTTAAAATAGGCCTCAAATTCATTCCCACAAATACTTTCAGGCTGAAAACTCTGGCAGAAGTTTATTGAGGCTGTCCAGGTTGGACCCCACTGTGTTTCCCCATGCCCCTGTCCATATGAGCTATGTGGGCTTAATGGTATATTTTCTCATATTTGCATGTTTCTTGTGAAGTTTCCCTCAGCGTTTTTCAAGGGAAGCGTGAACATGTGCGCTGCACTCTGCTATGAGATCCTGAAGTGCTGTACTTCCAAGGTGTCCTCCACAAGGAAAGAAGCCTCTGCTCTTCTCTATCTCCTGATGAGAAATAATTTTGAGTTCACCAAAAGGAAAACGTTTCTGAGAACACATCTTCAGGTCAGTGACTGGGGGAAAGGTAGAGAGTAAGTCACCTCACATTTAATGACCAGATATTTCAATATAATTACATCACCTTATATCTGCAGAGGATCTTGCTGTCATTGTATGGACAAAAATCCTCTTAATTTCCAGGCTTTGCCTAATTCCTTTTTGCAGTGATTGTCCCAGGGCCCTTTGGGTAAAATACACTGCTATCAAGTACTCCAGCCTGTTGGGTTTTTGGAATCACAGACAGAAGGCGGCTGGGATGGGGTGGAAGGGACAGCAAGAAGAACTTCCTTTGAGGCAGGAGAGGATATTTTTCTGGAGCTGCTTTTGCAGCACTGGTTTGGTTTTTTTTTGAAGCAATATATATACCTAAGGACACAGATGAATACTGTCTGGGAATCATAGAAGAAGGTAACTAATGTAAAAACAGGGATTTGTATTATGATTGTCATATTGTTAATTCTGTGAATTTGCTGTTCAGCAGAGCAGTTTGATCCTCTGTAGAGTGTTAGTCACTGGGAGATGTGACAGCAAATCCGCACCAACTACCATTGCTTATGCTGTGAGAAATACCTGATGTTTCCCTATGAACATTTTATGTAACTGTGATGATAAAACTTCTATATTAGGGCTCATTTAAATAAAGCCCATACTCTGTCCCAACAGATAATAATTGCAGTAAGCCAATTGATAGCAGATGTGGCACTCGGTAGTGGAACAAGGTTTCAGGACTCCTTGCTCATCATTAACAACTTTGCAAACAGTGACAGGCCTATGAAGGTAAGTTGGAGACTTTAAATCACATCATGTGCTGTCATCCATTAATGCAAGATTAGGAATGCACTCAAGGAAACCACGTTTAATGGTAAGGGTAATGTCTGGAGCTATGACTTCTGAGTTTGTTCTGGACTGTGTTTCTTTAGTAAACAAACATTATGCCACCAGCCATAGGGCCAGCTGGGCCAGCAGGTCATGCTCTATCCATGAAGCCTCACACCAAGAGGAAGGAGCTCTGCAATTCAAGTTAAACTTTGCAAGGGTGTCCAAAGGGCTTTCGAAGAACTGTCCAGCCTTCAGAGGAATGACAGCAGAGGTTCAGGTACTTTTGTTGCCTGAAGGTCATAATTAGCAGGAATTAATTTTAATTAATTCAGCATCAGTAATAAGAAATCACTCTTTCATGGAAATTAATGGTTGTATTTCTTTGGAAAATAATTGTCTGTCTTTCACTGGATTTAACAGTTTCTACCCAGCCCACTGAACAATGCATCATCATTGCAGCTTGCTCCATTGCACACAGTGTAGCTGCCAAGGTAGGACAGAGAAAAATGGGAAGCATTTTTACAACTCTGTGATTATCCTGTGACCTAAAGCTGCAATGGGAACCTCAGTTAGTTGTTGAATTGTGCTATAACAAAGTTATAGTTGGGATATACCTGGCAAAACCCTCTGTTCTCTTCCATATGCAGATGTTTACAAGGGTTTCACTGAGCCATACTTTGCTGACCACGTTTTACATCACAAGAGCATCATTATATCCAGTTCATGTGTTTATATTAGTGTAAAAGTACAAGAGGTATTTATTATACACTGGAGAAGGTGCCATGCACAGCCACAGAGGTGTCTAGGAAGCAGGAACCTGAGGAGGAGGAACGTGAGCCAGGCTTCTCAGGGAGGATCTGAGGGGAACCCAGCTGCTGCTGCCCACTTCCAAAAGGGAAATCACAAAGATAAGGAGATCAGGCTCGTCTCAGAGGTGCGGAGTGGCAGGACAAGGGGCAATGGGCACAAGTTTCTGCAAGGGGAATTCCAACTTGACTGAATGAAAAAAACATTTCCCGAGAACGTGGTGCAGGCCTGGGGCAGAGCTCAGAAGGGAGGTAGGATTTCTACCCTTGGAAATTATAAAACTTGGCTGGACAGGTCTCACTCTAACTCAATGATAGCCCTGCTCTGAGCAGGGGATCAGACTGGAGCCTGTGTTTCTTTCGCTATTGATGACATTCCTGTGGTGGGAAGCTATACAAATGCGTTTGGTTCTTTTGCAATTAAAGAGTGACCACATCAGAGACCAATAAGCTGGATGTTGAATGACATGAAAAATACTTGAGGCATGGTTTATGGTCCCATCCTGGGCCATTTGCATGCACAGAACCTTTCTCTCTCGCTCTCACAGCAGCTCCTCAGGATGTCAAAGGACCTACCTTGGTGTAGCACCAACCTGGCACCCTGCACGTGGACAGGGGAGGTTGGCCCCATGCAGGCCTCTAATGACACATTAAATACTGTGCAGTGTGAGTTCAGTAAGTAAAAGCTACAGTTAATCTTATCTCCTATGTCCTCAGCATTTTCAGATTGGCAGTAAGTGGAGTGTCGGTTGAAAGGGTAGCAATAGTCTTTCTTTGGCAAAGCCTGGCACACCATTTATTTCTGTATTTGCTTCTAATTAAACTTGTTTTCTGTCAGGCAACTGCTTTTCCTTCTGAAGTAAAAGATTTGACAAAGAGAATCCGTACAGTGCTTATGGCTACTGCTCAAATGAAAGAACATGAAAAGGATCCAGAAATGTTGATAGATCTACAATACAGTTTAGCCAAATCTTATGCAAGTACTCCAGAGCTCCGGAAAACGTGGCTGGACAGTATGGCAAAGATACATGTCAAAAACGGAGACTTTTCAGAGGTAATTCGTGTAATTAAAAACATAGCGCACAACAAGACAGCTACACAGATGACATTTTAATTTTCCTTTTGTTCTTTGCAGGCAGCGATGTGTTATGTTCATGTAGCAGCCCTCGTTGCAGAGTTTCTGCACAGGAAAAGTAAGCGTGTGGTGTCTGGGAGGGACAGTGGTGGGTTTTGGAGGGGGATCAGTATAATTTTAAAGACAAGTTTATCTCAGTTTGGTAAAAAGGGGAAAAAATAGTGCAGTGGATAAAGCTAGAAAAAAATTAGTATATTTTAAGAAAGGAATCCAGGAGTTCAAAAACATTTACTAGGCTGGCAAGGTCTGCTTAGACAGTCATGTTGGCACTTTGCTGAGTAAAATAAGAATTGACATGTCTCAGTTTAAATGTTCAGTTGTATTTTACATTACAAAATGTACTTGCAGGAGAAGCCCGTGTTAAAACCTGACTGGCAGTATGTTCAGCGGAAGTATCACTATAGGCAGTACAGAAAACTACGGAATAAAGCAGTCAAAATTCAGTCAAAAAATGAGAGTACAGCCTAACTATATAAATATGTCAAGAACAATCAGAAACAACACATCAGAGTGTTGTGGTTTAATGTAAAACAGGAAGAAAGGACAGACTTGTGTGTTCTCACATAACACCAGTTTGCAGGTTTTCTTTTAAATATCCATAGAAGGGCAACAAAGGTGGTGAGCAGTCTGGAGAATAAGTCTTATGAGAACAAGCTGATGGAGCTGGGAAGAGAAAAGGAGGCTGAGGGGAGATGTTATTGCTTTCCACAACTACCTGACAGGAGGCTGTAGAGAGGCAGGAGTTGGTCTCTTCTTCCAAGTCACAGGTGATAGGACAAGAGTAAATGGCCTCAAGTTGCTCCAGGGTAGGTTCAGGTAGGATATTAGGAAAAATTTTTACATGGAAAGGGTTATCAAGCATTGGAATGGGCTGCCCAGGGAAGTGGTTGAGGCACCATCCCTGGAGGTATTCAAAAGACAGGTTGACATGGTCCTCGGGCACATGGTTGAGTGATGGTTTTCTGTCAGAGTTAGGTTGATGGCTGGACTAGATGATCTTACAGGTCCCTTCCAACCTAGACAATTTTATGATTCTGTGATCTGTTCCACTGTTGATATACTGACCCCAATTCTCATTTCTACGTAAGTGACTAATTGTTCAAATGGACACTAAATGTTTCAGAAAGTTAAGGCTGCATAAAAGCCAATTACATGCACTGCCTTGGCTGGAAAGGTCTTAAGTGACTTGCTTAGGAAGGTTGGAGTCCCTCCAAATTCAGTACTTTTATTGGCTAATTGGGAAAAATCAGGACTTGTTTTTCTGATATGAATACACATTTCACATGGCTGCAGAGGGGAGAGTATTGAAAGTTGGCAATTCTTGTTTTGTACCCTAGAGGCTTCTCACCACAACCAGTGGTAAAGAAGAACTTCTAAAAAGGAAGAGGAACAGATCTAAAGGAATATCAAGTGAATTCATTGAATTATCTCTGACACTGTCACTTTTTAGATATATGTGCAAAAATATACCCATGCCCTTCTCTCCTGACTCTCCTGTTTGCAGCCTGTTGGGCTGGTCAAAGATGACTTCCAGATAGGACACTGGGAAGTCTGTTGTGCTTGATGTTAGTTAGATAGCAGTAGTAAGAATGACTCCCATGGCAAGTAGCAGGGGAGGTTCTGATGTGTTTAGTCTCATATAGCAGATCAGTAGCAAAAATGGTGGTCAGGTGCCATGGTACTTGTAGGTCTCTGTCAGCTAGACTGCTTCCCTGGCCATTGAAGCATAACACATTTGAGATAGGTTATTCCACTCATCTGTTTGCTTTTCTCTAATACAGAACTCTTCCCTAGTGGATGCACTGCTTTCAGGAAGATCACTCCCAACATTGATGAAGAAGGTGCAATGAAAGAAGATGGTGGGATGATGGATGTACATTACAGTGAGGTGAGGTTCTGTAGTACAGGCTACAGACTATTTGACCACTAATTAAGATTCAGTTTTAGACTTTGTTCATATGAGCTCTAACAAATTATATTTGAAGACTGTTCCGTGGCAATTTCCCAAGAGAAATCTGCATTGAAGTGTTTTCTGTACGCAATTCAATAGGTAAAACTGGTCTAAGTTCTTGATTCCTTTGAAAGGCTTTTCTAGCACTGAGACTGAAAAGGCTACACCTAAGTCTTTGCCTGGCACGTTATGCAAATACTAATTTTGCCAACACAGGGCAGCACAGCAGCCCAGGAGGGGCAGAAAGTCAAGCTCTGCCAAGTGAGAGGTCAGCTTAAGTTCCCTTTGAGTTATGGTTGTGCTGTAGGATACCACCTTAGCAGAACAATTCCAAAACCATAGCAGGACCCTGGAGAAGTGGGTAGATCCTCCCCTGAGTCATAAAGTCTCACAATTACTTCTACACTCTCCCTGTATATCTGTATTGGGTGGTCCATGTGGCTGAGCAAGGTGGCCCTGCAGCCCAGTTGCTCAATTGCCTAGTCATCAAGACTAGGCTTGAAGATCCTTAGCATCACATCCCACTGCTATTGCACACATGTTCATTGTATGTGTTTTTTAGACATGTATCTCTGACTTCCAGTGCTGTTATGTCCATACCCTCCAAGTGTTTTGGCATTCTCCTGGGGAGGTAGCTAAATAACCAAGACATACTTGCTGGCTCTTGTGCTAATGATTCATTAAGAATGAATGAACTTTTAAAAAAATAACTTGACTCCCTCCCTGCCCCTTAAAAAAAAAAAAAAAATTAGAATACCTTCAGAAAGGCCAGGAACACACAGGGTGTGTTATATTGGGACCTGTTAAAGTATCTGAAGTTAAAATGGTTTTATCTTCTAATTTAGATTGTTATTAACAACACCCATTTGGTTGCTCTTATAGGAAGCTCTGGTGGAGCTGCTGGAGCAATGTATAGATGGCCTGTGGAAAGCAGAGCGTTATGAAACAATTTCTGAAGTTTCCAAACTGATTGTTCCTATTTATGAAAAGCGGCATGAATTTGAGGTAGGCATTTTGCATCCATCAGGTAATTTCCTAGATCAAGAAACTAAGAAACAAAGAAGAGGCTTTTTTATTTTTCAGGTTATGAGTTAATGAATTGGTGTCAGTAAAGAACACACTGTGCTTCATTGCTGGTCATTAAACAAATTAGTGAAAGCCTGGAGAGTAGTTGTTAAAGCTAAAGACGCAGAAGACCTATGTTTAGTGAATAATTCTCACCTTCCTTTCCCTAATATAAAGTTTTCATCATCCCATATGCTCATCAAAGCCAGATGCTTTTTGAATTGAGTATTTTAAGGGTTAAAAACAGAGTGAGAACTGTTCATAGAAAGGACTAGATCTGCAGGTAATTCAGTGGCAAAGTGGAGAGGAAGGAAAGAAGCTGTTACCGGCCCTCACCTTGCTACTTCTCCACACATTCTTCAGGAGGCTGTTGCTTGCTGCTTAATCATGCTCCCTTCTCCCATGAGCCCCTCCACATCAGGACAGCATCCAACTCTATAACTGAAGCTAGGGGAAGCCTTGATGTATTTTTTTCATCATAAAGCTGGTTTTAATCAAAAAAAGTATTTCTGGGTAAAATGCTGCAAGCTACTCTGCCCTTAAAGGTTCAGTCAGGGACCGTGCTCAGAGAGCAGCTCAGTCTTCTTTCTCTAAGGACAGTGACATTACTACTGTCTTTGGTACTTTTCAGATCAGAAGTTTAGCATGTGCTTAAGACTGAGGCCTTTCAAAGGAAACTGCATTAGTTCAACCTCCTTAGAAATTCAGGTTTGAATTCTCCCACAGGATTGTATTAAGGTATTTTAGTGTCAGCTAGAATTTTTGCTAAAAAAAAACAAAAAAAACAGAAAAAATAACAGAGTTCCAGAAACTTACTCAGCTGTATAGAACGCTCCATGGAGCATATGCTAAAATATTGGAAGTAATGCACACAAGGAAGAGGCTTCTTGGCACCTTTTTCAGAGTGGCCTTTTATGGACAAGTAAGTATTTAGACCATCTCGCCAGCTTCCCCTCACCAGGCATCCTGGCTCCTAGAGCTGCTGTTCCATCAGACCTGAAGCTGAAAAGCCTGTGGGCTTCCCACCCTGAGCACTCCTGAGCTGAGGGTTTGTCTCTCTCTCCAGGAGCACTTGACTTATTATAAAGTTTATGATGCTGCCAGTAGTATTTTCATAAAGCAACTCAGCAGTAAGGAAATGACTTAGTGGGTTCAGAATACACCAGGGTTGTTTTTTTGTTTTTTGGGGGTTTTTGTAATTATAGTTATTGTTATTATAACAAACAAAATCTAGTGTGTATAGTATATAACCAGTAACAATATATAACTATAGCATATAAACAGTAGTAATAACAGACATTTTCTTCCACAGACAGTTGTTGCTCCCTTCTAGATTTTAGTGGAGTACAATGTTATCAGAAAAGCTGGAGGCAAAATATGTATCGGTGTTGGCTACATACTTGTAGAGACAGATAGTATTTTTTGGAAAATGAACAAGATCTAGAGCTCAGAATCCCAAGAAGGAGCAAGCATGACCTTACCATATCTGCTGAAGTCTTCTGAGTCTTGAAAGCAGTTGTGTCTTACCACTTACCACCATTTCCCTCGTGTCTCTGAACTATCAGCTTCTTCCTGTGGACCTGTAACTATGGGGGAGATGCAGGACCCCTCTTTAGAAATTGCTGCGTAAACGATGTTAGCCCTGCCTTTCCCAGTATCTGCTTTCACAGGAGATGATCAGCACCCACCCATCCTGGGTGTGTACCTTTGAAGACCACAGTTGTTACACACACACAATGTATCTAAGCATTGAATTTTTTTGCTATAGCAAAAGTCAATGCTTAGATCTATGTTTTATGTTATAGAAATATGTGTGGTTTTTTGTCCTAATATTATCTTCAGCTTTGGATATGTAAAAAGTAAATAAGGATAGCAACAGATAAAACAACCGCTAGCTGGGTTTTCTAGAAGCTGTAGAAGTAACTACTGGATCAGTTCCTAAACTATGCTATGTAACATATCCTGACAACTCATACTTGATCCAGTTATGCACTTTAAAGCTTTGCCAGCTTTATATGCCAGCTACACAGAGATAGTTCTAACACTCTTTCACAACCTCTGACTGAAACTTTCATGCTCTTTCCACTGCAGTGAGGACTGGTGATGCAGGCACATTTAATGCAATTTTTGTCTTTATTTACAGCAACTGCACCAAGTTCCACTTCCCTGAATACAAGAGGAATGAAAGCAGAGGAAACACATTTCTTTCTTTATTGCTTGAAGTCCCTCTCAACCCTCACAAAATCCTATGCTTTTCTGGTGGCTCTGTTGTCAGGCCTTCTTCAATATGTGTGTCTTTCTGCTCCTCCTCTGTGCCTTGTTTTTGTGGTTTTTCTCCTTGCTTGCCTCCTTCCAGCCTTCCTAAAAGTCAACCACTGGCCAGACCCCTCTTCCACATTGTTTAGATTTCCCACCGGTCATACTCAAGCCTTTGTGCTTAACAATGACATGTTTGTGTTGGTTGAGGAATGTTATGATTTTTTACACAATTTTTGAGGGAACCTATTAAACAGGCCAAGTTCAGACTTAATGCAAGCCATAGCCTTCTAAACCATCTTGACATTTGAGATATTAGTAGAAAATTACTTTCAAAGTAATCTAAAATAAAGTTTTCTAAGTGAATAAACCCAACTATTCCTCACTACTTGTTTGTGATTAATGCTAGGCATTCTTCGAAGAAAAAGATGGGAAGGAATACATCTATAAGGAACCCAAGCTGACAGGCCTCTCGGAGATCTCCTTTAGACTTCTTAAACTTTATGGAGAAAAATTTGGGTCACAAACTGTAAAAATTATCCAGGATTCTAACAAGGTAGAGCTAAACTGCATGAATAAAATAACAAAAGGCAATTAATGGTGAACACCAGGGCCACACACTATAGAGTGCAGTGATGAATGTGACAAAAATATTGATTGTATTCAAATACTGTTCAGGGCCTGGGACTGCACTGCTCTAAGCACTGTGCCAGCGGGGCACAGAAGGATGAGCTTTGCTCTGTGGAGCTGAAGATGGAGGTGACAAAGCATTCCTTTCTTCTGCCAGGAGGACTGAGATCTTCTGCCCTCTTAGAAGCACCTGCCTCCAACTGCCTCCGTGCAGCCTCATGCTCCTGTGTTGCATAGCTTGACAAGTTTTGGTGCTGATCTGGCTCCCAGGTGGAAATAAATTAATTGGGAATTATGTACGGGCAATTGTAATTTACATCTCACTGAGCCCTGTTGTTGGAAGGCGTTAGGAGCCAGCACAGAGGAGCAAATGATTAGAAGCAGAGCTACTTCTTGTTACTTTGACACTGCAAGCCTAAAAGAAAGTATCTTGTGGTCTTGCAGCCATAACTCTTTCCTTTCCCTATGGAATAGCCATTTATGGGCCCTGCAAGGGTTGTTCACACCTTCAGGTTCCACCCATGGATATGTTTGGGTTGCTGAAGATGATACTAATGATCTCAAAGCTGTCTTTATACCAGCCTACAGATCTGCATGCACAGCGTAGCACTGCACGAGCACCAGCTCATGGCCTGGAAGAAATAGGGTCATATGAGGAGAATTAAGTACTTCAGGCATGTGCTGCGTTGGTGCGTAGCATGATACAATTGCATGCACCTTGTTTGACCCTAGATGATATATTTCTTGTGCCACCCCTCATGTGTGTCCTGTGTGGCTAGTAGGGACGGTCTAGATACCACAGCTAAGGTCAAAGGGAGTGTTTTGTGTGTCGTTCACCTGCATGCAATGGGGCTGGGTCAGCAGTCTCAGTAGATAAATTCACCAATTATAAAGTTAATTTATTAACCTTTGCTCTTCCAGTAACTAACCCTCTTACTTCACAGGTCAGTGTTAAAGACCTTGATCCTAAGTATGCCCACATTCAAGTGACTTATGTGAAGCCCTATTTTGAAGACAAAGAAATCTCTGAAAGAAAGACTGAATTTGAAAGAAACCATAACATCAACAGATTTGTATTTGAAACTCCTTACACTTTATCTGGAAAAAAGCATGGCAGCATAGAAGAACAGTGTAAAAAAAGGACCATTCTAACTAGTAAGTGCAAGCATCCGAACATGAGACTCTATCTATCAGCAACTATTTTTAGACTATTTTAGCTCACAGAGATATCCCAAGAGAGTCAGAAATTCTCTCAGCTACTTAATCAGAATTGTGGTAACAATATTCTGTTTGATAGGGGAATGCACCTTATATTCCTATGCAAATGTTTACAGATTAATAAATCGTGCTTATAAATTATAGCCTTGTTTGGGATTTTACTCACCGAGTGGAACCCTGAGGGCAAGGACCTGCCTATGTGTTCTGTGAAGAGTCCTTCTATTTGCTGCATGACTTTTCAATCTATAAATTCCTTTGCTCTTTCTGCTAGCTTTGAACTCCTTCCCATATGTAAAGAAGAGAATTCCAGTCGATTACGAACATCAGGTTAATTTAAAACCAATTGACGTTGCTACTGATGAAATAAAAGACAAGACTGTGGAGCTGCAAAAGCTGTGCTCTACTGGTGATGTTGACATGATCCAGCTGCAGCTCAAATTGCAGGGCTGTGTCTCTGTGCAGGTGAGGCTTGTGTCCCTTCAAAATTGCGTTATATACACATCTCAGAGTGAGTCAGGTTTTCACATTTACTTTCCATAAATCATTAACTGCCTCAGCAGCACTGCAGCCATCACTTTGCCAGCACATGCTGCCCTGCAGCATACAGAGGTACATTAGCTGACTAGTGATTCGACCAGTGATGTTTGTAGTGTCAAGTCCAAGTGTAATTGTGTGTTGGTTGGCCATGAGTGAATGCTGAAATAGACTTAATTCTTGAAGGTTGTACAGTAAATATCAGGCACAAATAATCTTTTTGTGAGTCTGACTTCTTAAGATGGATAAATGACCTTAAGACTCAGATCATACTGCTTTTCCAAATAGAACTAAGAGGAAAGTATGAGGAAACAGTTTGCATCTCTTTTTTTTAACTTTGTTTACCTTTTGGTCTTTAAAAAAAAAAAAAAAAAAAAAAACAAAAAAAACAGAAAAAATAACACTCAAGTTTTCAAACTTCAAGTGCCTCCAGTGACATTAGTAATGCAGAATTGGTGGCATTCAAATAATATGCTAATTTTTTTTGGTTAAAAAAAAAATTAAAAACCCCTGTTATTCCCTTCATAACTGCCTTTAACAATTCAACAGAAGTCCTAGCATAGTTGATTTCTTTCTTCTTTGGTTCTAGGTTAATGCTGGCCCCTTGGCCTATGCTAGAGCTTTCCTAAGTGACAGCCAGTCCAGCAAATATCCTACTAAGAAGGTGAATGAGTTAAAAGAAATGTTCAGGTAGGATTTCTGATGTAATCAAAACTATCCAGCTGGTTGGAACATGGTACTCACTTTTCTTATGTTTTTGTCTGTCTCCAAAATCAGCAGATGCTGAATGCTCAGATATGCTTATAAAGGTCTAGGTTTCGGAGGGTTGTGGGTGTTCAGACATAGGAAAAAAGCCAATGTAAAGTTGTATGTCAAGAGTTCCTAAACTCAGCGCTGTGATCTCCCTGGAAGATGTATCTGAACACCTGCTTCAGCAGTTTGTGTGGGTATTGGAGGTTATAGTGTGAAGAAAGTATGTTTGAAAACCAGAAGTCTGACACTGTTGTGCTCAGGAATCCTTCATTTTGTGCATTGTTTCCCAGTCTTTCCAAACAGATTTTTTTACTACATAATGACAAACTTGAAATATTTTAAAGCAAAACTCTTTCCAGTTTATGGAAGACCATCATTCTTGTTTCTGTTGCTAATTATTGAAATGATAGGACTCCCACAGGTGTTTTTCTAACTCCTGTTCCTTAGGGTAGGTTTTACCTCCCACTTGAAAGTGGCCACCAGGATATAATCAGGCAGCTCCTGCTTCACCTTAGGATGATGTGCCATTCTCACACTATTTTCTGAATCCCTTGGGAGCAATCAGTTGCCCACCAGCTCCTCCAGTCGTTTTTAGGTGCTGGTGGCTGCCGTTTTGCCCATTGGTTACTGTATGGAGAAAGCACCACTTTGGGCCAATCCTATTTTCCATCAGTGTATGGAGTAACGTAGCAAGCCATAGAATGCATAAGGGCGCAATCCCTGCAAACCTGCCACATGTGGATGTAGAACAGAGGGAAGGCAGTTTTACTTTCCAGCCTTGCACTGCAGCCAGAAGGACTAACACAATCTCTGTTTCATGCAAAAAATCCCAGAAAATCCCAGTTGTGCTTCTATGTTCATTATAGTCTATAAAAAAGAAGAAATAAGGGATGAAAATTAGTAATAGTGACCAAGAAAACAGTATTACAGCTCCTTGTGATCTAAATTTGCCTCTGAAGGGTGTTCTTGCTGCTTGTTAGCAACTCAAGGAAATGTGGCCCATCACATCCATCCACATCCCTTTCCCTTGTGCCTGACCTCTGTTCTGTGACCCTACATGCACCTGACTGGGCTTCACTGGGGTCTGCAAACTGTGTGTGATTCTACAGGTTAAGCTGAAGGTGCGAGACCACCATCTGAGGATTTAAGCTTGAAGGAGGTCCAGCTAACAGCCCAATACCTGTGTTGCAGTCCCTCCCTATCCCCTCATCCACTGTGCCAGGGATGTTCCTAGAATGTGACTTATTCCAGAAAACAGAAAAAGGCCGGGGGTGGGGAAGATTTGCCTATCTGTTTGGCTGTTTGCTTTGGAAGAGGACTGGGCTATTGTAATGCCCAAAGTTCATTCCTTTCCTCCTCAGGAAGTTTATACAAGCCTGTGGAATTGCTCTGGAGCTTAACGAGCAACTCATTAAGGAGGATCAAGCGGAGTACCATGAGGGGTTGAAATCAAACTTCCGGGATATGGTGAAAGAGCTTTCCAACATCATCCATGAACAGGCACGTACTGCATGGCTGGAGCCTACCGAGGTGGTTTTCTGCTTGAAACTAGCTAATGCTGAAAACTAATAGAAAACTTGATCACTCATCATGTTATTTAGCTAAATATAAAAAGACGAGTAACTGAACAAGAAAAATAAATTATACACTTGGAGGATTCCTAAAACCAGTTTCTGCTGGCAGAGGGTCTCAGCTTGGTGTTAGTACAGAGTATGCTTCAGGGTGGAGTGTTTGCTGACACATACTGTTAGTTTCCTGGCTGCTGTGGTCATTAGGAATCCTGTGCCAGGTTTTGCCTCATCTATTCCTCATTGTAAGGGTTCCGTCAACCTGATAAGTCACAGGTTGAAATTATCTGGCAAAATTTCCATTTCCTCAGTTATATCCAGCTGAAGTTCTTTTATTATTTCTTTTTCATTAACATATGTTTTCTTTTAACTTTGGCCTAGTGCCAACATGCTGTTTATATGCACTGTTAAACTAGATTGTTTAAATACAGAGTAATAATGTGTCTGACATGTTTTAATATTTTCTTGGATCTCTCTAGGAAAATACATTTGAATAGTAGTATCAGAGAGGTGAGAGATTCAAAGAACAGCTGCACATCTGCTTGGGACCGTGCTGTGAAATTAAATGAAAACTGTCTTTCTGAAGGAATCTCCATATTTCTGCTCTTTAAAAAGAAAGCTCAGTGGAGATTTATATTATCAAGCACATAAGATTAATGGTATAGACTGCATTGTGATTAATAATTCTTGAAATTTAGAAGAATGTTTTCAAAATCTCCCTGTTAGTCCACATACGGTCTGTGTGTGACTTAATTAAAACTGCCAACATTTTCAGTTGCTAAAATACATATCCGGCAGATCCCACAGTAGGTTGAATAGTTGTTCAAACTAATGTAAAAATGTCCAAAATAATACAACTGCCCTTGGCTGCTATTTATAAGTTAAATTTATTTACGATAAAACAATGCTTGGAGGAATCAAACAGAGTCGTCTTATGAAAGAGTCCAATTTCATTTCAGGGAAACGATCTGATGATGGGGCTGAATTTTTTTATAGGCGTCTAAAGGAGGTTGTGTTTGAGAATGTGACTGCTGCACCCCCTTGCTTTTGTTAGATTTCCCTGCTATTTTGCTCATGACCACCATTTTCTTAATGTGCAAACTTTTTGCACATTCATCACGTCTTTTTTTTCATGTACATGGCCTACCGTATACATTCCACTGGTGAATTTTGTTCAGAGGGGTTCATTCACAGGAGTTGCCACCTGCTTATTCTAAGCTCTTTGCAAGTAAACCTTTACAAGGCATTTAATTTGCATGCAGCTGCTGGAACTTCTGTGGTTTCAGAATTCTGCAATAGTCAAATCAAAACCAAATCACTCAGTTCTGCACCGTCACAGTATAATAGTTGAGATTATCTTAGAACAAAGAAGCATTCCTTCTCCACTCCCTATTTTACTGATAGATTTACAAATTCATTGTCATGTTGTCTTTGGTTAATAGGCAAAATACTAGAGCAACTGAAATGTCAAAGTGAAGGGCTTACTGGGAAGGATATACTTTTCACTTTTGTCTTGTATTAGATCAAAAGGCAACTTAAAAAATCATGTATACAAGCACTGTTCTTTATCATCATATATGCATCATACAGCATTATGTTGATAACTGCTGCCTTGAACTTTGTATTGCCATCAAATAACCCAAGTATCTAACAAATTAAATTTAACAGAACACGTTTTCTTCTTCTGAAAAATTGCACATTTAAACATAAAAAGTATATTACATTAATTTACGGCTCTCATTGCAAATAACATATGCTTATCTACATATTGTTAGTGCCCCAAAGCAAGACAGGCAGCGCACTTGGTTTGGGATGGCAGGGCAAATGTGTAACTTCCTAGGTCAGCCTGTGGCCTGTCTGCAGATATTTTACATTAGGGGAAAAAAAAATTATAAACTGCAGCTGAACAGGTACAGGAAGCCTCAGCAAGTGGCAGAAAACTAGATGTCCAGAAAACTGTTTCTGATGGCCAGTGATCGCAGTTTCACTAACGTAAATTCAGGCTAACACACTTGTTGACTGGTGAACCACAGGGTGAAACACAAATACAGCTTCAGCTCCAGAGCAGCTCAGCCAGTGTACATAGATCCTGGGCTGTAGGACCATCCTTGAGGTGATAAAGCACAAAATGTTGCCACATGGCAGGAATGCAGTAAACGTTTGCTGTATTTAGCTGCAGGAACAACTTGTGCTTACCAAAAAAAACCTATTAGAATTTTGCCACTGCTGATACAATAAAAAATTGCTGCACGGACAATTGTTTCTTTCCTATACTGGATAGTTGTAACAGAAAATAATCTAGTAATACACAAAACAGTGTATATATGAATGCTGCAGAAATTGCTAAATTACTCTTCTTTCTCTTTTTTTTTTTTTTTTTTTTTTTTGCTGCATTTGTGAAACAGCTTTGAAGACAAGGTTGGATATCTATTTTGCATACTTCTTTTAAACAGCTTGATTATAATAACTGAAACTTTCACTGAATTTGCAAATGTTATGTTTTATCTAGATCTACCATGAAGATGCAATGGATTCACCATGGATGCATGATTCCCTACATGTCTTCTGTGCCATCAGTGGAACATCTGGTGATAGAAGTTACTGTTCATTCAGACCCACTGCTGAAATATAAGCATCAGTCATATTTTACAGAGCTTTCTCAGGAATACTTGGAATTGTACAAAGGATGTTTAAGGAAAGTAGATATGCTTTCAAGCAGGGTGCATGCTTATTTTGCTGAGCAACATTGAAAGTGCCTGGACATTGCACCACTGTGTTTGTTCTCTACTAAATTTTTTTAAGCTAAATTTATAACAGGACATGGAAAGGCGGTTATCTAAATATGTATTGAATTGCTGAACTGTGAATTCAAATGGTAATGGTACTATGTAAAGTTGTACAATGGAATATAATAAAATGTAAATGTACTTTGTAAATAGAAGGAGCATAGAATATATAGAAATTAGTATTATATCATATTTGATGCTAAAAGCTCTGTTGAAGGAGAAATTGTAGTCAGTACTATGAGAGTAAACTTGCCATAGTCTGGAATAACTAAAACCTATATCAGAAATGGTAATTTTTATACATCCTCTGAGCATATAATTCTAAAGTAACCTCCACGGGAGCTGAGTTTACTGTAGCTGAATTCAGTTTTGGCTTACCTTTTGTGGCTGCAGGAGGATAGATTCTACTCATTGAGAACAATATAAGAGATTTGTCATTTGATACAAGTTTTCCTATTTACCACTCATGGTCTTAGACAAATATAAATGCTGAAGACAGCTTAAATTGAGTTAGGAATTATAAAATGCTTTAATGCCTTTCAGAAAAAATTCTAATAATCTCTGAGTTGTGCTTTGGAAAAAAAGAAAAAAAGCAGCACATCAAAATAACTCATACAAAATGGAGGGGTTTTTTTTGACATAAGATGACATACATGTTCCCTCCTGTTAAACAGATCTGTTTTCTGAAAACCTGTTATTTTTGCCTTGCTGGTTGGAGAAAATGTGTTTTCCAGAATAATTTTATTTCTTCTTCCCCTCCCCAAAGCAGGAAGAAGAAAACAGATCAGTAATTCTTTTATCCAGCAACATTTATAACATCTGTGTTTTTCAAAATCCCCTTAATTGTAAATATGGTTCCACTAGTTCCAGTAAGATGGGGGTTTTTAAGGATATGTAACAAAATGCCATAATCAAAGGACACCAGCTGGGAGTTTAGCTTGGCTATAGTGTCTATAAAATGTTAAGTTCCTAATTTCTGTAACAAAACCAAATCTTTTTATAGTACGTAGGCCACATTTCAAATAGTTTATTATACATGATTCTAAATAGCTAAAATCATCATCTGAAGAAATAATGCGTGATCCATAAGTTCAGCCATTGGCTGTTGCTAGCAAAATACAGATGTGCCTGTGTAACCAGACCATGCTTCTGCTTGTGTGTGCTTTTATGCCAGGCAAGGTCTAAATTTAGCTTAACAGAAAGAGGAAGAGAGACTAGTATGTTTAAATACAGTCACTACCTTGTCAATTTTCATCTTTCAACAAATAATATTTAAAGGCAGGTAACAGTGAGAGTTTTCCATATTACTTTACTAAAAGGTGATGAAGCTGTTTAATAGTGGATCATTACAAGATCTTTTTGGAGCAAGTTAATCTCTCAACATCAGTATTAATGGCATATCTTGGATACAGTCACCAGTGGTGAAATGTGCACATCCAAAAGCTCTTGCAGTACACTAGCTTAGTACTACAGCCAACCTAATACTTTTCCTGGAATTGCAGTGAAATTCTTACTCATCTTTTTTGATGCCTTTATGTTTTTTTCCTTAGTTTTTCTGGAATTCCATGAAATTCTTACTCAGATTTTTGCATGGTCTTTAACGGTTCAGCGTGAATTGTTATCTGAACTTCTCAATTTATTGTTCATATTGTCATTTCAATTTTATATACTGGAAAGTTGTCTCAGTAATTCAGCCAGAAAAAGTATTTAATACCAGTCCAATTAGAATATATGCAGTCAGTAGAGTTCAGAATACATGCTTTTATGCAATTTTGATTAATAACAAAAACGATAGGGAGTGATCATTAGATATTTTACAGGTGTATCTGGACAACAGTCCCAACAAGTTGTTCACGTTTTCTCTTCCTATCCTTTTCTTACATATTTGTCCCAGTTTAAAGAAGTCCTCCAGATTTTTTCTTATTTCTGTCTGAAATAGCTTACTTCACAGATTCTGCAGAGTGTACTATATATATATATGCCTGGTTTATGTAGCTGATGCTCACGGTCCCATTTGCTACCTTTTTTGGAAGAATATAAATGTTTATTGATCATTAACACTTTTGGTTTTCTTATACTTCCTAAGGAATGGGAGGAGATTATTGTCTGTAAAAATTAGTAGATATATTTCAAATTACAGCTCTTTCAATATATCAGTATAGCTACACATTCATATTTTATATGTACACCTCAAATTACTTTTCCTGCAAAACTGCAGTATGATACACTAAGTCTTCAGAATGGATGTGTTTGTAATTTTGCATAAAAGGAGAAGAAATAGGGTAAAGTATCTGTCCGTGAGGATTAAGAGCACTTGGCTACTCTCAGCATCAGGACTGTTTTGGATAATGGAATATGTCAGAGCCAATTTTTTTGCTAATAGGACACATAAAGCAACGCATGGCCTGTACCAGGACATGCTTTTAGAGATTTATACTAATGGACAGAGTAAGCAAAGTGTAAACATTTACTCTCCTCTTTGACTTTCTCCTTTCTCTCTGCAGAGATATTAGAAAGCAGTATTTTAAGACAAATAATTTCAGATTTACATTTCTTCCCCCCCCCAAAATGTGGAACACAGAATTTACTGCAGCCAAGGATATATTTCTACATGCTACTTGATGTTCTGGGTTTCTTCTGCTAACAGAAATTTTCATGAGGTACACCAAATTTTCATGTGATAGAAAATTATGGAGGTGAGAATACCTGTAATGTGTAACATTTATTTTGTTCCAGAAGCCTTTTGAACATATGCCACATGGTATTTTGTTATAGAATAAGGGTTTACATAACCATAGCACCTTTTGTTTCAAAGTCAATAAAATATGTGTTTTCCCTTCCTGTAGTGACAGAGTCCCATGGCTATCACAGCAGGCTTCAGAATAATGCTACAATTTGACGTAACACAGCCCAAAAGAATTGGAGGAAAGCGTAAGTGGAAGTCATGGGCTCAAAAATCTCATTCAAATAAAACCACATCTTACTCAATTTACCCACTTGAGGAGAACAGCATGTGTTCATTTGATGGTCACTGAGCTTTCTTCTAATTAAATGTTAAAAATTACTGGGTTGAGGAATACTGTATACAGCTACTTGCCATGCAACCACAGACTGTAATACTTTAAATTATATGCTTGTGTCAAGCAGTAGTGAACCAATTATAATATACACATAATATTTCAGCTATTCTGGATGTATTTTACTCTCTTTTCAAGTAAATCTAATACCTGCTACTATTCATAACAGAAGTGCTTTTATCATGCATGTTGTATATACATGTGTTGTACGAGCCCTGTTCAACCTTCTGTGTGTGACGATAGAACGGGACATCCCGTTTGCCTCATCTGTAACCGATGCACCTGTGGCACTGAGTAATACGCAGCACTGCTCCAGAGCTTCTTAGACCAGGAATCCTTTATTGTTCTTCTTGTTCTCTTTTTCTTAAAGAATTTTGACAAGGAGCCAGGGAAAAATCACATTTCAGTTGATCCAGATAAAAGAGAATTTATTCCAGGTCAAAAAAAAGGACTACAAAACTAGGAAAAACAAGGGTTGCAATATACATGTTTTGCTTAAGGTTTTTTTCTCTTCACAGAACACGATGCGTGATCTGAAGCTAATAGCAGTGTAAGATTCATGGGACTAAAACCTAGTCAAATGAGCTATCACATGTGCTGCCTCTAAAGAGGATTACTGTAATAAATTTTCAAATACCTAAGTACACCAAATGAAATTGTTAGCACTAAATTATCACGCAGCAAATAGAAAACATTGATTCAGAAATCTTGAAGAAGCACAAATGCCACACATCCAGCTCGGAGGATCACAAAAACACTATTAATCAGGAAACCTGAGACAAACAGCAACACATACAAATTTATAAATAGAAATAAGTGAATCAGTAGTGAGGAAATGTCCCAGCAAATCACCCTACTTTCCTGAAGAATATTGAATAAGTTTGTGATCAGAATTTTAGTCTGTTTTGTAGTTCCAATTTGGAGACACAGATTTCTGCTCTTTGGGAATGTATTTATTGTCGCTCTTCTCCAACTAACTCAACTTAAATGGACAGTATAGTAATATATATGTCAAGCTCAGGCAGTTGTACTGGTTGTTACATAATGTAGTGTAAGTCAAGTATAACTATTGCTGTTTACCTCACCAGTAGATAAAAGACAAACTGCTTTTCCTACTGTCTTCTACCACTGAGGCTGCTTGTCTGGGGCTCTTGCAAGTCTTGGCCAAGCAGCCGAAGAACTAGGTTTGTGCCCTGCTTCTGGTGATGGGTAAAGGAGTTGCTGCCTTGCTGGATAAATAGATTAATTAAATAGACCTCGGTATTTAGGGAGCAGTGAGCAGAAAAGTTGATGTGTGGACCTGCAATATCAATTTATTGGAAAGGGAAACAATTTTTGCACAAGCATGCCTAGTTCCACATCTAACCAAAAGTGCTCTTCAAAGGACATGTTTTTTATTCTGGATATAATTTCTGATTTACGGTGATGTTTGGGCAGCAACTTGAAGAGAACACACATATCACAAATCTGTAGATGTCCCCCAAAGAACACTGAGGTCACAAAGGGATAGGCCCCATGAGTCAGACCAGGTTTTTTCAGCTCACAATTTTGGAATTTTGTGCCTCGAATCCAGATGTATTCTAATTGACTGAGCCCTTTTTGAACTGACTCCAGCCATCTCCTGAAGAGCCTATAATTGTATCAGTTGAGACCTAAAGTATTCGCAGAAGCTGCTGCAAAACCAGAAATTACAACGAAGGGATCTCACCAACAGTAGGGAGCAAAAAGGTATTCTTCTGCTCCCAAAATGGACACTTCCCCAGAGCCCCATGCTGCTAATTACTGCTACCTCTTGTTAAACCTAGCAATTGTGCAGCCACCCCATGCATCATTGTCATTTGTTCAAATGATTTAGAGAACACATACTGAAAAAAAAGAATTAATGCACCAGGAAACTTATTCAACAGATCATTTTAAAGATATCTGAAGGTGTGTCTATACAAGTTCCAGGCACTACAGTGCAGTCGTATTTTCTAAGAACATGAACGAGCATGAGATTTGCAACTGCAAGGTGTGGGACAGGACTCAATGAGATTGAGAAATGGGGAAGTCTCGGGTAGGCAGTGGGGATCAAAGGCTGTGGCAGGAGTTCCAATTGCGTGCACTGGGCGAGGAATGTGAGAACAAGTGCTTGGGGAGGGAGATGGCCAGGGAAAAACATCTCAGTGCTGGGCAGGCAGCCAAATGCATGCGAACCCGTGATTGTTGGCTCTGGCTTGCCTGGGAAAAAGAGTGGACAAAACAGAAGGAAGGAAAGAAAACATCAGTAAGGAAAGTGAAAGCAAGAGAGGTTGCTGTGTTTTGGATGAGCTTTATCCTACAAAGGTCTGCACTAGCTGGCATAGTTCATGTCATGTCAGCTATAAGTAGTCACACAGTCTGAGCACAGACATATACCTTAAACGTTCTGTAGCCTGGAACTTTAAGCCATAATTTTAATTTGATTATAATTGCAGGCCCTTGGGCACTTTGTATCAGCAGCTAGGAAATTTGCTAAATCCTCTTCTTTACCCAGACATATAAAAACAAACAGGCAGAAAAGCAAGAAAAAGATCAACATTAACACAGGATATTCCCCACCCTATCATAAAAAGATCCACTTCCCTTTTTCTAAAATGAGTGTCTAAAAAGCAGATATCTCTTGCAAAACTCCTTGAAAAGCTGAGTAAATACTGAAACATTCTGTTGGTTTAGGACTGAGTAATTTTCACTAATGATTTTTGGTTTGTCTTGAAACAGCCAAAATTTCCTCTCTGCTGGATCCATATTATTTTTACGATACTTGTACTTGAGTGGTAACTAGGAGCAAGCTTACTAGCTACCACAAAAATCTAGTTCAGAAGAAAAAGCCTTATCCCTAATGTTTTCTTATCCTGAAATCTATCAATCACTTGTGGTGAAAATTTGGGAAAATTACTTGCTGCATCACACTCACAAAAGTGAGAGCAAAAGTGCAAATGACCATATCATGTTTGGAAGAGGCAGAAGCAGAGGGTTTTTCGAGAAGTTTGTAGAATGTAGAATCTGTAGTAAGTGGATCAGGGAAAGAATCGCAGAATGGTCAGGGTTGGAAGATCTAGAGATTGTCACCCAGAGCAGGTTGGATAGGAACATGTCCAGGTGGGTTTTGAGTTAACTCCAGTGAAGGAGACTCCAAACCCTCTCTGGGCAGCCTGTACCAAGACCGATAAGCCTTTCTTGAACAGATGAGAACTATAGAAATGACCTGCACTTGCAGGAGGGATTTTGAAAAGTTCTGCCGGGGGCGTTGAGTAACTAGGTTCAACATGAAGAGAATGAACCGGGATGTGTTAACACAGTTGCTTTGCTTTGCTGCCGAGAGGCTGTGACTGTGGCGGGCATGTCTCAATAATAGTAGGAGCTTAGCGTAAGTCTGGTTGCGATGGGAAGATGAGTTTGACTCCACAGAGATGTTTTGGAGGTGGTGACCATGCTGGAGGACCCTGCGGGGGGAGATAGCAAGCTGTGGCAAGACGTGGCGGCAGGGGACCGGTCCCCACCGAGGTGTGCGGGCAGCAGCGCGGTCCTGGGGCCGGTCTGCTCCTGCGAGGGGTCCTAGCGGGTCTGGGGCGGTGCCGGGCGAGAGAAAAGCTTCTCTGGGGCGAGCTGGCAGTAGTGGCCAGCAAAGACGGGAAGACAGGCAGTGGCTGAGACACGGGGTGACAGAGAGGGTGACGAGGGAGCGGTGGCAGCATGGGGGCAGCGAGGTAAGGGAGCCCAGCCCTTGGCCAGTGCTGCCCAGGTATCGGGAGGCCGCCCCACCGCCGACCGCCGCTCCGCGCTGTGCCAGCGCTACCTGGGCGGGACGCGGCCGGGGCTCTTCCCGTCTGGCCCGGCCCCCGCCGCGGGAAGTGGGAGGCGGGAGCCCGTCGGGACGGCAGGAGGGAGCCATGGATCGTGCTGCAGCTCCGTTGGTCCGTTGGCTCCTCCTGGCCGTCTGCTGGCTGGTGATCGCCACGGGAAGGGCGGCAGGTAGGACCGGGACCGCCGCTCCCGGGGATGGGATACTCGCAGGGACCTTCCCGGCCTGGGGCGGGCGGCGGGCTCTGAGCGCGTTCGGTCACGTATTTCAGGGAAATGCTTTCATTTTGTGGTAGAAATGGCCCAAAAGGCGTCAGCTGGGTGCGAGAGCAGCGCCGATTCTACCCACGGGCTCGCATCGGGCGGGGGAACGGGGATGCTTAAAAAAAAAAAAAAATCTCCTCCTTCGGAGGAATCTTTTTAGTTCGGTCTCCTGTTCCCGGGACTGTCTGTGCCTCAAAAGCTGAAGAAGCCGCCGGTGGTCCCCGGAGCCGGGGTTCGAGCGTGTGCGCCCCCTCCGTCTCCTTTGACTTTACTTTTACTTTCTCCGCTTTTGGGAGCACGAACGTTTATCGCAGGAAAGCTGTTCTGGGGGGGGTTTCAGAGAACCGGGGCTCGAAGCTTTATTACTTCGGACTTTGCAAAAATACGGTTGCAAACATTAGAGAATTATTATTTTTCAGTTGGCTACAATTCATATGAAATCAACCTTAAGAAAATACAAAGTCTTTTACGATATAACGCTTTTGTGATACTTGTTGCAAAGCATTTGTTGATGTTTCTGTATTACGTCTTTTAGAAATCAAATATTTTGTATGCCGGATTGCCTCAGCTAATCTCTGCTAGTTACTGCTGCACTTTGTTTTCTCGTGATAAGCATCGCCGTGGTGCTGGTTTTAAGAATGGAATAGTGTCTTCCCTATGTTAGGTAGTTGGTCTTTGCATTGTTCTGCTATCTTTCTGTAGCAATGAGATTTTACTAGATTGTATCTAGATTTTATACAACAAAACTATGAGACTGGCCAAGCCCGTAAATAAAAGCAAATCTTAAGCTGAATGTAAAATTCCAGCACAAACTTCAGAATTGTAAAGATTAATCTAAACCCCATGAAGCTTAAACTTTTATGCTAATACAATTTATTGATTTATTTATAAACCTTGAATGTTCTCACTTTTTTTTTGTGTGCTGTTAGAAATCTGCAAGCTCAAGTACAATTACTTCTAATCAAACCTATTAAAAGGAAGTGTGTAGAACTTCAGAGCGGCAGCAGTCAGGGATGACACTACTTTTTAATAGCTTGTGGCTTTTGTAGGTAATAAAAAGTTTGATCAGGAAAAGACAGAATGCTTGGAGCTCTAAAGGCTTGTTGAATTTTTTTTTTTTTTAATGTGACCTAGAGGACTCAGTATTTGCAAACTTAAGGCCTCAGTGCTGTTCCCAAAACCTGTCCTAAGTTTTTGTTAGTAGAACAGGTTGGAATCAAAGATGGCCAGGTTTAGTTTTCTTGGAAGAGACTGTATTTTTGTAAAAACAAAAATTTTTCTTGTCTACTCCCAAGGTCAGCTGTAAAACTGAGCAAACAAACAAAAATTCCAAAAGATTGAAATATTCAAAAAAGCTAAGTGTATTCAAACTAAAACTGCAAATCCTAGTAATTACTCTCATTTTCTGTGTGAGCATATGTTATCCACACCTAAACATGGATGATAATAATGTCTGATACCTACCACTGCCTGTCTTTTGACTGTGCAAAGATGTGAGAAACTTCAGGAGTTTGATAAATTTTATTCAAGCTTTGGCAGCTCTGGCTCTCAGGAGATGTACAATAATGGTGTCATGGGTGCTTTGAGCAGAATTCTCGCTGCAGTAAGCCTTTCCATCTGCCCTTTTCCTTGTGCTAGCAGAAGGAAACAGCTGCACCATGGCCTGGATGGGAAAACTGATCTGGGTGGAATTATTCTGCTCTTTCCCTATGCGTTCCCCCAGATGTTGAGGTGGGTTGAGCCTGGATTCCTGGGACAAGCAAGTTTCCTGGGCTGAGGAAGACCTGCACCACTGGTTGATACCATTTTGAAGTGTTCGTGAAACTGTGTAAGAAGGGCACCTTTTTTCCACAGCCAAATAGGTGGTGGTGCCTCAGTGGTTGTACCTGTAGATAGCCTTAAGAAGCAGTCTTGTCTTCTAATAGTACACAGTAGCGTAGTCCTCTAAAAAAGCAAAATTAATTTTCTTGGGGAATTACCAGTTGGTAATTTTTTTCTAGAATGTGAGTCAGACACGTACTTTAATCTTTCCTGGCAGTTTTCTGGTTTCTGCCATATTTCCCTTCTTTATTATCTAATACTCCAAGCTCTGCCACTGGGTATTGAATAGGCAGTGCACAAGAGTAAGGAAATGTCAGTGCACAAATGGATTTTTCCCAGCAACTCTCTGAGTCGCAGCTTTCTCAGCTTCTATCTTGCTTTTGGGGAGGTGAAAAAATGTACCGCTGAAATGCACCAGCAGCAAATTACTATTTGTCCCACACTGGTTTTGCTCACTGTGCTAAAGCATAGCATTAAAAGTTTAACAGGTGAGTAACTGGAAAAGCATTGGGGTTTCTTTGTCGTTTTTCAACTTTTTTAATCTGGTTTGGATTGGGCTAAATTGTGGTTCAAACATACAGCAGTCGCTTGTAACATGTAATTGCTTGTCTTAAAGTTTTCTCTCTAAAACTGCATTGATGGATATTTTTTGGGTAGAATAAAGTATTAATTGCTCCACAAAATGTATATACTGTTTTTACTAAAGATTCAGCAGGCGTGATGTGAACTTGCAGCAAAAAAGACCTGAAAAATGAGACTCATCTTCCCTCCATGAGCATAAGTTTCATTACTACAGCCACTACATTGTTGTATGCTGCAATTTCTTTAAAAATTACTTTTCAATGATTTGTGTGTGTGTGCATTTCTTATAATCATTTAAATGATCAATGGACTAAGATAACAGGAACATCAGAAACAGTTTACTGGGCAGTAGCTTATCTGATAGCAAATGTGAGCTGATGAAGTTGCGAAGTCATTTGTGATTTTTTCTGAGGGAAAGTTAAAACTTGGTCAGTTCTACTAACAGTAAAATGTGGAACAACAGGATTATTACACTGATAGTTCCCTCTCTTAGGAACACAAGTTCTTCCACCTCCATCCAACCTGGACTTCTCATTTATCCAAATCTGCACCCTGAACTGGACGTGGAACCCCCCAGAGAACGTCAGCAGTAGCTGTGACCTGGAGTATTCCAGTGACATTGTGATTGATAAGGTCCCTCAGGATAAAAGAGTACGTACATTGCCTCTTTAAACTCTGCTGTCCTCCAGTAAATGTCTTATTACAAGAAAACTGTCTCTATGTAAGCATATATACATATAGAAATATATATAAATACCATTTTAGTGTAGTCTTTGATTCTTGTAATGGGATCAAAACCTCAAAAATTAGTCATACCAGCATGTGGGATCTTCAGATCAGAAAAATATGTCTGTCATTCTTTGATAACTGAGCTGCTAGTGATATCACACAAGTACCATAATTATGTGGAAAGACTTGTTTCAGTCTTTGCTTATGCAGTATTCTAGAAAAAAAATACATACAGGGCATTCTACATCCCTAAGACTTAATCGGGAATTTGCAAGAGCTGATCTCCTTCACTTTGAACTCAATTCAGGAAAGCAGCTGCACATTGACCGAGGCGTAGCTGTGATTTGACAGCATAGTGTCTTTTGGAAGTAATGCAAAGCCTTAACATATTCTTACGTTTAACCTGTCCCTGCAGTTATTCATCAGGGGTTGTGTTACGAAGACTCCCTGGAACAGCAATTGTAAAACTTCCTTATTTTTGGCTTTTGTTTTGATTCCTGTATTAGATGGTTTGCAGCCCAGATGTATCCCTTGCTGCAAATTAACAACTGTTTGGTCAGGACTGAGCGTGGCATTGATAGGATACTGAAGGACAAATACTTTTACAGTTTATTGCCATGAGGATAATATGCTATTAGTCCGTAATTCTAAACTGTCAGAATTTGAGTACACATGAACTGTGGGGTTGGCAGTGCTGCTATTTTGGGTATGGTTAAAATGGATATGGTGTCTCTTGAAGCAGCCTTTTGCTGTTGAGCCCTATTTTATGTCCTGACGTTTACAATGATCTCCTAACGGTGGCTGTCATAGTCTTTCTGACAGCTCCAGGATATCTTGGATTTGAGGTAAAGCTGCAGCTTCCAAACAGCTAAGCTGATTCAATGTCTTACCACTGCTAAAAGGGTGATGTTTCATTTTTGACACCTCCTTCTCTAATGTTCTTCATCGGATGAGCCAGTCAAATTTGCTAACTCAGCGGAAACCTATTTACCTCTTCTGATGGATTCACTAACAAATTCATGATTTGAAAGTATGTGTGGTTAACAAGCTGAACATGTTTGTGGGTCTAGCATACATGAAGGTCAGCAGCAGTGAAAGAGCTGTGGGACAGTGGTTTCATGCAACAGGATGAACCAGACTGCATAGCATCTTGACGTATCTTTTTGTGTTACAGCTGTAGAATGTAATCTGTTCATTGCTGTTTAATTTGCTTACCCTCTCATTAGTGCTAATGCATATTATTTTGTATATGTGAATGGTTACACCTTTCTTTGGTGTAAGATTTTTATTCTTTTTGGTTCTGTTTCCAGTTAAGTAAAAGGCACCCCTCTAGCCCAATTAAAGGTGCTCTAGAAGGCGTATGAGAAAAGCATTTTTTTCATGCAAAACTCCTCTCTTCTGAAACTGGAAGCTCATGGACTGCTTGAGTCTGATGTGGTGTCATTGTTTTTAATAACTATTTGTGGATTTGTTTTGATTTTTTTTTTTCCTTTGCTCCGTAAATCCATGCAAACTCTTCTCTTTGCTTTTTGGTTCTTCAAATGTTCTTTCTTCTGTTTGTCAGATGCTCATGTGCACACACAGAAAGGTGATGATTAGATCTGTAAACTCCTGTTTATATAGCTGAAGACTTACTGTAGGACCATTCTTCCCCATGTTATAGTTGTTCCTTGATCTGTGTATGGCCATTGTTCATGTCTGTGGGTCGCTGGAGTAGAAGCAGTTTTCCCTTGGTGAGTGCAGCTGGTGAGGAAAAAAGAAGAGCTGAGCGATGCTGAGGCTTCCCATGTTGCCAGACACTCATTTCATTTGACTTGGGGTTGCAATGTATTTTAGGGACTCTAATGTATTCTTACATTAGTAATAATTCTCATGTGTTTGGTCCAGTATGCTAAATGTTCTGGTTTTCTTTCCGCTCTGTCTAAACCTAGGAATGGAGTAAGAGTCGTTTCCGTGTGACGGATACGTTCTTGAATGAGGAAATACGTTTCAAAGTGAGAAGTGAATGCAAGCACAGTAACACCAGTGAGCCCAGCCGATGGGTGGAGACCTCTCTCCTGCCAAAAGGTAACATGTGGAGTGGCTGGGCCCAAGCCACACCTGCATTTCAGGCTGAGGAGACCCAGCCTTGCTTTCTGTCCTGTTCTAACAAAACATCACAGAGAGAAATATGGAGAGATACCAGAGGCAAGGGCTAGTTCAATTGGTAGAGTTTGAACAGAGCGATTGTACTACATGTAAACACAACAGGAGTCTTCTGACACTTGAAACCTAGTGGGCAAGCTTGTAAAATTTAAATGTGCTTCCAAGACAACAAAGTAATTGCTGTTATTTTTCTTGTCCCTGCTGTGCTGTGGTTGTGAGATAAGTGATAGTTTGGGTTGTAGTAACCCTTCTAACTTCATGACTAATGTCTAAGTCAGTTTATTTTGCATGGTTTTTCTGTATGAGCGTGAGTTCTTAAAATAAGGCCTCTTGCCTTGGGTAGTAAAAGTCTGCCTAACCCAGTAGGGTGACTCAATACGGATGAAAACGGCATGTGGATGAGAATCTGAGACCGTATCAGGCTTGTCTCCGTGTCTGTCAAAAGGGTATTCTGGAAAATTAGGGAAGGAGATAGGACAGCATATACTAAACAGGCTGGGGCTTTTAAAAGTCTGCTTGCAGATAGAATATTTTCAAATACTTATGGGAATAGGAAAACCAGTACTGTAATTTTCTTGCACTCTGACAGTTGCTACTTCAGGAAGAATGCAAGCTCAGAAGGAGAAAATAGTTCGGGATTTGCTATCAATAAAAATCTGGATTATTGATAAAATTAACTTGCATTTTATTTTTAGTTTTTAGATGTTGCTACTTGTTACAGGGGAAAATATCTAATACACTGTAATATGATAATAGAGTATGAAGAACTAACACCATGCAAAAATGTGAGATTGAGTGTGAAAGGCTTTATTCTGTAACTCCTCTGTTTGGGAGATCATCAACGTCTCTATTCTCAATTGCTATGTATTCATTTACAGAACTCATTACATTTTGTAATTGGGGTTTTCAATATGTTGAAGTCAAATATCTAGAGTTATATGTGCCTCAGGTAAAAATTCAACCAGTGTTGCTTTTGTCTGTATTTAAGATCTACAGGTATTTCCATATTCAGAATACTGAGAAACTAATATTGTATCTGGAGAAGATAACAAATGCTGGCTATTTTTAACATTGATGACTAACAATTATAACAAAGCTAAGTGCTGTCCACATAATTGCACATTAATTTAAGTCTTTTTTAAAGTATCTGTAGTTTAGTAGAACAAGGTATTTTCCTGTCTTGTTGTTAGCATCAGGTAACTCTAAGTAGAAAGTCAGATGTGGTGGAAACCGTTACGAGTAGCTTGCATTTAGAAGTTACTCTGAAATTTCAGCTACTGCAAGTGGTAAACAACTGGAATTCATCATTTGCAGTGCTGAGACAGTGTGGGCTGAAGTAACCCATCTTTGCCTTCGAGACAGTTTCAGTTATGTAAAAAGGGATGTTTTGCTTCTGGAATTTGGTGAGAAGACTTTGCTGGCAAAAAGAATTTTAAGAGACCTTTCCAACTTGCCTTGCAGGTATTCCAGGTACTGCTGCTGTTGGTTTGAGCTGTGTTTGGCACAATTTGGAGTACATGGATTGTTCATGGCTCCCTGGGGAGAATGCAAGCAGTGATACTAATTATACATTGTTCTACTGGTTTGTATGAACTTTTTATTCCCAACTCTACAGTGATTTAGCACTAATCTTCAGTTTTATATGACGCATTTCACTTGTCTGCTTTCTGTTGCTTTGAATGTCTCAGGGCATTGCGTACAAGTTAGTGTTGGGTCCTGTCCAACAGAAAACTTCACTGCTGAAGGGTCAAGAGGTTGCTGTTGCTGAGTCTTTTTTGGGAAGTTGGTAGAACCATTATGTGAAGTACTGACTGCCTCTGTAGCCCATTTTAAAACAACCGCTATTGCTTTCTAATCTTTTCTAATTGTGGATTCAAAGAGGAATCCACAAATTCACAATTTCTAATTGTGAATTCAATTCAAATTATGAACTGAACTAGACAAATTAGTATTTTGCTTTCTTTGGACCCCAACAAACATGGGCTGTTCAAGTCCCTCACTAATGTATGGGTCAGCTCTTAAATCATTGGGAAATGGTTTGAAAGCATTAATAACATTTAGCAGTAGTTCTGTTTGTATTTTCAATGTAATAAATAACTGATTCACCTTGAAAGTTGTGGAGAATATCTTTTTATCATCATCCCCACTTGCCAGCTGACTGCCATAAATAGACTCTTGTTCCAAGGGAACAGAGTTGTGATGTGAGCAAAAACTTGGCAGCAAGATCTGCACACGCTAATCTGTGCATACTTGTGCATGTTGATTTGGCTTATGAAATGCCAGATTGCATTAGCTTCTGCAGAAATGCTGAAGTATTCTTCCTGAAAGCCCCTTGTTTTAGTTTTAAACTGGCTTTCTGTCTGATCTGAACTGACTAAATAAACGTTTTCCTCTTCCTCTCCAGTGGCAGTCTCGCAGGCTAACTGATTTGGACAGAAAACAGCAGAAAACTCGCTGCTTTAGTTAAGTGGAGAGAGAGAACAGTTCTCCCTAAATTGCTACTCAAATATTTTTTTTCTTTACTACAAGAACAGTACCAATGAGACAGTGAAGATCTGAATTTCTGGGTATATGGACACTTGCTGGAACAATGCTTTAGTTTAGAGCTATGTATGTTCAATTTGCCCCTTAGCTTTAGTGAAAGATGTAGCTGCAGTGATAGCAAAGTGTTTTGATTCATGCTACTTAGAAAGAAAAAGACTTTTTTAATTTTAAAGCTGAAAACCAGGAAACACTTGACTTCTGGACTGAAAGATCCATTTCCCCTAATGCAGGTGAAGGTGGGGTTTTTGTCCTGTTTTTGGTTTTCAGGAGTGAAGAAACAACTACACAAAAAATGTGTTCCATTTTATGTTCTTCTTCAATGATATTTTCCTCTAAAAGCCTCTCTTTCATCCAAAGTGAACATGAATATGACATTAGCTTAGAACAACTGAATCCCGTCAGCACGCAGTAATATCTGCTGAACGCCAGGCTCATGAGAGCCAGGTTGATGCATCAGCATGGTGCTTACTGTGCTGGACAACCCTGTCTTCATCAGCCCCAGGCAGAGAGGTGAGGAGGGATAAAAAAAAAAGGAGTCTGGGCAAGAAAATGGGACAGATGGTTTTAGCTTTTCCATCTCCTATCCAGGGAGGTGTTAAATAGGGAATTGTCACTCTTCTTGTTCTCCTAAATGAAGCTCTGATTTGCTCCATATAATTAAAAAGACCCCAACAATTTCCCAGTTTTCTATGGAGGAAAAGCTGCTGGCATATTTTCACTTGAACTTGTGGAACATTGAGAAGCAAGAAGGTCGTCATAGCTTTTCTGTTACAGGAAGTGAGTACTGACATTTTGCAAAGCAGCTGCAGGCTATAGGTGAAACTGGACTGTCTCAAGCAAGAGCTGCAGTACCCAAGGCATTGCTGAAGGAGAAGGAGACTGATCCACTTGTTCTATCACAGAAGTGAAATTCTGCTGATAGGAAGAGATCCAAACTACTTTGCTTTCTAAATACCTTTTTTTTTCCTTGACATTGTTTTGCCATGTGGGAAATGTGAACCAAAGCTGAAAGCAGCTGGTGCCTGGGTATTAAGCAAACTTCTCACTCTTTCTGCTACTTGGCACTCTTTACAAAAATAATATTCTTTCTAAAGCTTGAGATAAATGAGCTTACTTTGCTTAGCTTAGCTTTTATATGTGCTATAGCACAGCATTAATGCAAGATCACTCTTGAGAATTTGTAACAGATTTCAAAACAAGCTTGCCTGTTGCTGTCCTATACTTTTTAAGTTTTAAAAAAAATATTTATTTCCTGTAGGTTTGAGGGTTTGAAAAACCCTAAGAAGTGCAACAACTATTCTATGGGCCATGGAAGATGCGTTTTCAGTCTTAGCTTCCCCAAGATCACCAATACTTACCCAGCTATAAGTATTTTGATTAGAGATGATTCTGAAGACATTAGGCCTGTGTGTGCAAGTAAAAATCCTACCACCCTTGGTAAGTTTAACACCACGTTACAAAAAAATACAAAGAAGTTTGCTAGTATATCACTGTGTTTGAGAAGCTTGCAACTCATAAGCTGTGGATGACAAAATATGATTTGATACTCTCTTCTTCTGTTGATCTTTGATTTAGGAGTTACATAGAGTGGTGGATGTCTGGTGTTTGGGGTTTGTTTATTATTCTTCCATTGCTTTTATTCTTTCTTTAGCTTTTGGTGCTAACTTTTACCACTTTCCATTCGTAAACTAGTACAAGTGTAAAATTATACAATACAGGAGTTCCAACTACTTTTGTAACCAGTGAAATATAATTTTTAACTACTTCTCCTGTTTTGCATTTCAGTAAGACCTGCTACGCCAAGAAGACTTACACTGTCAAAGATTAATGATGAAATATACGTAGAATGGAGTGAATCAGACACCTTCCCAGAAAATTGTTTATTTTATGAAGTTGAATACCATAATGGTGATTTGGACACAGTTCAGATAATTAAAGTAACTTTTCATTTCTTACAGTTAATGCATTTTTTTTCTACGTATGTTTTATAATTTGTGTTGCTATTCACAGTAACTCAAATATTTGCTGTTTAAAATGGAAAAATTGCATATGCTGACCATGAACGGGTCTGGTGCACTAGCTGGTCTTGTGAATCCTTGCCATCATTTATTATGGCAAAGCAGTAATGTGCAAGAATAGTCTGATAAAGAAGTATTTACTAAAATAAACAACACTTAACAGGAAATATACTGCAATGCATGTACCTGTTTGCTTTTCAGTGGTATAGGACTTTGGTCTGTTGGTATTGGGATTTCCTGTTGTTAGCCTGTGCTTGGTCAGATGATTCCCTTGTTCTTGAATGACGCGACTTGATTAATGTAAAGCAAAAGTAGTTGCTGGTGCATACAAGAACATAGCATGTTATACAGAAAAGCAATGGGGTAAAAAGACTGAGGATGCAGGGGACGAAAAATGTGTGCAGTCTTAGATATACTGATTTTAATGTACATATAAAAGCATTGACTTCAGTGTCTGGATGTACTCATGCCTGGATCTGCACAGCCAAACTGACTGTCCTGTTTGATCAGAATGGTAAACAGCATGATAAATTTAAAAGTAAGAAGGTAGTCTTCTGTGGAGCATATTTAGCTGTTGGTCCTACACCAGATTTAGCAAACTCTAATAATTTCATCATACCTCAGAGAACTGGCATTTCGGATCAATAATAAGAGAACTTTGATCCCAGCTAGTGTGTTTGCATGCTTCTGTAAAGACATCACAGTGGACTTTTGCATGGTGAAAGCCAGATCAGCTTTGCTGCCCTGAAAGAGAGAGGGTAAGGCAGCAAAAAACAAACAAAAAAACCCAACCAACCAACCAAACAAACAAACAAACAAAAAAAAAACAAAAAAAGGGCACTGTTCCAGACAATGAGTCTGAGTTTAACCATTGATGCCAAATGCTGCATGGTAGATCATAGAATTTTCTAGGTTGGAAAGGACCTTTGAGATAATCTAGTCCAATGTAGCAGTAGTCTAGTCCAGATGTAGCAGTGAGTAAGATTAAATCTTAGCCTTGGAATCTCTATTTAGGCAGTCTTTGCTGGGTAAATGCTACCATGTCCTTTTTTATGAAGTTTAGCATTCACAAAAAGATCTTTCATCCAAATATTCATAATACATTAACTGCACAATGAAAAGGGGCTTGTAAATGTCTGAGAATGTGCTGGTAATTGAACCAAGCAAATTACCTTTTATTTTTACCCTAGGTCGAAAGTAATTACACATCAATTCCTAGTGTTGATCCTAACAGCAAATACACCTTCAAAGTGAGAGCAAACCCAAAGCCTGAGTGTTACAGCAGCAATCTCTTTAGTGACTGGAGTGAAGAGAAGAGTATTGGTGAGAACAGTTGTGCCTGCAATTTGTTGTACTTTATTCTTCACCTATAAGGTGTCTAATACATTCTGTCTGCTAAGTAAATGGGAGTTGAAGAATATCTTCCTATGTATCTTTGTGATACAAAACCCCAATTTTAGGTTAAAAGACAGCAAGGGAGCTCTAGTCCTTCAGCAGTACCTACACTGCTGTGCATGCTGATGGGGTCACCAGTGGTGTAGCTGTGTAATAATCCCTTTCCAGGGCCATCAGTTTTCAGCCCTGGGTCTGCTGGTGTTCATTTCCTTGCCAAATGTATCTACATTATATCATACTTTGAAAAATGAGTTCTTGCCTACAACAGCTAGTGTATTTGGAAAACATTCCGTCTATGAACAAATTACAGAATTAATTAATTTGTTATCATTATTCCTAAAAAGCCTCTCAAAACATCCATAAGTTTCTACATTTTTTCAGGTGAGAAGACGGATTCTACATTCTATTTTGTTTTATTAATCACCATTCCATTAATAGTAGCAGTATCTACGATAATTCTACTAGTTTATCTGAAAAGGTAAATAACATATTTACAATCCACTAATTCTGATTGATCTTTGACTCACATTATAATTCACATCTCTTCCAGGCAACCATCCATGATGTGGCATGTTTCAATAGCAGCTGTTTTATCCATAACACACTTTGTATAACAAAAGTGGCAGCACCATCGTGCCTCAGTCATTAGAATTAGGTTTATAGACCACATACATCCTCTGGTTGCACTTGGGTAACATTGCTTATGTGTGCTTACAGATTCTTGTTGGACAGCAACCCTTCTTCAGGCAAAGAAATCCAAATTAAAAATTAAGCTTATATAGTATATTTTACAACATTTTTTAAAAAGTCTTCTTTTGCTGCTGTCTTTGTGAAAGTTATTTAGAATCTGTCTGTGTGAATATTCCCTAATTCCCCCAATTACCTAAATTCCCATTTGATTTTGATTTGGGAAGTAGAAAGTGTGAATTGGGCTGCAGTTGCAGAGAATGACAGCTGGTAAGTGAAGTCAAAGCTGACTCCGCAAATTTTCTTGACTGGACCCAAGTATGACATTGAAATGGTGATTTTTAAATTAATAAATGTCTAAAACTCTAAACCTCTAAAACTTTCCTTTTTAATTTTCTGAAGGCTGAAGATATTAATTCTTCCGCCAATTCCAGACCCTAGAGAAATTTTGAAGCGCATGTTTGGAGAGCAGAATGAGGATTCCCAGGTTAGTAAGAAGCTATTAGGTCATTGAATCTGTTGAATCAGAATCTATAGGCTTCCAATTTTCTTTTCCCTAATACCTATGTGTATCTTAAAACCACTGTATATAAGTAAGCAGGCCATATGACGATTAAGTATTGACAATAGTTAAGAGTTGTTCAGAAACAATTACCTAAACCTGAGAGGGACTTTCCTTTTCCCTCAAATTGCATATGCTTTTCTAGGCACGTTAGTAGAATTGTATTATTCTGTTATTTCACAGTCCTATAAATGTTTTTTGGGTTGGTTTAGGGATTATTTCTTTTTTCGGTGCGGGTTTTCTGGTTGCTGGATGAGTTTGGGGGTTTTGTTTTTGTTTTGTTTTCAGCTTAATTAAACTACTGCTGAACATCCAGATCTCCCTCTGCTAGTTTCTCATATTTGTGATGCTGAATAAAGATAGTAATATTTGACTTCCAAAAATTAATATTTTTAGCACTTTCACATTAATCACAGTCAGTTAGCTATGAAGTAAAACAGGACACTTCTCACTGGCTAAAGAACAAAACTAACTAGAGCTGCTTCACACTGTTGTTGACGAAAACTTGCTATGGGCCCTTATTTCAGGAAAAACGAACATAATGCCAATTGTGGAAACTGTTATTTCTAAACAAATCTAACTCAGTCCTCTTTATAATAAAGTCCAGGGGGAAGTACGCTGACAAGCCCTAATTCAAACCTGGACCTGGACCTGTATGTTGTTCTCTAAACACAGTCCTTGTATGGAAGGGACCTTCTGACTGAATGTGGCATCTCAAAATTGATGCCACTAGTTAAACACTTGTGGAGGATAATGACTGTCTCGCTGTCTGGTGCTCCATACATGTTGGATGTTCTCAGTTGCACAAGTTTTAGGAATTGCTGACTTCTTGAAAAGAAGTTTCCTTTTGTAGCCTCCCAATTGCAAAAGGAGTCAGAGTCCAAAATCCAATATTCCCTTTTTCAACAGGGGTATTCTGAGTTCACCTAATAATAAACCAGAACTATGTGGAAAGCATAGATCTGCCCTCCTAGTTTACTACCTTATGGTTATATATTTCAACATGAATTGGTTATTGTGGGACTAAGATGGCACTCTTGGCCATGAGGATTAAAAGTATGGCAGCTGTTACACTTTGTCAAGCTCTGACCTTTGCTTTGTTACGCCCCCAAGTAATGCTACGTTCTTCCCTCTGAGTATTATCCTGATCTTTTCTATGCACTCAGGGTCTCAGTGAAAACTGTACTGTGTATATCCTCACTTCTCCATCCTCTTGCCTGAGCTTCACCTATTAGCTCCAACTAGGAAGCACTCTTAAGATGGGGGCCAACCTTCAATTCCTCTTTGTCTCCAGAGAGGGCAACTATTCTGTTAACGAGGCCTAACTCTGGCCATACTAAGAACAATTTATTGCCTAGCTACCTTGGCTTTTCCACCATAATACAGGCTATATGTTGTGAAATGGGTCTGTCTTATTGGGCTGAAAAAGCAATGCTTGCCATGAAGAAGCACCGTTAAAAATGTTGTTGTTCTCTTTCAGAGCTGTACAAAGGATGATTCTGTGAATGCTTACAACAGGTTAGTTAAGGAAGAAGAAATTAATTCTCTAATTTTAACCGAAACTCCAGTGTGTGCTAATTCTGAAAAAGAAAACCAATAAACTCTGCTTTACCAGTGAAAGATGAGGAAACGCTTATTCCTGTTCCTGTACAATATAGATGTGAAGAGGCCTGCAAGACAGTTACGAACTTTGACCTTACTGAATACTGAGTAAGGCTGTACTGAACACAGCCTTACTTATGTGATGCTCAGAAGTTACATCACAAACTGGCCATTCCTCCATCTCTGCTAGAAATACTCATCTTGGATCATTCCAGAGAAGCATGTACATACCTTTCCGCTGACTGCATTGCAGCATCTCTCATCCTGGCTCCAGCCAGCTCTGTCCTATTACTTGTGTTTGTGCCTCACATTAGACTGTAAATGGGTTTTTTTGGAGCAAGGACTGAATCATTTTGCAGCAGGTGAGATGCTCGTTTACAGTAGATGAGCAGTTATTGCCACTGTGTGGAACTGCTGCCAGAGCATGGACCATTTGAGGGTGGCCTGTTCCATGTGCTCCATGGCAGGGTGCTTTTCAGAGGGCATTGATGGACTGACTGTCTTATACTTCTGTTTGACGTGTGCCAGCTGTGGCCTGGTCAAACCCCACAAAAGAGTTGGGGTTTTTTCTTCTTAAATGTGTACGAAAAGCCTTTCAGCTTCCCAGCTGGTATTCAAGCTATTGATAGAAGAGGCTTAGGTTTTTATCCTTTCAAGTGCATGCTCTCAAATGCCTTGCCTTCATGGACTTCTTGTGTTAATTGTGCTTTGTTTAAAATGAGGAATAGATTTTTATTTTTTTTTTACCTATGTTGTGCAGTGGCAGATAACTGTATTGAATCTCCCCAAACTGTGATTCTACTTTGGCCATATTGGCCTGAATCCACCTTGATTTTTGGGAGCTAAGTCATTCTGAGATTCTGAGTCTGTCTAGCAAAATTAGCGGGATGGATGCATGAGTCTAAGGAGCTGTGGTCAAACTGATTAGTAAGTGCTAAGCCACCAAAACCAAATAAATTCAAAGACTAGAGCAAACACTGAAGCATTTGGCTTGATTGTTACTCCTTACTGCTGAGCTGATGGATTTGGGTGAAAAAGGCATGAAAACCGTGGCCTGCTTTCTAAGGAATGAGCTTATTCCTTCTATAGTGATGAGGCTGTGATTTGAGCTTCCCCTCTAGGAACTTAGCAATGTAAAGCAAGGTGCTGATTTGACTTTTTATTTTAAAATATTCTTTTTTTTTTTTTTATAAATAATGACTTGATTTTTTTCGTTTACAAGGATGTAAATGGCAGTACCTTGATTGTGCTGGAGGCAGAAAGTAATGTAATGGGGAGAAAAGGATCCATGCAAGCTGTTTATGGTTAGTGTTCAGGAACTTCTTGCTCTTCCCAGCTATGTGGAGATCTGAATCATTGATGTAGTCAGTCTTGGCAGACTGAGAAGAGATCTTCTCAGAAGTTTGCTAGGAGCAAACTCTATAGCCACTAACCTTTTAAAGTTCAGCCCTGTCCTCAAAACTCCATTTAGTCAAAAATCTGAAATGAAATGGTACATTTTTAGAACATACTGTTCTGTGAGGAGTAGAACTAAGGGAGCTTGATTTTCAGCTATAAATTTACATCCTTTACCCTGCTATGTGTCCCCCTCCCTCTCAATAAATCCCATTCTTTCTCAAATCCAAAGTGAACCTCTCAATTAGAGTTTCTTTCACATCTCTTACCTACCTCTCATTACTGGTGGTAGAAAGGGAAGGAGAAATGTAGCAGAACTAGCAGACCCCATATTAGATTAAATTTTTCACTTACAATCAGGCTAAAAAAAAACCATAATAAAAATTGGTTTATGAGACGAAAGAATAATAAAGCCTTATTGATTTCAGTGATATAAAACAGAACTCAGGTTATAGCGAGTTAGCTGGCAGCAGTACCTGATACTCCAGAGGCAAAGGAATAGCATGGGAGAAAGGATAATTGAATTCCTGTGCCATTTTCATTCCCACTCCCCTGCAACATTTATTCATTATAGTGATATAAATATTTCTCAAATCTACCTCATATACAACATTGCTCATCACAGACCACTAGAGAAACAGAAATGTATGATTTCAACATAATATTCACTATAATATCGAGTATGATGGCTTTCAATGTAGCAATCTGGGAAGATGATCCTTGGTAATTTACCCTGAATTCTTTTTTGTTTTGGTGCTCATGGTAAAATCAAAGCTTATTTGTTTGAAAAGCAAAAAAGTAAAAAAATCATAAAACAAAAGGAGTGGGGAAAACAGGTGGAAGGTGTTAGGCCAAAAGGAAGACTTACATGCAGAGGATGGTTTATGTCATTATATGGAAGTGTTTTGGGGTAATTCTTTGTTTCCCGAATACCAGTAATTGACACACTTCCTAATGGATGGGTTTATTGAGCCTGTGTTTTGGCATGTAAAATAAGTGTCTATTTTCATCTTTGACTGTCTTGTTTATGCTTAGGGGTTTTTTAGTGTGAAATTTTCCAAGCTTTGCTATCATTTGTTTGTTCTTCATTGCAGTTACTTGATCTGTAAGTTTGTTTAAAGAATTAATAAATACATTTGAACATTTTTCAATATAATTGGATGGCATTTCATTCTTGGATTGAAAAATAACCGAGACAGAAGAAATAGCAGTAGTTTAATGAGAAACCATGTTTAAGGTGTGGCAGAATCCAGAGAAGAAAACCTGAGTGTTGCTTTGCCCTTCCCTTTCAAAAGTGAACTTGACCCACGCACTTCAGAGGGGAATGATACAGCTGCCAGGTTTTGGCTGGGGTAATAAAACAATAATGGAACTTGGCACAACATGTGTGCTCTTACCCTTTGTGTGTCCAGTACCACACTACTGCTTTCATAATGTAGAGAGTTAGTGATTTCTCAAACTGGAGTCCAACCGCGGTTGCTGCAGCCTCATCAAACATAGCTACACTATTTTATGTCTTTGTTAGCTGCTGAGGTCATTGAAAATGCCAGGTTGCTAAACTAGTTGCTTAGACCCAACTGTGTTCAAGCCAAATAAACACGTTAGCAGTGGCTTCTTTGAAAGATTCAGAGAAAGCATCCTTTGTTCCCTTTGGGTCAGTGAACAGATCGTTCAAAATTAAGGCATAAACAGTGAAGTTAAAAAGCAAGTGTATTTGTGTTTTTCTTTTCCAGTTCTACAGTTTTTGTGTCAATCATGACATTAATCACTCCTCATAAGTGAGCTTTTCCTATTTTAATACATTATGTTAAGTAATTAAGTAATTAATTTTTCTGTACTTGGTATGGTAGAAAAACCAAACACTTTTTTGGTGACTTTTTATTTCTATTAAGGAATGCCATTACATAGTTGCATAACTTTAGAGTCAACAGGTGAATACACCAAATTGGAAGCCATGTTTTTTCAATGCTCATTAGGCAGAACTATGCAGATTGGATATTTCCATTCACTGGAAAAAGTATGCGATAAGCTTAGTTCTGAATTGGAACCTCAAATATTCAGAAAGTCTCCTGGAAGGGAAATACTAATTTATTTTGTCATTTAAAAAAAGGAAGAAAAAAAAAAAAGAAACTTTCACTTTTGGAGGGTTTTCCCTTCAAATGAGAGTGGGAGGTAGGTGAGTGGAAACCCAGGTGTGGTCAGGGTGCTGCAGAGATCTCTCTCCCTTCGTCTCACCCCAGCACCATGGTCGGGCAACAGCTCAGCTCTGCAGATAAATGGGCATGGTGGGGCTGGGAGGAGCAGATTTGCAGGGTTTTTGGAGATTCATCAAGATGATTCCCAAATACTGCATTTTACTCAACATTTGAAAAAAACATTTTATGGGAGCAAGCCCCATGGATTGATGCATTGCCAGCTGTAGAAATGTAGCTTCTAGATAGTACTTAAAATCTAAACACAAAACCAGACTAGAATCTCTCAGTTTGGATGAGCTCCCTGCTACAATCCTGGTGAAAGGAAGAGACTTGCGATCACTGTGATCTAACTAAATCCACACTGTCACCACAGCAACACAGTATGGGTTTGGGTGGGAGAAACAGGAAAGAGACAAACTTTCAGGTTTAGCTTTTAGTGCTGAAGAGCCTCACAGCTTGCTGATGACTTTTGGGGCTTTGGGGTTTTTTTTTGCTCTCTTTTTTCCAACTATGTTAGTTAGGTTAATGAAATCCTCTCTCTTTGCTTGTAGGTCTTGTGTTGTTTACAGCTGTAGAAGCAATACTTTAGTGATACTATGATTATTACCGAGTAGACTTCTGAACATCGTAACTCAGTAGGTAAAGACAATCACTGCTGTCACCACAAAGCTGTAAACAGCCACTGTATTCTAACAGAACTTGGCTCCTTGGTTTGCTTTTGCTAAAGTACTGCATGATTCTTTGATGACTCTTGCACAAAGAATCTGCAAAGGGACGCTTTCCAGTTAACCAGTACTTCCAGTAATCATACTCTTAGCTTATTGCATTGAAGTTTTCCACAATTTGATTTGGCTGAAACTGCTGTAATGGACTTGGCTAAGACCATGATGAGATTGAAAGCTTAGTGAGAAGGTTTTGTTAAGCTCAGACACTATAACTTTCTGGAACCTGGACAAAATTTACTAAGCTATATCAAAAGTTAGGAGCAGCTTGAACCAAGAGTTAAATTAATGTCTTGCTTTAAAAGTACAGCTGGCCCTACAACTTCTGTGCTTAAAACCAAGCCAAAACAAAACAAAAAAACCCACAACAACAAACAGTATGTCCTTCATGCTTGGAAGAAATTGGTTTGTGCTATGGGCATGTTTCCCAGTGATCTAATGAAAGCTCAATTAGATCCCACGCTATCATAAATTGATGTCTCAGAGCTCTCTGCATTTGTATAGTGTAATTCTGTAAAGTCTGAAATACCAGAAAAAAGGCATTTAAAAGCCACTTAGTTATGTCAGTGCCACTTCTGAACCCGTTTTAATGTAGCAAGTAAAAACAAAATCCACTGATTTTGTGACAATGGCAGAGAGAGCTCTAAAATTAGCTTGTGTCTGTCTCTGTTATGCCTGTTGGAGCCTTTCTCCTGCACTTCAAAGCCTCTTAGTGTGACTAGTTTCCTTCCTTCACACAAAATGTCAGTGTAGAAACTTCAGAAATACCAGTTAGGTACCCTTTAAAAAGTGTGAAACTGCTCACTCCTTCAAATGTCAAAATCATCTACAGGGGAATTTATTCAGGGTATGGCTATTTAGTTTTACCTTTACATCCTGTTGTGTTCTATGAGAATATTCAGCTGCAGATAACCCTGACTAGATTTGGCAGGTATTAAGGCAGAGCCTTTTGTTGGCATTTTTCCACTGCTGATTTTCATAGTGCTTGTATTGCATACAAGGTTTTGTGAGTTGTTTTCCTAGGAGGAATAAAAGGTAGAAAAGATTTCCAGTCAGAGAGAAGGGAAACTGCCTTTCTGAATGTCGGACTTCAGGGCTGTGTTTGAGCTTGGATTGGAGCAAAGATTCTGCAGCCTGGTAAACACTGGGCCATTTTTACTAGGTGTGAAACATTATTTTGGGGTTTTGTTGTTGTTTTTTTTTTCTAGGATGTATGTAAAATGGTATCAGTCATTCGTTTATTAGCTTAGGCAGGGCTGAAAGTGTGGTCAGGGCATCGCCTGCCCCATAGTCTCCTGATGAGCAGTGCAGCAGGAGTGCTATTGCTGGAGGTTTTTCTAGCTGGTAAAAAAAAAAATGTCCCGTGGAAGAGTGGAATACTGCTGTATTCTGCTTAATTAGAGCACTCCCCCAGTAACTGACCTAAACTGAACTTGCTGCAAATTAAGTTGCCTTCTCCTCCTTCCTCCCCATGTCATACCCCATGGTTGTTTTGCTCTCTGATCACACTGCCTTCAGTTCTGCTCTTTTCTGCTTTGGGGAAAAAAAAAAAAAAAAAAAAAAAAAAAAAAAAAAAAAGCCTGGCTCTGGTTCTTTCAACCTCACATCCTAAATTATGTTTTCTAAACCATTCATCATTCTTGCTGGTCTTATCTAGAGCTGTGTTGCTATCTTAGCCAGACTGCATCATCCCCAAGCCAGCAGAACAATTACCTTGTCTCAGTCCTCTTATCCCCAAGTTCATCCAGAACAAGTAGCTGCTTCTTTCTGTGGCAACATATTATTGTATAGCTGCTCCTCAGTTAGTGGCTTTCTATGACTTCTGAGCTTTTTAACAGTGCTGCTACCCTGTCAGTCACTCCTTACTGCAAAATTGATTTCTCCTGCCTAAGAGGAATGCTTTAAAAAATTTTATTGAATTGCATTTTTGTCATTTGTGTTGCTGTGCCATTTGGAAAATAGCTGCTTTTTTTTGCTTTTTTTTTTTGTATACCCTTATTGTGTCCCTGGACATCTTTCTAACCACTCCTCCTTTGATATAATCCATGTAATGCCTTCTTTCCCGTCATCAGATTGTTTAAGATGCTGAATAAAGCTGCTAACCTGATAGATTCCTGCAAAACAATAGCAGTCACTGTCCTGCTGTGGGTGGTCAAGTGCTACTTTAAGAAGTTGGGTTGGTTTTTTTAGCTGCATATCCATCTCAGTGATTAACTGTTGTGTTTCCTCAAGCTGATTAGTGGGATGTTTCTTCATAGGCTAGGCCTATCAAAAAGGGAAACTGGATTGGTTTGGCACAGACTGTTTTTGATGACTGGTAAACAACACAAAGAAGGGGGAAAAATTGTTTACTTTCTTCAAGAGTTACTCTAGGGATAAAAGTTGGACAATCAGACCAATAATTTCTTGGATGCTTCCTTTCTGAAGACAAACATGATGTTGGTCCTTCAGTTTTTAAAGACTTTTTGCTACAGGCCTGAAAGAAAACTGCCCTGTGGTTCGGGTTGCATCAGTATTTCGATCATTATGTGCTGCAGGATTAATAAGGCCCAGCCCACTTGAAGACATCCACTTTATCTGAATGTGCTCCAGCCTGTTTGTCTGGATGTAAGTTTATTTGCTTGTAAAAGTTAATTTGCTCTGGTTAGAAATAATCCTTTTTAGAAAGACTAAAACAAAGGGAAAATTGACTGCACCGAGTGTCATTGCAGTGGGCTTGGTCAGATCTTTTCACGTGTCATGAGAATGCACTTCTTGTTCTTGAGCTCAGAGGGTATCTAAAGGCTCTCTTCCCAGCTTTTTGTCCCCTGCTTATCAGGACTCAGTTTAGCCTGTTACTTTTGGGCCCTTGGTCATACTAGGAGCAGTGGTTCAGCGCCCTGTCCCTGGTGGGGTGAGGGTTGGAAGGCAAAAGAAGGGCATGCTCAAAACAAAGTGACCACAAATTGCAGTGCATACAAAACAGGCTTTGTGGTCAACTGCATGCCAAGCCAGGCTTTTCCTTCTGGTCTTCTGTCCTCATTACTCAACCATATATGGTCCCAGTACCTGGTGGGAAGGTAGGGAGGCAGAGCCTGGCTGGCACCTGCTTCAGCACACCCTGGTGGGCAGCTTTCTCTGTGCTGAGTGATCTCTAAGGCGATGGCATGTCACCCCAAAATAATTAACTGGCTTGTTTTCTTTACATGCCATGTATTCTTGCACTTCACCAGCCATAATTTTAAAAAATATGTGAAAGTCCATGTAGTGTAAATTTTTGCTCTGTTGCTGTGCTCTTGAAGAAAAATGGGACATTTACTCTAAAGAACACCACTCAGAGAGTTCAAGGCTCTGTGGTGCTCATATAAGATGCACTGCAAATAGCAAGATCTTCTCAGCTTGCTAGGGTCCAGCTTCGTGATTCTGGTCTTTAAATGGTCTTATTTATACCTGTAACCTTTTATGTTGTATATTTGGGGAAGCTGCATAGCTGTATAGGTTTGTGGTCTTCATTTTATTTGCACAAAGATTTCAGAACTGTGAATTTACCATAACATTGGAGTGGTCAATGCAGATTTGTGCATGTTGGTAACCCTGGGATTAGGGTGGATGTTTCTCGCTTGGGTGATGAAGGTGTAGTTTATACAACCCACAGCTGATTCAGCTGTTGCGGAATTCACTTCCTCTTGAGGAAATGTAACACCCTGCCTGGGATTGGGAAATGTAATTTTTATTTTTTTTAAGCAACTAGGAAGAGGAAGCAGCTGAGAGTTTAGAGGCTGGTGCAGAGCAGATCTTTCACCAAGCTGTTCTCCCTCCCACAGGTGCAGGTAGACAACCCATAGTGGGGTGCAGTGCTAACTGGTTCAGAGCAGGAGTTTAGCTTTCTACTCCCAGCCCTCCAGCCCTTCCAGCTAGAAGCAGCCGAGGAGCCAGCACACATACAGCTCTGCAGGCCAGCTGGGACAGGAGGCAGCTGGTCTCTGCTGCAGTCCTTCACTGAGGGAGGACCTGGGGATTCTCCTCTGGGCATGACTGCTCTTGGGCTTTTAGATTTGCCAGGGTCTGCACTGATGCAGCTCATGAGGAGCTCATGAGGATCTGTGCGCAAGGGAGAAGTTTTCCTCCTGCGATGGGATTAAAGTGGTTTTCTGAATGATCTGGAATATGTCCATGCGTCTTCATATTTAAATAACAGACATGACAGAGCAAAGGCGGCACTTTCTGAATGGTTTTATAAATGTGGTTCTGCTTATATTGTCCGTCTGCTATGTATGTCTCCTGACTTGTAATTGTCTTTCCACTTTTATTCCTTGCAAGGCAGATAAGTGGAATAAGCTTGCAAAAGAAGCAATGCATAGCTTCTGACACAAGGACAGACTTGTTACAAGCTCTTCCTTCCAAGGCCCCTGCTGCTATTATAAATGAGTTGTGTGCGGCCTCTACAGGAAGTAGTAGGCAATTAATGCTTTTATTATACGACGTGTTAGGAGATGCCTCTGAGTGATAAAGAGACAACTAAGGCAGACTGACGTTGTGTTTAAGCTAAAATGATGCATTTTATTTTGTAGTCCTGTTTTGAATCCCAAGGAGCATGAGTAAAACATCCACTTTGCCAGGAGAATGGGTGAGGAGTGGGGGAAGTCTCTGTTTTTAAGGCTAAATCCAGATAAAACTGAAAGCACAAAATCCAAGCTAGCTCGTCAGGGTTGATGCAACACATATACAGATGAGTTGCATTATATTGGGTTTGGGGTTTTTTTCCTGGCTTCTTTGTCTTTTTGGTGTTATCAGGTCAGTTCCTGGCTCTCCCTTAATAATAAGGAAAATAAAATCTTTGCTTTCTAGGTTAGCTGTAGACATTTGTCTCCGGTTTGTGGAGCTCTGAGGAAACATCAAACACTGGGAGATCCACCTCAGGCCCTGGTGTTACTTGAACATTATTTACAGATACTCTGAGGCAAGGCTGTTGCCAGCTCCAACTTGGACTCCTCTGTCTGCTGGTTGATAATGCACTCCTCTGAGGAGCTTGGGCTCCTGTTACATTTTATTTTCTTTGCTCAGAGGGTGGACAGGGAGGCAGGTGTCATGCTTTCCGGGCCAAAGAAAAAGGCTGTGAGCCCTGAGGTAAGTGAAGCTTTGATTCCCATGGGTTCGTGCTGTGGGCCCTAGCAGCCCCGATGTGCTGTCCTCCCTTACCAGACGCTCAGTCACAGGGCTCATCCCACTTCTGTCTTTGCAGCCTTGCAGCCCTTTAACAGTGTCAGCTGAAAGTGGCCAGAAGGTCCAAAAGATACTTTGTACAGAAAGGGAAAAACACAGCCCCTGGTGCACCTCCAAAAATGCTTTTTACACAGAGTCTGGTTAACACAAGGAGTGGCAACGTAAAATCTGAGTGCAAATTGGCATATCATCACATGATATGTCAATTAGTCTGGTGACTAATGACCAGAGAACGGCAGGACAGGCCTGCGGGTGCCACTATCACCAGCTGTTAGGCCAGCAGGCATGGCCAGCACAGGGGCACATGTTCAGCACCCATGAGGAGTTTGTCACGCACAAGTTTGGGATGCTTCTGTAGCTGGTTTGGGGGTTTTGATGTTGCTGTGGAGTTTTGTTTGGGTTTCGTTTTGGGGTTTTTTGATGTTTTGGGGCGGTGGGTTTTTTTTGTTGGAGGGTATGAGTTTTTTTGTTAAACCTATATTTTAACGTATGTTTGGCTGCCAACTCCTGCTGCTGCGGCCCCAGCGCCAGCCCCCGCCGGGCAGGACTGGCCCCGGAGCACTGCGATTCCGGCTGCCGGCGCTAGGGGGGCAAGAGTCTCCCCACAAGCGAGTCCGACGTGCGCTGGCCTGTCCCCAGCTTGTCACGTCCGGCACGGGCCGCACTATACCCCCCCTGCGCGCCCGGCCACCTTTGTGCATGCATATACCACCCACATGCATGCCCAGCCATCCCTGCACATGCTCTGGCACCATCTGTGCAAGCCTGGCTCCCCAGCCTGTGCATGTCCATGCACACGGCAGCCTTGCAACTATCACACCACCAAGGCTGCAAAGCTGCTTGGGACGTTCAAGGGTGCTCCAAGGGATGCAGGTGTGCACCAAGGCATGCATACGTTCTCCAAGACACGGCCTACACGTGACTGGTTGGGTGAGCAGATGGAGTGCGTCTTTCCAGCTGTTGGGATAGGCTGGGGGATGGATGACTATGAAACTACAACAGCTCCAAGAACTCAGAGCACAGGGACCTTCTGTCTGGGAAACGTTCCCAGTCTGCAGCCTCCCACCAAACTCCTGCTTTTGTGTCAGGGTCCTGCTGCTCTTCCTCCTTCTTCACTCGCCCACAGCTGCACTGAGCAGCACTCAGAGAGACCAGAAGAGGCTTTGGTTGAGGGGCAAAATGCAGCAAAAGTGAGAGAGAAGCAGGGGGATGGATGGGGCTCTTGAGGTGTACGCTTGCCAAGAGCCACCAACAGATCCATCTTCTGATATTTAATTTTTTTTTTTAAAGTGAGAGCTGTCCACAGCTCCATTACCCTAGAGTTAACCAGTGTTAGTCTTATGTTCCTCTTTGCAGAGAGGGTTCTTGCAGGCACCTTCAACCCTCACTCATGGGCAAAAAGCAGTCTCTGATAGTTCAACAAAATCTGTTTTCCTTATGAATCTGTGTTTTCTAACAAGCAGAACCCAGCAGCCTGTGACCTCTGGTAGTCACTCTTGGAGGTCTGACAGTGTGCTACACTCTGCTTTAGGACTCTCAGTATCAGAAGACAGGCACTGTGGTCATATGGCACCACTAAAGCCTCCTGTGCTACTGCACATCTCTTGGCTATCAGCAGGTTACCTCTACACCACA
>VXBJ01007131.1:119671-176113 GCA_013400055.1 Nycticryphes semicollaris
CGTTAAAACCCTTGGGGGAAAACCCTTAGAGGGCAGACCTAGGTGCCCAGGTCCTGTTTGGAAGCCTGAGATGACAGGGAAGGGTGATTTTATTAACAAGCCACTAATGACCTTCTCTGGTGTTTTCTGAAAACTCTTTTGTTGGCTTTGCCTTGTCTGCTCAGGGAGGCTCTGACGTCAGCAGCCAGAAATCCTGCTCAACAGGCCTGACTTGCAAATGAATTGAAGTCAGCTAATCTGCTGTTTTATCTCCCCTCTGCCCCCAAATCACTAGCTATTTCAGATGTTGGAGGGAAGGTAATTGACTACTGAGCTTCCTTTTAGAGCACAGACACCTCAGGTGACTTGGTTATTTTCTCTCATTCTTGTTTTCCTAAACAAATCAGCTTCAAAGGCAGTGCTGGTGCAGGTGTCTGTGTTATCTGATAAATACCTACCAAATCACTGGGGGAGAGGCCTTGCCTTACCAGGTGCTTGCTGCCTCTGGGAGATCTGGCTGTAGTTTTGCTGCCTGTCCCAGCTAACCAGGGAAAGAGTAAACACTGGGGAAGGACATCACTTGCTGCTTGCTTTCCCTCTTTTCCCTTATCCCCCAAAGCAGAGGAAAGTGGGGTGGCTTTCCAGGTAGTGGAACTTTTGAAGGGACAAGGTACTGTTCCTCAGAGTGGCTTTTGTAATGAGAAAGACAGATGTCCATGGGAATGGTCTCCTGGGTGGGGGCTGGCCCAGATGGGGAGGCTCCCATCCGCACCTTATCTGACACACTAAGGGCTGACACTGACCCTTGTACTCCTCCGCCCTGCAGCATTCTGGAACAGGCATGCTGCCAGGCTGTGTTTTCTTTCCCCTGGCTGGAGACACAGTAGAACCTTGGAGGGAGGTGGGACATGCTGAGCTTTTGCCCTGGCATCAACTAGGGCAAACTACTCCCCCATTCCTTCTGTCTTGCTGGAGTAAGAAAATTGAAGCAGGTTGCAGAAAGCTCCTCACAAGGGTTCCCATCTCCTTGATGCCCAGGGGGTTTCAGGGAGACCTTCGGGGAAGAAAGCCATAGCCCTCCCTGTTGGCGTTGGGTCTGAGGGCCATGCATGCAAATACTTTAATACGTGTGTATGAGCTTTGGTGTTACATTTTGATAGGGTACCAGCAGCGATATCCAGCTGGCCCAAATTGCTCCAAAATTCAGGCATTTGCATGGCACAGGAGTACCAGCATGGGCACACTGGGGGTAGAGGGAAGCAAGGTGCTGGAGCTGACAGCAAAAGCATGTTAAGGTTAAATGGGATCCACCTAGACAGGCACCTCTAGAGCACAGCAAAGCACCTGCAGAGACCACCTTCAGAGTGCTGGGGAAATCCAGGGACAGGTGAGGTTCAGAATGGTCCATACCGCAGCATGGCAGGGGGGTTAGTCAATTCTGTACACGGCTATGGTGGGGACAGGGAGGTGGATGTGAAGCAGGATACACTGCCAAGCCCTTACCTGCCCACCAGAATGTGCTATGCCGGATGGGGAAGCATCACAACAGTCTTCAATCTACCCCAGCTATAATTACCCAGGAGGTGAATGCAACCATGCAGACAAGGCTGCAGGAAACAGTCACACTGTGACTGTTTATCTTGGATGTGACTCATCCCTGGTGACACTGCCTGTGCCAGGAGCAGGAGGAATCCAGGCACAGGGGGCACTGGACTTGGCATCCTGGCAAGTCCAAACCCACAACTCCTGCGGTACTGTAGTGTGGTGTGCAACTCTGCCAGGGGTGATCCATTGCTGCTAGCCACCAAAGGTTTCCACTCTCTTTGCTCACCACAGCAGGGAGACATGAAGGAACAGCACTACAGATCAAAACATATCTGCAGCTGCCAGCAGCAGGCACTTAAATCTCTGCTCCTTAGTTTGGTGTTTTCACAGGGACAAGCCATCAGTCCATCCACCAGAGAAGCCATAAACCACCAAACCGCAGCATGGGAAGAAGTGCCAGAGAAGACATCTAGGGCAATAAACTGGACAGGTGGGACCTACCTAATCCATGAGGGCATCAGAACAAGTACTGTATGTCTAGGCCTGTTTCTCAGGGCTTGGTGCTAGCCCGAGCAGCTCACAGGCTGAGGATAGTCTGCAGGAAGCAGCTGAAGCACAACAACCCTTGGCAGCCTGGCACCATGTTGATCCAGTCTGGGTATGTTACTTGTCCTTTCCGAGCCTATACTTGCAGATCAGTGACCCATCTTCCCCTGGGAGTTGGCAGGGGAGGGAGAGCCCTTTGAAGGGTTTCCCTTCCTCTGCAGGGAGGACACTGGAGGGCATCTGCTCACCCTGCTCAGCAGCACCCCCACCGATTCATGTCCTCAGGCAGCATTGGAGGATAGCAGTGACAGAGTTAAGATGCCACGTGCACCTTGTCCTGCTCACTGGACCCCACGGCCCAGGCTTGTGCCACACTGCAACATTTTTCCTGCTACTTAGCCTAATGCTGAAAAATCACTTCCTTTATTTGTTTGGTTGTTTTTGTTAGACATGCCTATATGGCCTATGCCAAACAGTGCATTCTTATGGCTTCTGCAAAGCCTCGCAGAAGAGTGGCTTTTTCCTTTTATCTGTGAGTTGATGTTTAATCAAGCAGGCATTTGTTATAACCTTTCTGCATTGGTGCTGTTGCCCTTGAGCCTTCCCTTTTTTCCTCCCCTGATTTTTTCAGTCTGTCAGCATCTTTCTTGACTTGCCCTGCCATGTGAGCACAGGCTTCTCAAGGTGATGCTGTGCTTCACACCCATCCTGTCAGCTTGAACAAACTCCCAGATTGACTCTGCTCTTCTGTCCACATTGTGGTGTGGGCAGAAAGTGGAGAGTTCTGGTAGAGAAGGCATCTGTGCAATAGTATACATTTCCCACGTGTTCCATAAGTTGCCATCAAAACCGTAGAAGAGTATAGTCTCGCCTTTGAGTGCAAAGAGGAGAATCCTGGCACAGAAGAGGAATGGAAAAAAAAGAGATGCCCCATTGTGCTGCACAGGACCAATCAGACCAGCTCAGTGCAAAAGTACAGCCCATCAAGTTTCCTTTCTTTAAATTGCGAAAAGAACAGTTTTTTTTGCAAGAACACCCAGCTATGCTAGGTTCATTTCCTCCCCAGGGTTACAAAAATCTGCTCCCAGGCCTCTGTGTGAGTGTCTTAGCTGCAAAGGCAAAGTCTAGATTTGGTGCCATAAATACAATTTTGGTCCATAAAAATTGGTGTGTGAAATAAAGTTAGTCACAGGGCTTCCTGGCAAAGTGGCTCATAAACAAGCTTCCCTCACTTCCCTCTTATAATAGTTCAGCTCTCCTCTGCTGTGCTGACTTTTTTTCCCTCTTCTCCCACTTATCCTCTGAATCCCATTAGTGTCTGAGTCAGTCTAGTAAACATTTTGTCCTGTGGCAGCCTCTCCAAACACAGCAGGAAGATCAGGCTCTGGAGTGCATTCTTGACACATCTCCTGGGGATCCTTCCACACTCTTGGCAGTTTATTTTGCTGTTGTTCCTCATTCACACATTGAGAATTAGTGAAACAATGGCCCATGTATTCAGCAGCTCACTCATATCCTCTGTGTACCTTTGTAGTGGCAGTTTCCTGGCCTGAGGGTGCTCTTCAACATCTGCTGGTAAAAGGTGGTACTTATCTAGGCCTCACCATCATGTGCTTCACCAAGAAATACACCCACTGTTCCGGATGCCAGGGTGATCAAGCTCACACACAAGAAGGATGGACCAACCACTGCGCATTGATAGATGTGCACAGGCCACGCTGCCATCATTATGGGATTTACATGGTCCTTTCTGGCCCTGATCCACGTATTTATGTCTGCCTTCCTCATCAGCACAAGGGATAAGTGTATGTAGCAGTTGGACCAGATAGAAGAGAGCTCCCAAAGCAGCCAGGAGGGATGTATACTTATGAGTCATCTGCTCTTTGGTTGCTCATAGTTGGCAGAAAAATGGCTGTGTACACACAGGGTTTTACTGGAAATTTCCCTTCCTTGCTGCAGCCCCTATCACTGAACCTGCTTAGATCCATGCTGGTGCCTTGGCCTCAGCCCTTCACCCAGAGTGACCCCAGACCTCATGGATTTATGTTTTAGCTACGAGGCTCTGCCTGTATCTGTTCAATTGCAGAGCTGGGACTGAGAGTTGTCACTCCATTTGCCCCACAGCTAGTCTCAGCCATGTTGGCAGCTGGGTTGGTTTGCCGCATTGCTTGAAGGTTCAATTTCTTGGAAACAAGATTTGTGAGGGCAGGAAATTTTCCAGATCACCCTACTTACATATTCAAATGGAGATGAAAACCTAGCAGAATTTTCTAATAGCCCTGTGTTTCCTTTTTGATTTCTGTTACTTTTCATTCTGTCTTGTAAAACTGGCAAAACTTTGAATTGTCCTCACCTCAGCTTCTCAACGCCCTCCCTTTCACTCTTACCATCCTTCTTGAAGTCTTAAGCACCTCTTGATTTTCTTTACAAAGGAGCCACCATCTGTGATGTCTAGCAGCACACCCAAAGCCATGCACTTGCTGTTCTTGTTGAGTGACAAACCAATTGAGACACAGATGCTGAGCCTCATTTCCCACAACCCAGTGGCTTTTGGACATTCCAAGAAATTTTTTCCATTCTCTGCTCTTGCTCAAGTTGCCTTTTAACAACCAACTTGACTTAGCATGTCCTTCATGCAAACATCAATTTCTTTTTGAAGTTCTCAGTGAAGGCTGTGTTTGTCACTTACTGCTCTAGGAGGAATTTGGGTAAATTGCACCAGAGACAAAAATATCTCTGTTCTCTCTCCCAGGAAGGTATCAGATTCCTGCACACTGTGGGCATTTCTGCTCTGAGAAGAATCTCAGTAACAGTGGTGTTACCAGGCTGTTCCTTCACATTGATTCCTGGCTCAACCACATCCAATGCACTCATTAAAAAGGCTCATTGACATCATTACTAAGTTCCAGCTGGAGGCTCAGGTGGGTCTCTATGTGGTCCTGTCCCTACTAAGGCCCTGTCATTAATAGCGAAAGGTATACATGACAGGTACAGCACTTGAGTCCACTGCCTATGACAGTAATACTCTCCTGATGGTTAGAAACCACTGTCCTGTTTGGACTTGGCTCATGGTTGTGTCAGAGTGCTGCCACTGCAGAGATATGGGATTGCAAAGCTAGAAAGGGGGACCGGGGGGGGGTTGCATTTAAAGGACTAGTTTGGCCTTGCAGAAGCTGTAGGCAGAGGTAAAGACAACTGGTCTTTGCTTACCCTGAGTACTCCTTGAGGAACTGCGTGTTAACTGAGAGACAACAAACACATGCATGGGCTCCAAGGGCAAGTGATTTTTCCACAGCCACATCCTACTGTTTTCTTCCTCTGCCTGTATTGAGGCAACTGGGAAGAAACTGTCCATGTGCAGGCCCCAGCCCCATGGAAGGTACTGTGGTGCCGCTGTCTCTTCCTATCTGTCAGCATCAGTGCAGGGGCAGTGGATTTCTAAGCCATATTCTTCCAAGGGAATTATGAAATTATTTCTGGCTTTGACTAGTTTTCTCTTCCCTGTCTGTGTTCCCCACCATGCTGTGACCACTCCACCAGCCTGCTTTTAGCAGGTACTGATAGCTGTGATGTGCCAGGAGCCCTTGGAGGGTTGCTGGTGCATTGTTTGAGCCTTGTTGCCACGAGATGGCTTTGATTCCTTTTCAACTTCTCTCTCGGGCTGCCATCATGTGTAAATAGTTCTTCCCAGGAGCCAAACACTGTCAGGGCCTAATGGGCAGGCAACTGTGGCTGCAGCCATTGTGGAGGGCAATGGGGTTGAGAGGCATGTGACAGGGTGGCACAAAGCAAGCTGGTGGCTCTGGCTGCTGATGGCTGAGCCTCTGAGGAGACTAGAGCGCATGTGGCTGTGCACAGGCACAGGTTTGTGTGCACACACATTCGTTTTGGTGCTGAAAGTGTGGCGAGGCTGGGGAAAAGCAGTCTCTGGCTCACAGCAGGTGCTGTCAGCACTTCATTTCTGTTTCCTCCCAGTTGTCTTCATCAAGCCACCACTGCCTTGCTGCACTTGGACCAGCGTGGCTGGGGGTTGAGCTTATGAGGCCATCGTCTTCTTCAGAGCATAAGTCAGGCACCAAAAAATATTGAAGATGTAGTATAAAAGGCAAGGATATGCCTTTCTTTAAGACAGTAATTCCATGTGAGAACTTCTGAGAAGAGATACTACTTCATCCTGAAATTATTTTTTTCCCCTTTCCTTTCCCCTTTCACTTTCTCCCTAGTTTTCCTGTCAGAATGCTTAAAAAATTTCTTTCTTTTATCTTTTCTCTCTCTCCTTTAACCCATCTTGTCTCTTTCTTTCTCCCCACCTTTCTCTTGGTGCTGGCAGAATCGGGTGGTGGGAGCAGCCTGCCCCATACACTGTGCCTAGAGCTCCTTTGGAGTGGTGCTTTATGAGTATAGGAGTTCCACCAGAACCAGTTTCTTGTTGCTGTTCCCTTATATAGAAATGTTTTAAATTCTATAAATACTGTATTCATTTCATAAAAAAAAAAAAAACCAAAAAAACTTTTAAAAAATAAATTGTTGGACCACCTCTGCAAGGATGCCGTGCTGGTGGGGGTGCTATTCTGCTTGCCCACTGGCAGGGCCCTCTCACTCACTTCCTTTACCCTTTCCACTGTTGTGTCCAAACTATTTTTGGTATTGCAAGGGCACAACCTTTGCTGAAATTTTGGTTTCCTGCTAAGGGGGAAATTAGAGCAGGGAAGAGTTATTTAAAAGAATAAAACAGGGAGGAAATTATATGAGAACATTTGAGAAGATCAATGTTCTGTGATGTTAAACTACTGAATTGCATATAATTACATATAAATATGTATGTATATGTGTATGGTTTATTTTACAGATGGAAGTGTAAATAGAGTATATTTGTATCAAAGAGGTCAGAAACACAACACTAACCCCACCTCTCTCATGTTGCAATGTTGGAAGCACAGGATCATCCTACAGAAGACCGTCTTCTTTAAACCAAATATTATATTGAAATAAAAAGTTCAGTATCAAGGATCTTCCTGTGACAAAAGGGGAAGGTTTGCCCTTGAACTTGTGAACAGTCCATTCAATTTATCATAATCCTTAGTCATGTAGTGACTCACCATTCACTACACTGGTTAGATTCATTGTTAGATTAGAACCTGCATAAAGACAACTTAATGATTTTTTTTTTCCTATTATGGAAAATTAAAGATCATGTCAAGGAAGAACTCCTGGGAAAGAAATGGAACTGTGCTGCAGACTTGGGTACAAGTCTACTTGTCCTGGTAGCATGGCAGGGCAGTTCCTCCCATCTCAGGCAGGTACTGCTTGCCCAGATGTTGACCCTCCAGGTTGAAGCTCCAACATAAGCACAGCCCAGCCGTGCAAGAACAAAGCCTCTCTGCCATGGCAGCTCATCTCCAGCTGGAACCAGTGGGAGAGGCCTGGAGAAGCGCTTGAGAACTGAGCAAACAAGGGCATGTTTTTTCCCACTTGCTTGGGGGAATTTGCAGCTCACATACTTCCTCAAACAGAGGTGCTAGTTTTATAAGCAGTATTTCCCAATGTTGTTGTTTTTTTTCTTCCATTAGATTGTCCAGTCACTTTTGGCCTGTAGCAAGGAATTCACCAGCTTAACTATACCCTGTGTGGAGTGCCTACTTGGGTTTGTTTTTAACTTGGCACCTGCTTGTTTGATTTAATGATGCTTGGTCCTTTTGTTGAAGGAGATGGTAAACCAGCATCCTTCACCCACCTTTTCCATCCTAGGCATTTACCTCAGCCTGATTATTTTCCTTAAAAGTGCAGGAAGTGTCAGTTTAAAAAGTTCTGCCATTTCTAAGAAGATTGCAGGAAGATACATCATTTTGCCCCCTTGCTTTTGAGGGAGGTTGTGGAATGGGATAAAGCCATTATCCTTGTGTCAAGAGCGTGCCGTTGTTGCCTGGAGAAAATGGAGTTGGCCACATTACATTACAATCTCCATTTGCAAACACTTTGGCAGCTGAATTCCCAAAATAATCTGTGCTGAAGAAGCTGCTTACACTCTCTCACACAGAATAACTTAGCTGTCTCCTCTGGGGAACCCAGAGCTGCAGAAGCCTTTTGTCAGCTAATTCTCCTGGTGGCATGGGGCTGCTGTTACCATGCTGGGATCAAGGAGAACCTCTGCCTTATGTCCTGGCACTCAGCTGCGTGTTCCAGGCTGGAAGCTGCCATGCCAGGTCACAGAGGCAACAAGGAAGGTCATATGCTGCAGGAGCTGGAGAATGAGGAGGCAAAGTGGACAGATACAGGGCATTGAAAGGAAAGTGCTAAGCAGAAGCACAAGTACTGTCATACCATTTCCAGTCCAGCTGCAAGGATTAATGATTTTAAATGATTAACTGGTTACAGAAATATGAAATTTGTAATGTGAGATTGACAAGCTACAGCTATCTCCCATGTTAATGAGTATCAGCAGCTTTTAGTGGCAGTGCTAGAAATTCTGCAGCAGCTAAGTCGCCTCTAAGACAAAGTGATTTCCTTATATGCATAAATCAGAGATTGATTTATGTCATAGAACTGAGAACAGCCTTGCAAAAACATTTTCATTCTTCCTTTTATATCTCTGGTGTTCTCATTCATAAAATAAATACGCAGCCCTTTCTTCCCCAGTCAACTTTTAACCTCCACAACATCTTTGACAAGGTGTTTCAAACATAAAAACTTGAAAGGCATTGGATTTTACCATTTTGTATTTCACTTTTATGCAATGACCCATTAGCTGTGCTGTTTGTATTGACAGAAGGGTACAAGGAGGAGAATTGTGGATCATCACTATGAGCTCGAGCCAGTGCTGCACCAGCCAGCTGAACTTCGCAAAAGCACTAGAGGCTTTAAAATACCCAGATCCACCCTGATACACTGAAACTGTGTATCACATTTCCTAGACAAATGTGTGAGTCTGTTGGATTTTGCATCAGCTGTACTGGAACCAGGTAGAATACCCACTCCCTCCCTCAGCCCAGCAAGGCACTGTGAGGAGTCCTCAGAGTCCACAGCTATAAGATGCAGTATTTTTCTGTTTAGCAGTGTAAATAATTATACTTTCTTCATTTATGTTTGGAAGTTTGAAATAAATTTCTACGATTTTTTGTGGTAACTAATGTGGCACAGACACTCTCAAAGAGCCACGTGTTTTTATTAGCTACCTGGAGTCTTCTGATGTAAAAATAATTGTATTTTCACACCAGCAACACAAAAATAGTAGTTAAACACATGAAACAGTAGAAGGTCTGACTCTGGTCACATCACTACTGTGAGGCCCTGTGAGCTGGCCTAAATGAATTATAGACTTGTTTTAAGTCTTGGAAAACAGCAGCAACTGGGTCTGCAAGAGGGGAGGTAAGGTCTTTCATAGAGCAGTATCAGCAACGGACCATCTGACTTGCTTAATACACAAATTAGAACTTGCTAATTACAGAGTGGCATATAATATTATAAGTCTTTTCTTAGGTGTTAATGGTGCCAGCCCACCTCACTTAACAACCTGGCTCGATGATTCAGGCATTATGTGACCAGCTGATTTCTTAAGATTCCCTGACAGATCTTCCTCCTTGATGTCACTCACCCAGGGCTCATTACCCTGTCACTCATCCCAGGGCTTTTTGAGTGAAGATGGCAGAGACAAGTCTTGCCTTTTTGCTGAACATTTTGCTTAGTGTTGTCCCTGCAGTTCTCTTGGCCAATCTGCCATGGGTGGGAGATAACTAAAGATATAATCACTAGGGAGAAGACCTCATCATACACATAGGAATTGTCCTGTTCTTACTATTTATATAAATCTGTTGCAGTCTGTGCTACATGCAAGTCAGAAATGCATAAAAGGCCAAAAATCTCAGTGTATGGTCCCAAAACAGTATATGGCAATTGGTACTCTGGTACAAAGTCAGCAGATGTGTCCAAGAGGAAATATGTATAAAATCCAGACAAGGCTGAGATAACCAGTTAGTGGGATTCTGGGGAGATAAGGTAACGAATGCACAGAGAAAGAAAAGCCCCAGAGCCAGAAGAGGAACAAAGGGATTGTAATGCATTACCAGCAGGAAACAAAAATCCTCCAATTTCATTTGTCAGGATTTTTTCAAGAGCATGTTCTAAAGATTATTAAAGAGGTATGAGGAGAAGCAATTTAGCTATGTTTGAGCAGAAAAAAACAGACAGAATTCCAAAGTTCCATGAGTGGATATTAACTCATCTATTTACTGAACCACTGTACACAATTAAGCAAGCTTTTTGTCAGTAGAAATATCCATTTCTTCCCAAATATTTATTAATAACCCCCCCATTTTTTAATTTAAGTATACAGTATAAACTTTCACAAAATACCTTAAAGTTCCCACCAATTAAAATAATCTCCTTATATGGTTCCTAGGTAACTTAAACTTGTAACTATCACATAGAAACCTTTTAAAGCTGTGAGAAATGGGCATTTAAAAAATGTTATTTTTAAAAAGAAGCAGAAGAAAGTAAGTATTTTAATAACAGGGAAGGCTTAACAAACTGACAAGTTGGGAAAAAAAAACATTCCAGCATAAGCCACAAGTCTGTCCTTAGCTAACATCACTGTGAGTTTGTTTTTTGGTTCAAACCACAGTGAGTTAAGGACGGACAGACTGCCTAACTTTGAAATTCTTGGCTTTTGCCTGCTTTAGCACCTTACCTTAAACAGAGGTGTTTTGTGTTCCTTACCACAGCACAGTACTTCTCTGAGTCGTAAGGCAGGGACACCGCCTTCCATCACATCCTTTCCGAAGGGACCTACCCTCTGAATAGGGTAGCTCCGATATGACCAACAATCCAACATCTCCATCTTACCTTAATGTTTTCTTGGCTTTTAGACCCATAAACCCATGAATGTGAAAGAAGCCCCTGCGTACCCATGAAGATATTTGTGGTGGGCCCATGTGATTTCTATATTCTTGCTCAGAAGGGCAACAGGAAGACCAGTGTGATAAAAGATGTAATTTTTAGCTTTATCTGGCATAACTTTCATGTATAGGAATGTGAATCACACACATCAATAGGTGACTCATGGCTGAATGGGAAAAATGTCACCCAAATCCAGTTATTTCCCCCTCCCCAGACCCTAGCAGGTCATGCGGTGGGGGCCAGCAGCATGGGCTGGGGGGTTCCGTGGCAGCTGGGACAGGGCTGCCAGGGAGCTGGTCCGGGGAGGGAGGGGGTTAATCCTCCAACCACCCGACTGGGAGTTGAACCCCCATGGCCACATCGGACTTGCCCACACGGCTGGCTGCCTGGAGTGCTCCGAGATGGGCAGACAGCCCCTCCTTGTGTTGCAAAACAAAGTAAACCCCATCAAATAGCCACTTGATTACTGTGACTACACGGCTTTGAGATACAGGAGCCCGAAATACGGTGGCGGCTCTGTGTTTAGGGGTACGAGTAGCTGAGGACGTGTGTCTGGGGGTACAGGTGGTGTGACAGAGCGAGGGGGAGGGCAGGGCCCGGTGACAGCCCGTCTGAGGTGTGACACCGCACTCACGGGCCTTTGGCCGGTCTGATACCGCCCGAGGGGCCCCTGGCGCCGCGCAACTTTGCGGACGGCCCCGCCCCCGAGCCCGGCCTGGTGCTCAGGGTCCGCCCGCACCTCCCTCCGTGCCCGCTGTCTGCCCGCCCGGGACGGGCGGCCCGAAAAGGCGGCGGCAGTTGACGCCGCGGCCCGTGTGTTGGCGGCTCCGCCCCGCCAAGCCAGAGCCGAGACGGAAGAAGCCGCTGCCGTACAGCAGCCGCCCGCCTTCTGCCGGAGACCGATAGGGCGCTCTGAGCCCAGCCCCGGCCGTGCCCAGAGCCACCACCCCGCGGGGAACCTTGAGCAGCCGCCCCCACGCCGGGACCAGGATCGGGGAGGGGGGGCATGGGCAGGGCCGCTGCTGGGAGCCCAGCGGGCATGGCAGACCGGCGCTAGGGATCCCCTTACCGCCCGCGTCGCGCAGCTCGGCCCCCAGCCCTGCTGCCGCGAGGTGAGCCGGCGGCGGGTGGGGGGTTGCCAGGCAGGGTGGGCCGCGGGGACGGTAGGAGGGAGCGCGGCCCGTGCTAAAGCTGCTTCCCCGCCGCTTTGTCCTTCCAGGCCCTGCCGCCGCCGCCGCCGTCCAGAAGCAGGGAGACCGAGAGAGGGAAACAGCGGGCGGCGCCCAGCCGCCACAGCCCGCCATGGCCCACTCGCCCGTGGCGGTGCAAGTGCCCGGCATGCAGGTGAGCTCTGCTCTGCGCCGGCTCCAAAATGGAGGCGATAGGCCTGGCCTTGGTCCCGGGGCCCGGCTCCGGAAGCGGCGCTTGCTGCCGCACCGGGCGGAGATAACCGCTGGGGCGCGGGGTAGGTGAAGCGGGGCGTGCGGCGCGGCCTGGCCGCCGCGGGGCGGCAGGAAGGCCTCGCTCGGCCTAGGGAGCCGACGAGCCCTTGCCCAGTAATGCAGGGGGGCGCTCGGAGGTAACTGGAGGCCCTGGAGGGGGGCTCAGCTGCCTCGGCGTGCTCCAGGGGGCTGGGTACCTGCAGTCAGCCAAGGGTTTCCCCTCCCTCCCATCCTCCTTTGTTCAGGGTTGGCTGCGCTGCATCCAGGAGCATGTAAGAACTTCTAAAACTGATTAAAGGTGAAATGAAGTTAATCGCAGGGTGTATGGGTGTGCTGTAAATGACATATTAGGCTTGCTAGCAAGCCTGCCTCCTGCAGGACTTCCCCACTGACCTGTGCCTGGTGCTGGGCCTGCAGCACAACTTCTCCCGGGACCTTGCGATTAGTGGAAGATTTGCCTCTACAGGCGAGGTCCAATTAATGACAGGGTGAAAAAGGCGAGCTCCGGCAGTGGCCAGCCTGCTGCAGGAAGCTGCCAACTGTCAGAAACATCTCCTTGTCTGGGAATGAGGCCTAGTGTTGGGGTTGTATCTGCCTGGTAAACAAGCTCATGTTACTGATTTTCATAGGAAAGGTGAAATACCTCTGACTCCGCTGGACAGTCCAATACAAGTTTGGTCAGAGATCTTTACCAAATATAAAGGAGCTGAGGACCAAACTCATTTCAGTATTGATTGTTGCTTGTCAGGCACTGGTAGTCCAGTCAGTGTTTTGAGCTTGCTTTTAATTTCTGGCTGTCCTGTTTTTCAATAGCTGCCCTGTCATCAAAAAAGGACCTTGATATTATTTAGAGTTCTGTATTCTGTTGTTAAACCAATAAACTTTATGTAATAGCATACTTAGTTCCACTAGTGTTGTTGTTAGTTTAACCTAGATCCCATTACAAATATCTGTAGATTTAAAGGATTTTAACTGTTAGTTCTATGTAGTTGTACATACCTAAAAATATATTTTTCTCTTGGTGACTTTTCTTTTTTTTTTTTGGTGACGACTTCGGGCACAAGTCCCGAAAGTCTTAGAATACAAAGAAATAGAACTTGGTGCAAAACTATTCTGCTCGCTCGTCTTTTGGAAGGGTCATAATACAGTTTGGTTTTTAATTTTAAAAAAAAAGAAACAAACCACCAAAGCTGATTTAGAAGAGTGTGATAGCCTGGGTAGGGTTGCTTCTTTTGTTTTTTTTTTTTAACCTATCTGAACTATTCAGTCAGGAGCATCCAAGGATGATAAAAGTGTCCCTGGTTCTGCTTAGTGTTAAAGTAAAGGCATGGTGATCGACTTGAAGATGGTTCTTCTGTGATGGAAGAACATCTAATAGTTAAGTTAAAACTGTCAATGTGGGAAAGTGCCTGTAATGTGAAACCCTTTGTTGTGTAGTCTGTGTTGAGGGAAGCATTTTATTGAATATAATAATTGGAAACTGAATTTGCCAGAGAATGTGTTACATATTTGAAGTCTACAGTTTCATTGTAATCTTGTATTTTGCCTCCCATTTCATTATTTAAAAAAAAAAAAGTATCAGCAAAAATCCAGAAATAACGAATTGTATAATAAAACTATACTCCAAAAAAACAACTTTGCGAGTGTATCACCAAAGTATACCGTTTTTTACTGTCGTAAGATCTTTCATCCTATGAAGTCAGATTCCCTTAAAAAAATCTAAACATGGAAAATGACATAAAGTCACTCCAGTGAACTCGGAGTCTGGCTTTCAGTACTCTGGCAACAATAGAAGACCCAGAGGTAGAATTACCTGCTGCCCTTATGAGTTGTTAGAGAACAGTTTATGTAGCAGTTATGTTCTCTTTAACCTGTCTTGTGTCCCTAATAAAACCAAATTTTATGGTTTTGTTAAACAAATTCTTGCCTGTGCAAGCAACTTCCTAAACACATTCATTTCCCTCGATCCTTTGGAAGGCTGTACTTTATACAACTGTACGATGTTAACTTAGTCAGCTGTCAAACTTCTAAGCCCATTCAATACAATTGAAGTACTTGCTGAATGTCTAAAATGATTGCTCTGAAGCTGAGCATGATACTCCAAATTATGACAGTTTATACAGAATCCAAGACTAGAAGGAAGAATGAAAGGTTGAGGTAGTTATGTGAGCACGGTTAAGGTGTCCAGCTTACATGAAGCACAGTTTGCAATGAGTTTGAATTTCAGGTTGGAATTTTTATTCAGTAGTGTCACTGTGAATTTGTTCTTTTATCTAATGGGATAAAAATATTCAAACTAGTTCTTAATCTGTAATGCTTTGAGATCTCACAGTGAGAAACTTGTCTACTGGCACTGTCTTCAAGTAATCCAGTTCAATTCATACAGAGCATTTCTGGGTGTGGCTTGCAAGAGAAATGTTAGAGACCCGTGTCTTTTACCGAGCCAGGGTCTGTACTGAAAATAAAGTACAGAAAACAGAGCTGGATTGAAGGTATTTGAGCCTCTATTAGTAGTTCTGCACCACTGCTTTTCTCCTGCTTGGCAGGCAGGATGCAGAGTTTATGCAGGGTTATGTTTTTTTCAAGTGATCAGAGAGTTTAAAGTATGTCAGTCATTTCAGAATGATGCATTTCTCATTAACTTACAGTATTGGCAGCATCTCATATAGTACTCCAAAACTGCTTTACAAATGAAGGAGGCTGGATGGAAACTGTTAACTTACACGTGAGTAACAATCAACTGTTCTGAGTGAACAGTGAGGAAATCGGTCTGTCAACATGCTAAATTTCCAAACTGGACTGTAAACGTCAGCAATGGGGCGACATTCAAGTAATAAATACCTTTGTTAGCTGGTAGTTTTTATGTATAAACTTTCCCTTTTCCTATTCTAATTTGTTGTGCAAAACCTTAAGTCCATGAAATATTAATTCATCAACTGATGGAAATGTTGATTCTTCTCATTTGCATTTCTTCTTGTCAGTATCTTTGGAACCTGGTTAGGGGCTTTATTTCTCTTCATCTCTGTTACCCTTCTCATCTAAACACTCCTTGTTTCCTTTCATGGCTTTGTTGATAATTCCTGATCCTGTATGCCAGTAGTCTTGAGTGCAGCCAGAAAGGTTGTTTAGACCTATCTGCATCTGGTTTTATTGGCATTCAGACTAACTTACAATAAAGAGCCTAACTTCCTCTAAAAGCGGAGCATTAGCAGCATGTGAGCTGTCAGCTAGTGTGCTCTGATTCACAGTTGAAGGATTGCGTGATTAAATAGAAACTGGGATGTTGAGGTGAGCTTTGCTGTCTGTGCTGCTGGTCACCAGACTGGCTGTAGGGCACTGCTCGCCAAACAACTGGAGCCTGGCTGCTGGAGACCCTCTGATGTGCTCAGAGGCACATTAGCTAGAGTCTGGTTATTGGATGAGGTATATAGAAAGATTAAAGGAAAGGCAGCATTTAATTTTGGAAGTGATCTTTTTCATAGACCAAGAAAAAATAAATTTTCTCTTAAATCTCTGCACCTGTAGCAATGGGCTCTGTGGTGCTTAAAGCTAGTCTGGAAGTGTGTCAGACTTGGAGTAAACCTTGTGCATTGTGGTTGGAAGAACGTGACTTTTATTAAGAGCAAGCAGTCTGTTACTGTCAAATGCTTCAGTGTTTAGAGGGTGAGCATTAAAGGAACTTAAACCTTTGAAGAAAGATCCATTTGAGGATCTGGTAACTTGTTCCTCTTCTAGGAACTGAGGTGTGTACAGATGGTTCCATGGTGAGTTTGAAAAGGCTTTAAACTTTTAATATTTAGAGACAAGATTTACTTAAAGGGTAGTCTGGGAAGTCTAGGGCTTGCAGAGCACCCTGAGACTTCCACAGTGCTAAATAAACAGGTGTTTCTTATGATTAAGCTGTTGGTGATGAATACTTTGCCCAGTTGCAATTCCTTGATTTGTACTTTGGGTCACAGTACAGGCAGACTGCAGGAAGATGAGTGTTTTAAGACCTGTGAAACACATGCCTTTCTACTACTTGAAGCAGTTATGCATCAAAATAAATGTGGAGTTCAACACTGCAGTTGTTCCTTTCCTCATCCTTGATATACAAGCTGTATCATACATAATAGTAGTCTGCAAACTCAGCTCAGCCTTTATTAATTGAACTTGGTTCTTCTATCTTGTGCATGCTAGTAAGTTACTCTGATGATAAAGAAAAGGAGGGTTCAGTAATACTTGCACTGTCTTACTATTTTCAAAGGAGGATATAGAGTGAGCTCTGGAAAGCGTTTAATGCATGGGAGCTGTGTAGGTATAATCTGGAATTCATTAGGTGCTTTTATCAGGCTTAGAAGAAAAAAAGAGTCTACATGAGTCTTTCATTTGTAATTGTTGTGCAGATTTTACAGATTTATACATGCACTGTGCACATGCATATATATGTGTATATATATACACACATCCAGTGCACTGACCTGGAATTCAGAGGCAAATCTGCTGAAGCTGCAGAGCACATAAAGCAAACTCAGCTCATCTCACTTTAATATCTCTGCTGTTCTGTACTCTCAGTTTTGGGCAGAGGATAATTTCCCCCCAAAGGTAAACACATTACATCTGAAAATGGACTTCTGGGTTTTAGAAATGTTAATTTATTTTGTAGTGGCTTTTTTTTCTGTTGAATTTAACACTGAAAAGATTCACACTGGCTGGTTTTGAACTCCAGCATCTTACTGCCATGTTTTACAAGTCCTGGTGAAAATTTTATATTTCCTTCTTTTCCACAAAAAGGAGAATATATAGCAAGTAGTAACTCAGTAATATATTGCAATTTATTGTTTAAAAAAATGAAACAAAATTCTTTAGATGCTTACTGTGAATGAGGCTGAATGTGCCTCTGCAGCAGTATTAGTCATATGAGACCAATGAAACACCTTAGTAAAGACAGCCAAGTGAATTATCTTCAATTTTCATTGTTTTCAGTTGTCTTTAAAAGTGAAAGGATTAATGTTAAATCTATTAGTAAAAAAGTACCACTCATTTGCTCTTTGGTGATTCCCTTCAGATTTAAGAAAGAATCACAATTCTTGAAAGCGTTAAGAGGCTATTGTTTGGTGTTTCATTTATTCTTGGGGACTGAATTTAGTAACTTGAGGAGGCAGGCATTTGAAGAATTCCGGGATGGGTTTGGGGGAGCATAGAGGTTTGGGACAAAGAGTACGCAGTTAGTTTTGAAATTTTTCTGTGACAAATAGTTTTCTGACATGCTGTAATTAGTGGCTGTATGTATGTTGTCTTTGTGGAAATAGAGTTGGTAAGGTATCGACCGTGTCAGGAACCACGGTTCCAAATCCTGCTATTTCATTCTAAGTTACAGTAATTGAAAATCAATCTCCTTCCTAATACTGACTCCTCAGTATTTAGTCTATATCAAGAACTGTCGTTGGTTCTCTAAATTTAAACTTATATGAGTTGTTCTAGAACAAGGTTGTTCTGCTGATTAGATGAGGATCACTGAGCACACTCCTTAGCCCTGAAGAAGAGACATAAATCCCATGGGAGGGTCCGCATCTAGTGATACACACTGAAACCCCTTCTGCCAGGGGGATTGCTAGCCAAATAAATCTGGCAAAAAGAGCTCAGAGGAACTATTAACAATGGGAATGATGGGGTAACAGTAGCTTGCTGTTCTCTGTCTCATTCCTCCTCATATCTTGTGCATATAATTTTGCAGAGATGGGCTATATTCATTGGATCCATAGCTTGGGAAAGAGCATGGCTTCAGCTTAGCTCTTTCTTTGTGAAGAAAGCTTTGAAGAACTTAGAGTTGACCCAAAAAATTGTCTTGCCAGAATCAGTATTTGAGTGGTCTTGATTGAGGCAGTGTATCTGGAAAAGCTTTGTGGTGTGATCTGTCTTGGATCTGCATGAATTCTCAGGTGAAGGTAAGCAAAGAATGAGAAATGTTAATTATCTGAAGGTTTTGCACTTGACTTGTGGTGGGGGGAGCCTAAGAGCCCAGGGTGGCTTCACTGTTTTCATGAACCAGAAGTCAAGAACCATCTGTTCAGTCCAGAAGAATGTGGGTTGTTCTGTTTCCCCCCTGCTCCTCCACCTTCTGCAGGCTTTCCTTTCAACTGTGTACTGTTTTATTTTCTGAATATTTGAATAATGTTGACTGGGGAGGGATCAGAGGGTGTCTATGCTTTGCTAGATGTCAAGTTGTCTTTTAATGCAGGCTTCTGTGTTGGGAGCTGAATCCAGAATAATAAAAACAGTGTACAGCTGGGAATGACCATGAGTGTTGTTAAGTGCCTAAATGTAAAACACAGAATGAGAAAGTTTGAATGTTTACTGATTTAAATCAATTAAGAACATTATGTATATATTTATTATGAGTATTATGAGGGGAGCAAGAAGATCTCACACCTAGGAGTGCGTCATCTGGCAGCTGGTCATAGCAAGAACATTTTTACATGCATGCACAGCTTTATTCTAGCCTAGTTGGCAAGAAGAATCTGAATTTTTTTTCAGGGTGTTTCTTTCCCTTCCCCCGTGAATTCCCTTTGCCTTTTATGTAATTACATGTTTTGCCATGCTATGAATAAGCTGCAGAGTAATTGAAAAAGGATTTTTTTGAAACGGGCAGGTTGGTTCTGGCAGGGTAGGTTTCTTGCTGCCTTTGTAGCTCATCTTGAAGTTGTATTTCTGGGTTTTCATCATGTTTGTTGTAGCTTCAGGTCCAGTATGATTGATATGATCAAAGGCCAGAATTCCAGAGGATAGTACAGCTTTCAAGTTTTCTAGCCTTGAGGAGAGGACAGAAATCTAGGATTCTAGTATACTGGTGTGTTGGCCTTCCTTTCTCAGAATACTCCTTACCAAAGCTAAAGAAATGGTGTGATATCCTCTAACTGTGCATTCCCACTTGAGCTTCATTGCAGGTAGTGATTATGCCTGGAGAGTATTGTAGATAAACTTGTGGCCTGCTCTTTAACCCACATTGTGGTTTGGAGTCATGCTTTTTCAACCAGTGTTTTTCTGCCTTGCTTTAATTTTGTTTAGCCTGAAAATAAGTAATGACTACCTCAGTAGAGACATTTAACAAAGATACATATGTGTTAAACTTGAGGTCTTGTTGCTGCTTTCTAGGTTATGAACTGGCAAGTTAAGAAGCTGGATTTTGTTTTGTTCTATCTGGATTTTAGTACTAGTTTAATATTACTTACAAGAGGAAAATCTATGTATCATGTTTTAACTTGCACAGGAAAAATGCTAAAATAGCTTCTCAGAGCAGTGAGGTGGCTTTTAACACTTAATGTAGCAGTTGCCATTTAGCTGTAGGTACAGAACTTCTAAATGAAAATGGTCCAATCCTGTAAAGATATAGTTTATTGCTGGCAGAGTTTTGACGTAGTTTTTCCTTTAAATGGGTGTGGCAAAAACATAAAAAAGCTGTGTACTGATAAGCAGGCAGCTTGCTGAAAGGCAAGGTATACTGCTCACAGTAGGCTGCAGCCTATCAGTGGTTATTTTTCCGTATCCTTATTAGATGTGGTTTTTTGTAATCTCTCTGCAGATTAGGTTTTACAGAGCACTTCATAAAATGTAGAGATCACAAATGTTCATCAGCAATGAGAAACTGCAGTAGTATTCTGTCTTCTGTCTCCTAATTCGGGTTTATAGGCAGTTAGTTCATTGGGGTGGGTTTATTACCCATTCAGCAGTTACTTGTCCTGCACTGTTCAACAAAGGAGATTAAATTTGTTTTGAAAGATCAGCCTGTTGAACTCTAATAAATGCAGAGCGGAGTTTGAGCACTGGGATACCGGAACCTGTCCTTTTCTTGAACTGACATCTGTCTCCATCTAAAGATGCCAATCCTTTCTAGCTATAGAGTATTCCATCACTTAAGTCTTTTTCAAACTGTGTCAAAGACCTCGCCACATAGTTTGTGCTGTTCTCCCTTCCCAAATTCCTCTGACTCTCTTAGTAGGCCTTGGAGCAGTTCCTTGGAGACTGAAGGATGTACAGTTCCACACAAACAGCTACAAATACAAACAAGTACAGCTACAAACCACAAACAGTGGTAACAGTGGTTTTTACTAGGTGGTTAAAGGGTATTCTTAGGTAGAATGGAAGTTAAGTGGGACTCCATTTGAAATGTAAGGATACTCAGTTACAGAGAATCTCACTGTCACGAGGAATTTCTCTGTGTGTTTCTTCTCAATGCAGAATTGTCTTCATAAATAATGGGTGTAATTTTTTTTAATTGCCTGGGTCAAAGAACATATCTTTGGGATATGTTGTTATTATTTCTTTTTGCTTATTTTTCTGTTTCCTAAGCCTCTTCATGTTGTGCTACCAGAGTGAAAGAATAGCTAAGAATGAAGGAAATTAGTTCAGTGGTTTCCATTTTCAGCACAACATGCAATTGACAGCTTGTGTCTGCCATAGGTCAGAGATGGTTTGCAGAGGAAGGTAAGTCTTTCCCTAAAAAATGTAAGAATGGGTGAGTTTGTGTTCTGATTTTAAAGTTTTGATAGTCATGCGAATTTTCAGGCATCTTGTCTTACGTCTGCCTTGCTGAAAAAAAAGCTATATGGGTTTTTTGCTTACTTATTTTTGCTTTTGCTTTATACTGAGTTTCTCTAGGTTCTCACTAAAAATGGCAGTGAGTCTTGTCTTTGTCAGATACGGGAGATGTTTCATGATAAGCGTAACAGAGGTCAGGTCCCATTTAAGGACAGCAAATCTCAAATCTATTTTTGCTACATACCATGTAGAAGAGATAGATAATGTAAAAGTTTGATATTTTAGAAAATCAATTTGTTTATAAAATACTTTTTTCCTCAGAATGTATCATGTGATTCCAGTAAATATAATAAAGTATCTACTATCCTGATGTTTGCATCTTACAGATTGTATGATACAGTTACAGTAAATATAATAAAGTATCTACTATCCTGATGTTTTAGTCTTGAACAGGACCGTGTGAATGGGTGGAGTCCCTGCCGGTGGTGGGGTGATTGGAACTTGATGATCTTTAAGGTCCCTTCCAACTCTAACCATTCTATGATCAGTGTAGTTACATGTGAAAGGTACTGAAAAGCAGCAGTGTGTCAACAAGATGAAGATGTCTGCAGTTTCCACCCTTGTTTTGTATGTCTGCACATTCATTCTTTTTCCTTCTTTATAAGAAATAATGGATCTGCACCTGTGCCTTCATTAACTTCAAACTATTTAATTTTTTATGTATATATACACACACATGTATATGCCATAGTATATGGTTATGGATGTATTATTAATGTGTATATATATATCTGAAGCTACATGCAAGTAGCACATGGAAAGAAGAATGTATGAGTTGATTACAGCATTACTCTAAGAAGTCTCGTATCCTGTCAGGTTTACCATTACTTACTCCCACTTAGTTTCATTTTTCTGAACAGAAGAAAAACTTAAAGGTACTCTGTTACTCATCTTGTTAGATAGAAGACATTAGCTCAGTCTCTGTCCAAGATTCTTTGAAGCTTTGCTTTTCATCCAGTTGTACCCTCAGTACCCTTAAATGGTATTTATTAATGAACCTTTTTAGGTCCATCTCAGTGAAAGACTTGTCTTGCACTGACAGATCCTGAAGAAGTCTAACATAGATACTGTTTCTTCTAATTTGATGTATGTCATTAGATATCTGCATAATCTTGAAAATCGGATACTGAGTGCACTGTAACTTTGTTCTAAAGGAGGAAGGCACACAGGTATGTGACAGGGACGCTGGGTCAGTCTTGGTGCAGAATGCAGCCAGGACATTGCTGCAGAGCTGTGTTTATCAGAGTGGAAAAAAAAAACCAAAACAAAACAACAAACCAAACTAATGTAAGCCATATTGGCAGAATACTTGATGCAAGTACCGCAAGTGTGCTGGCAAAAGTTATGCTATAGTGGTTTTTTATGTGGGGCTTCTGAGCAGGCGGCTGAATTAAATGACCTCCTGAGGTCCCTTCCAAGCTGAGTTATGATCTGGTGACTTTATATGTGCACATATGTGGTTGTATAAACACAGACAGTAACAGTGCAGGGCTGGATAAGACAGAAGGAGAGATCTTACTGAACTCTATAGTAGCTCTGGGCTGATAAAACAGTGCCCTCCTAAGCTCTGCAGAGGGCTTCTATTGTCATGCTGGTGCTGGGTTGTTCCTCATGCTGGTGAGATTGGAGTTGGCAAGTGAATGTGCCTCTGCTTATCATACTCATTGCTGCCTTTGTCTGGAGAAATGAACTTGGGGAGGGAAATTTTCCTGATTTGTCCACTTATAGGTATTCTCTTTGGAGAGATGATGATGGAGTCCATACATTGCCTGGTGTATTGTTACCATCTGCTGCCCAACAGGCATGACTCCCCATAGAAACCAGTATTTATTTTTAAAGAACAACAATTATTCATGCAGGCAACCTTTTCTAAACCTTTCTCTTGTTCAGTGAAAGAGCTCTGAAAGATCAGGGAATAACAATCGGTTGTTTTGCTCAGGAGCGTAATAGTGTTAGAAATCTTAATTTTTACCACAGTAAAAGCTTAGCTGGCAGTTGTACTGTAAAATCATATTGGTATATATTGGGCGTATGTATACACATGTTTATTTATAGAAAAGAGATCTCCACCTTTTTCTATAATAAGATAAAAAGGATAGGCATTACTGCATTATATAAATTTACCTGTGTTTAAAAGGTGTTCTGGGTTTTTTTGTTTGGTTGGTTTTTTTAGCATGAGTTGTAGAAAGACATTGCTGTAGAGCAATAGTCTAAAAGACAAGGAAATTAAGAAAGGTAAAAGCAAATCTGTTTCAAAATGCAGTCTTTGTTCTAAAGCCATGTTTTTAGTTATCTAGTGTAAGTTTGAAGCCTTTCCAAAGGACATTATCTCAATATTCACTATAGTTGGTCAGAAATACTTGCCCTTATCCTGAGGCATCCTACAGTCCCTTGTCAGCCTTGGTGAACAACAGATGTTGTAAAGCTGACTTTGCTCACTGTGAGAGAATTTTCTCAGAATAGAAAGATGTGACTCTCATAGTCCCACACAGTTTGTTCTCCAATGGTCCCGTGTCCCACCTCTCCCTCCTGGGGCTGTACAGGCAGTTCTGCAGCGCCCTATCTCTCTCCCTGTATGCCCATGTCACAGCATTAGGAGTTGTTGGACATAAAAATAACCTCTAAAGCTCTGATTCACCTGGTATAGCATGGGGGAGAGAGTTTGGAGGCCTGGATGGATTTTTGATGACCAAGAACTGGGTGTATGTATAGGATTGAGTGATGAGCAATTCCACTGAGGAGCCCAGAGGAATTTTCTGCTTAAGGTTTCTCCCCAAGCAAAACCCAAGTGTTGCCCTTTGAGTTCATCAATCATTTGTGACGGGTTGGATTAGCTGACTATGTCTGTGATTAAACTGCTTTTCTTTATCTGTCTGGAAGTGTTCAACAGGTTTCAGCTCAAATCAATGATAGCTATTAGGTTCCATAGCTATAGGCTCCAAGTGTGTCTCAGAATGAAGCTAGTTCTTGTGAAGATGTGTATATTAGGGTTAATGAAAAGTTTTGCCAGTCCTCTCTCTTAACTCTGTTAGAGTTTCTTGGGTGTGTGTGTCTTTGTTTATTGTAACTGCAGAGCTATCTGTTAATTATTCCTCATTTCAATGAATGTAGTTTAGGAACATATTAGATTGCTAACAAAGCGACAACTTGGCAGCTTAACTAGCAGCAGGGAAAGCCTGGGTGGCAGTTGCTGCTGCTTTTGTAACACCCATCCGTACAATAATTTTTTTGAAACGCATCTGAAAATAGATTTTAAATGTAGATTTTTAAAAAAAATAATTATGTTTAAAATTCATTCTTAACAATGGCAGGAGCTGATGCAGTAGTGTATGGCAATATGGCTATCTTGGAATCTTGAAGATTTGCTGTTTGGGAATTTTTTGGTTTGTTATTTTTTTTTCCTAAATAAAAGCTTTATGGGCCTAGAATAATTTTCTTTCCCAGGAAATAATATTAATTGTCCCAGATTTTAGATGAAAGTAGTAGTCATCCTGTTTTTTCCTCATTTGCTTTAATTATGTATTTGTTCATCTTTTAAGTCTTTCACTGGATCTATCAGCAGAAAAACACACAATTTTTTTTTTTTTTTTTGCTTAATTATGTCTCTAGTGATGTGAAGTTTTTTAGTTTTGTTTTTGTTTTAGTTTTAATGGAGCAGAGTAACAATGAGTTCCTTATAGACAAAGGGGAAATTCCTCATTCTTCTTGCTTTAAGGTGTTACTAGGGAACAGGAGTGTGTCTTGTATATCTGCAAAATCTAAAAATCTAGCTCCACAGATCAGCATGAATCTTCCATTACACTTTGTGTTCCATCTTGTGATACCACAAATGACAGTGTAGTATATATGAGCAATGAACTGATTCTGCTGAAAATAAGCCTGACAAATCATATGGATGAAACTGTACCCTGATTCATCTCACCGTATTGTGAGATAAGTTCTGGTTCTAGTAGAAGAGAAGAAGCAACAATACGGGCTCAGTAAGGAAATGAGACTGTCCATTTTAGACTAGGCTAATGTAGTAATGTTGGGGTTTTTTCCCCAGTAAAGATTTTTGCATACATTTGCAAGAACATCAGTGTAAAGATGTATTCTGGAATTTCGTGTTGTTACTTAAGTGTTTTGCTGTTTAGCATAATCTGTGCTTTGGGTTGCATGTCTGCTTGTGCCTAAACTGTCACTTCTTCTGCAGTTCCTGAGGTTTGAAGTGTGAGAAAGATCTAAAACAAAGCATCTTTTTCATATTTTCCAATATTGCTATCGAATCAGAGGGGCTTTTTGGGCAGATGTTTCTCGATCAAAGATTGATTTGTGCAATGCGTTGTCAGTTCTGACAGCACTAATGTGTTTAATTCGGTTGCTCTGCAAACAATAGGGTATTTTCTTAGCCCATCTGTGTTGCCTCTTAAAAACACTTCACTGTAAACTTTCTTAGTGTGGTCTGAAATTTTGTGCTCTTAAACTGTGGAGCAAGTCATCTGTATCTTTCGGAAGTCAACTGCTGTTATTTTTGAATACATAAGGCCCTCCACGTTGCCACAGAGCCTGCTTTATCTTGAAGGGAAAATGGGAATTTGCTTCCTTTTTATTTCTCTCATGACTAATTGAATGGAGCTGAGACATTTAAAATATTTGTATAATAATCAGTCTGCTGAATCTGCTGATTTCCAGAGTTAAGAAGTTCCAGAGACAGAGTTAATCAACAGAGATTCCAAGCCAGGTGTCCTCAGCAGTGCTACGCTGCCTTGTGCTTTGCTCCCTGTTTCCAGGCATGCTTGGGTAATACCAGCCAGTTCCGATCAGCTCTCCAGTCTCAAGTGATCTGCCCCAACCTTCTTGTTCCTTCCCTGAACGTCTCTTGGTCCTTTTTGCTCTACTCTCTTTTAGCTAAAAGTCAGCACTTTTAGCTGCCTTGAAGATGTCCAGTCTCCTCAGATCTCAGAATGTGCTGGTAACCTGTCACAGGGAGCTCCACACTCCACATGACTTGCTTGGCTGCTTTGTTTGCCCAGGGCTGTTGGGCTGTAGAAAGCTCAGCCTTTTCTGACAGGTGATGATGTTAGTGCTTCTGTGACAGTAATTGCATTCCGCTGTCTTCTGAGTTACTGCATAGATAGGATTAATATTAAGGACAGCTCTATTCTTTCATGTAAAAGGATTGTTACGTAGGGAAGTGAAATGAGGTTTGTACCTGACTCCTTCCCTGGTGAGGCTCATATATCTTTGATATAATTGCATAATGTATCTTCTGTAACTAATAGCTGAATTAGAAGTTATTGTGCAGTAAATAAATCTGATGTGAGCCTTCTAGTGATGATAAATCTGGATGATGTGCTTATTGAGAATGAGGGCTAATACTTGGGAATTAAATTAAGTAACATGTATCTTTTTTTTTTTTCCTTTTCTTTTCTTTTTTTCTAGAACCATAGAGCAGACCCAGAAGAACTATTCACAAAACTGGAACGCATTGGGAAAGGCTCCTTTGGTGAAGTCTTTAAAGGAATTGATAATCAGACACAACAAGTGGTTGCTATAAAAATCATAGACCTTGAGGAAGCAGAAGATGAAATAGAAGATATACAGCAAGAGATAACTGTTTTAAGCCAGTGTGATAGTCCTTATGTAACAAAATACTACGGATCATACTTAAAGGTAATGTATAGTATTGCACAAAGGTTTGCTAGCACCTGGTTGTGTTGAATGCTGCTAGGAAAAAAAACTCTAAAATTGGGGAAGAGTTAAAATGCCAACTTGAACTTTTTTTAGTAGGTTTTTGGTTTCCCTTGAACAAAGTTTTTCAGTTTATTTTGCTCCTTTTGCTGCTTGTGCTTTGAGGCTGAAATTTGCACAATATGACTGGAGAATGAACAGAATTGATAGAGTTGCCATTGCTATTGGTCCAACCTTGGTAGTCTCTCCTTCCTTCACAATCCCTAGCACAATTTTGTGGCCTTTCTGCAGAAGAAAAAATAACCTTCATAGCTATAGAAACAAAAGACTTGTGTCATAGAATGATAGAATGGTTTGGGTTGGAAGGGACATCACACTTTGTCTTTCAGTGGTACTATAAGAATATTTGCAGAATTTATTCAGTAGTATTCTTTGTAGATATGGCGGGGGTTTCTCTTTAAATTGCCAGAATTCTAAAAGTGCCATTGTTAATATTTTAATGCTGAGTGGGTAGTCTAATTTTCTGTTCTCCAAATACTAAACTTTAATTTTGAGCAAGATAGCTACAGAGGCTTTGCTGTTTACTTAGTTGCTCAGTATTCTGTGGGTTGTTCATGCTGAAGTGAACATACAGTTGTTGCTGATGTCCCATCTTTCCTTCTCTTTACTGGGCTCAATCAGTGGGATTTCTGTTCTGTTTGTTGCTAAGTGATAGATCTCCGAGATGTAGTAGAATTTACTTTCCTGCATCATAGTATATTAGAAAAAGCTGGCTCTTCTCAAGATAATGCTGAATTCAGCCAGTCATGATCCCCCAAAGCAGTGCACAAATGGTACCGCAGATCCTGGCATGATCAATCTTTTTTACGGTCCTTTATTTTCTGTGATGAACTAAGTCCTAAATATTATCCTCCTGGGTACCCATCACTTTAATTTTGTGTTGTAAAAGCCTAGTTGTTTGCCCTGGAGTACAAACAGGTCAAGGTAAGTCTTGGAAAAACTTTTTTACTTGGAAAAATACTTTTTGTTAAATTTCATAATTAAACAGTGATTTCAGCAGCTGTAAATGGGTAAAAGAAATCTTGATTTGTTGGGGGGTTTATTTGTTCTTTGTTTGTTTTGACTTTTTTGAGGGGTGGTGAGTGGACAAAGCCTTATAGGTCATGGATTGAATAGGATAAGAAAATAATTTTTTCATTATTTACAGCAACGTAGATACTGAAAACAAAAAGGGTATTGCAAATCTGATTAAGTACCTGTGCATCTCAGAAGATTGTCTTTGGCCTTGTTTTGCAAATCTTTCACTTTCTGCCCCTTAGATATACTTAGATATATCACTCTATCAGTGATATAAAAACTTTCAACTTCTGATTACCTTGGGTGGTGGTGGGTTGGTTTTTTTGGGTTTGTTTTGTTTTGTTTTGTTTTGTTTTGTTTTTTTTACTTCGTAACATCCTGTCAAATACAGGATCATGTTAATGCTGGAGTGCTTTCTTCCCCACTGCTTGAGTTGTTTCCGTATCTATTCTAAATGGAAAAATTTTTAAAGATTAATACTGCTGTTCTGTTTACTTTTCACACTTCTGATGTTTTGGGGGAAGGATAATTTATGTGTAGAGGTGTTTGTGGAATTTAGTTAATTTCATATTACTTTTAAGAAGGAATTTTTGTCTTTAAAAAAGGAAAACAAAACCCTAAAAATGTTTCACAGGAATGTCATCCAAGACTAGTATGATAAGTAATTCTACTGCTTGCTGTTCCCCAACTAAGTAAATAAATATGTCCACAAATAAATAAATACTTCTAGTTTTGTAATAAATAAATAAATACAGTTTAAGTAGTATCTTGGCTCTAAGTTTTTCTTGGGCTAAATTTATCCTTGGTTACTAATACTAGGTCTTTCAGCTTGAGATTCCTCAGGGGCAAGAGTGTATTAACTTTGCTAAATGTGCAAAGCATCTTTTATGCTGCCTATTCATTTTACTAATAACAGGAATTTTAAATGTTGCATCTGTCTGCTGGTTTTGTGTTTTGTTTTTTTGTTTGTTTTTTTTTTTTTTTACTTAATTGCTGCAGCTTTTAACTTTATTAGCTATTACTCTGACAATGGCTGACAGCCAAAGTTTTTAGCTAAGTAAAACGTTCATGATTTAGTTTCTCTACTGTAGACATCTCTTGGAAACACAGAAACAGGTACAGTTGTGTACCAAATGACTTTGTAATTAATGGTTAAAGACCATTTATGCTAAATTCTGAAAATTAAGGCAATTTATTTCTTACAAAGCAAAATCCTATGCTGCAGAGATTAATAGTGGTTTGCCGTGGATCTGACTGGTACAAAGATCACATTCAAAGTGGTCCCATCTTTGTTGGTGAATGCTTAGTTTTGTAGGTAAAGATCTCTTGAGTATTCCTAGAAATACCTTTTAAGGTAGTGGTTAGAAAGAGCAAAAACATACAGTAAATATAAGGTATTTCAAAATTCAAGAGTTTTTTTCTTTTTCCCTTTTCATCTTCCTTTATCTACAGGAAAACAAAGCAGTTGAGCCAGTCTGCCCTGTTTTAGATCATGCTTACAGAATAGAAATAGTTCACTAAAATGTATTAATCATACATGTAGCTTTCTCTTAAGCCCTAGAAATGTCATTAGAAATGTTTGGTACTGTTTAAATCAAAGAGACTTAGTATTTTCCTAACTATACCAAAGCAAACCCTCAGTGCAAAGGTATTCAGGTTGCCTACAACAGTTACTGATATTTCTCAGCTGAGTAATCTAGTGTAAATCTTTAAATTTGATAGTTTTACTTTGAAGCAACTGCATTTAAGACCACATACTGGCTTCAGGTTTTTCATGTGTGCCTCAGCTCATCCAGGTCGAATTGTAATGATATGTCTCCTGTTGATACTTATTCTTGGGGTTTTAACCAATTTTAAGTAATCTGTGAATAAGCAGATTGCTCTTATCATCAATCTGTAATCAGTTTCAGGTTTTCCTCTGGTAAGATAGCATATTTGATAATTAAAAGTTGTTACTACTAGAACATGAAATAAGAGATGTTAACTGTGAGGGTTTTCTAACTAAGCATTTCAGATGAGAGATCTTGTTTTTGTACAGTCCATTCAACATACCCTGCAGCTTTAGAGTTTCCCGGCACTTTTGAATGGAAAGCCAGTCTTGTGTCTGACAGCAATGGAGTGGCCTGGGCTCAGGGAGGCTCTTACAAATGCTCCTGCTGCTGAAATGGGGAAGGGAAGAGTGACTTCAATTATTTGACTTCCTAACTGGTAACTTAGTCAACTCAGCTGATGCCTTGTAAGATACTATTAGTTCTGCAGCCTAGCTGCTCATTAGCTACAGTTTGTACATCCAACTTGTAAATGTGATTTTCAAAATATGGGCAGTCTATTACTATTTTTACCTAGTATTGCAATGTTATTTGTCTGTTCTCAGATATTTTACCCTTTAAAAACCTTATCATTGGTAAAGATGGCCAGAACCTTCTTGAGGCTCTTGGGATAAAGCTGATGGCCAGGTCTCAGCTATTGTTACACAAAAAGGTGCAACCTCCCCATAGCGTTGTAATCTGGGGTACCTATATGTCTCCAATTGTGACCTTTGATGGGATTTCCCGTTGAATTAATCTTAGTGCTTAGGTATTAATAATTTTTTTTCTAAAATTTTCACTGGGTATCTGGCAAGATCAATGGTGTTTTCTAACCATAGTGGTAGGTGATAGATATATATAGTCACAGAATGCACTATAATAAACACAGTTCTGTACAGTAGTAAAATGTTTTACTTCATATCATGTCTTTCACAAATGCATGTAGAATTGCACAAGGTTACAGCTGTATAATGGAACTTAAGTAGTTGCAAGATAACTAAAATCCTGATGTAGATGTCTGTAGATACTCATATTGGTGGTAGGTTAGGATCAAAATATTTCTCATCATCCCCTATTGCACTTTCATTGCAGTTAACATCACACCTCAAATAAATAAAACATTGGCTGCATTAGGGTGTCCTTGAAAGTGTTAGCGCGCAGCAGTGCGAGTTATATTAGATCGCTTAAATGAGTGTTTTCCACAAAGTTAATGGCTTGTCAAAATGTATTCCTACTTTATCAGTTCAGGCAAGAAAAAGTTTAAAGGTATTAAAAGTTACCCTAGTTCTGGCATGTTTTGGTTACAAAAATTTGTGAAGCTTGGTAAAATGCTTGAGCTGTACTTTCCATCTGTTCCCAAAGAGATTGGTCTTCTTTGGATGACTGAAATTTCATTACTATTTTTCTTATATGTGCAGTCTCCCCGAGGGATTTAAATGCCTATCCTTGTGACTGTTACAGACACCTGGGCTTACTCTTGTCTTCTGCAATTAAAGCAAGCCTGAAGTTACTCTCAACTTTTCATATTTATTTTGGAGAACTCCTATAGTAGCATCCAGAGACTTCCACTAAAATTGTACAGTATTTTGTGCAGCAAAGTATTGAGACAATTTAATGATACTCTTTGTTCTACATTGCCTATTTATACTTCATTGACCTGAAATAGCTAGTAAAAAGTTTTCATACCTGACTAGAAAATATCCACACCCAGTTACAGTGGATAGTATCAATTTCTTTGAGACATCACTTCAGAAACACAAGACTTACTCATTTTCACCCAGTGCTATTTCAACTAATAGTCAAATCCTCCAAACATGTCTGGTAAACACAATGTTTGCCTTAAACTGGAGTTCCTTGCAGGTCTTCTCAGATGACAAAGTTGAACTTATATATAAAAACTACGAGAATTAGCCAGCCCAGCGCTGCTGATCTCATAATATTTGAATAGACTCTCATAAATTGGTGCAGTTTTTAAATTCAGTATAAATAAGGCACACTTGGTTAAGATAATTGGATGCGGTTCTTTTAGAAACTGCAACTTTATTTGCTGGTTGAGTTTTCTTTAGATTTCTGTCACCTGTCAGCCAATAGAGAGCATGTAATCTAGAATGCAAAAGGCTTGAAAAAATAATTCTGCCATAAGTTTTTGCTCTGTTACAAGGAACTATCAGTAGTAAATATTTGCTGGGGACTTTTAACAGCATGTGTCATACATCACCAGGTCTGGTTCAGTTGAGAATTTTTAATAACTAGGTTTTATTTTAAATCAAGAAATGTTTTATTCACAGAATTTCTTAGAGTAGTAGCCCAGAGATTAATATTGGACTTTATTCTGAAATGTGAGGGGATTCTGGCAAGGAAATAGCAGAAGATCCCAGTTTTGAAACATACAGTGTGTAGATCTGAGACCAATTTTTTCCAGTTTTGTTTATATGAACCAGCCACCTTTTGCAGCTGTGTACCAAGGTCAATGCAGTACCTAGAAATGAATGTTAGAAGCATTTGACAATTCTAGTATTCTAGTATTTGAGACATCTCCACTGAGAAAGCACAGGAACTCACATTTCCCAGAGGTTGAGATTCAAAGAGCACATCATGGATGAATTTGTGCGCTGTCCAATATTACTATAATTAAAAACCCTATTCCTAAGGCAGGTTCCTTAAGTCATGCTTTTTATTGAATTCTGTTGCTCTTATCTTTGACCTTTCCATGGCTGATTACAAAACTCTGATTGGAGAACTTGTGAAACCTGGGGATCTTGGGAGGGTTGCAAGTTTGGCGGTGCTGTTTCTCCTGTCTGGTGGTTGTAGAGCTGCTTTGGGTCTCACAGCCGGAGCTGCCCCTGTGGCAGCAGGAACAGCTGGTGCCAGGCTGGATCCCTGGGCTGTCAGTTGTCACTTTTTACTGGATTTGACAGCTGAAGTTGGAGCCCGAGTACATGTTAGATGCACACTTGCATGTAGGTGAAGAGGTACCTGGCGGCTTTAAGTTCCTCTTGTCTTTGAAGCATGTTCATGCTCTCTTGCTCAAACACAGTTTTAAGTTCTGAGTATTTTCCTTGGATACGAGGTGTGGAAAGAAAGTTTCCTATTAACACTATAATGCTTCTGTGTCACAAATGGCTGGAGTTCATAATTGTCATTTAATTCTTTTGTAAGAACTGCAATCTCACATTAAAACAACTAGTTTAAATTTAAACCACCACCAAATCACGTTTTTCTCTAAGTTCAGTTCCTTTAGGTGGAGTCATTGTAGATACCAGTTAGCAGGAAATTATTAGGGTGTGTGTGTGTTTTGTTGCCTTTTTTAAAATACAGAAGTCAAACTTTAATTGATAGTTTAGATCTCTCGCACTGGAGCTTTGTGCTATTCTACAGGAAGTAATTACATGTAACTTGGTGATTAATGGGGCTCAGTGTTTGCATTCTCCTAACAGTATGCTGGTAGTCTATAGAAATGCACAATTTGGTGGTTTTTTTGTTTGTTTGGGTTTTTTTTAATGTCCAGCCTTGGACTTCTAACTTCTTATGCCTTTCTTTACAGGGCACAAAACTATGGATAATAATGGAATACTTAGGTGGAGGGTCAGCTTTGGATCTTGTAAGTATATGATTTTTTTCACATTGTAAATATTAGTGAACCTTCCTTCATTGTGCTTTCTGTGCAGGCAGCTGATATAGCATCACTGTTGCTTTGTAATTCTCGAAAAAGTGTGAATTTGCATGGTAGTTCAGTTACATTCAGTTGTGTTGATGTTTTTGATTCTTGTAAGCATTAGGAAGCATCCATTTTTTCTCAGTCAATGTAAGGCAATTATTTTTTCTTTGGTAGTATGAGGATAAATATCTTTCTTGCCATACATGGTGGGATTTGGGATTGTCTGTCACCCATGTTGTCCCTCCACCCAAGTGGAATATTCATTATACTTGAATATGAAAATGTTTCCTTTTGGGATTGGGTCTCGGGAATGAATGAAGTGTGTGCCCATAGAGTGCAGTTGATTTTAGCGGGTATAAAAGGTATTGAGTTTTCCATTTTCAGGTAAGCAGGAAAGTGCCTTTTACTTAAGATAGCACATCATTCATGAAGGATGTAGCTTAGAGAGCATAAGAACACAGTCCACTGTATGGGGATGTGGTTTCCTCATCCTTTCAGTGCAGCTCTGCCTCAGCTGTACAGCTCAGACCCACCCTTTCCTGTAAGATAACTCAGTCTTTGTGTCATTCTGAAGGAAAAAAATCATTGCTTCAGTATTGCAGAATAGTGTTAATTATATATTTGCTAACAGTGGTTCTGTCTGCAAGAGCTGAAGTATGTTCATAAATCTATTTACAGTTCTTTATGAAATTGCATCACATCAGCTCAGCTACAGGGATGCAAAACCATAGTAATTATTTGTAGCATGTGGTTATTGTAGCTCTGGAACTTGGTCTTTTTGAGAAGCACTAAGGTTATGAGATACTTACTCTTTAACACTTTTGAGTAATTGCTAGTCTTCTGTGGAGTTTCAGAAATGGTGAAATAGCTTTTACTAGTGACAGTTGAAACCATTGAACCTTTAGAGGAATTAACCTAAGTTTTGGCTCACTTTGCCATAGTATAATTTCGTGGCGTTCTCTGTTTCAATGCTGTGTTGTTGGTATTTTTTTTTTTAATAGCAGAATCACACACCTTAACTGCTTCTGTTTTATTAAAAAAGCTTTCTAATGTGCAGAGTTTACACTTATTCCATATTTATTCCATTACATACAGCTCTAGAGTTGTGCATTATGTTCTTGATGCAAAAGCAAGTGTGGAATCAAAAATGCTGGCACAGGAAAAAAATGCATAATTAAATTTAAAAACCTCACTCAATTCACTAATTTATTTTGAAATCTACTGAGTTTCTAAATTAACTTAATCTAAAATGCAAAACTCCCATCTGCTGTGTTTGCTATCTATAGGAAATTGTAACTGTGGAAAGTTAGTTCTAGCTTTTCATACACATTGCATGCTGAGAGAAGTGCATAATGGATACGTTAAAAAAGTACTATCATTTTCAATGTATTATCAGTAGATACATGGAGATGATCAATCCAATGCCACCTATTTCTGACAAAAAGTTTGCATTCTTCATTGACTATTTTATGAATACTGTTCTTAAAAGATTTTTTAAAGTTTAAGATGATAATGAAATCAATAACATTAAGATGGTCATCTTTAAGATGATAATGAAATCAATAACAAGGCAAAAATTAGTTGCAAGACTAAAACTATTTTAATCTGTTTTTTCTCTAAAGCTGCGTGCTGGCCCATTTGATGAGTTCCAGATTGCTACCATGCTAAAGGAAATCTTGAAAGGTCTTGACTACCTACACTCAGAGAAGAAAATTCACAGGGATATAAAAGGTGCATAACATTGTAAATGTTACTCTGTGAAAGCCTTTAAAATCATAAGCGGAGTACTCTAATTTATATGCCTTTCTTTTTGGCAGCTGCCAATGTCTTGTTATCGGAACAAGGAGATGTTAAGCTTGCTGATTTTGGAGTTGCTGGCCAGCTGACAGACACACAAATTAAGAGGAATACCTTTGTTGGAACTCCATTTTGGATGGCCCCTGAAGTTATTCAGCAGTCAGCATATGATTCAAAAGTAAGTAGGAGAGTAGATTACCCTTCCTTTGAGCCATGGTACCATGTACATTTCTTTGTCATGGGAGCTGTTGATGGAAAGTTGCAAAGGAGAGTTTTGCTATGTGAACTCATAGTAGAAAAGCAGACCTCCTCCATGTTTTTCTGAGTTGGGAACTACTGCCAGAAGTAACAATAAGGAGGGAACAGTTCCCTCTTCTCCCATGTGTATGCCCGCAAGATGACCTAGGATGTGTGGTTGTGAAATGGTGGTGTACTTTGGTGCTGGCATTGGACTTTCCATGCTCTGTAGATGCAACCTTAAATAGGAGCAAGAAATCTAAAAATCTTGGTATATACAAAGTAATTCTTTCATAGTGTTTTTCCTCCAATAGTAAGCATGTAACTGTATTTGTGGTGTGCACATAAGGAAAATCTGTTGAATATCTGAGTTGTATTCACTCCAGAATACTTTCCCAGGATTCACACTTAAAAGAATTTGTTCTTGCTGATAAGAAGGAGCATGTGCATGCAGCTGTAATTTTCACATTTAGGATTTCAGTGGTGCAACTGTAATGTGCTCCCTAGGGCATCTTGGAAAAGCATTCTACACCACTTTAAAAATGCGTGTTGTCCAGTTGGAGTGAGAATAACTCCTCTTCTGCTTGCCCTGTGTCTAAATCAGATTTATTTACATTCTCTCAGCAACCTAATCTTTTGCCTTCCATATCTCCTCAGTATGTTGCAAGCTTCCCTTGTCTTTGTATGCCAACTTTCTCTGCTGGTGGGAAAGCACAGAAGATGCAAACCTTTCGTAGGGCAGATGAAGGGGTTTGAACACTTAAACTTCTAGACTAATAAATATTTTGGCATGTAGACTGAATTTTAACCTTCTCCTCCTCTTACTTCAAAATGACAGAAAACAAAATACACATTCATATATCATTGTAGTGGCAGAGATTTACAAGCCCCATCTCTTCTTTCAAAATACTTTGCTCCAATATACAATTGTTGATTATGATATGTCAGTAATAAACAACAAGCTAGTTTAATTCTTCAATAGTAAATAACAACAGTTCTTGGGAATAGCAAAGGAATATTGGGGAGATACAAATTATAACCCTTGTTTGCAGGCAACTTTGGTTTATGAATTTGTGCCAAATGCAGTCAACCATTCCCAGCCACTTTTTAATGAGAAACACCTTTAATGGCCTTAATAGCTATTGTAGCTCATCTAAAAAGATGCAAGTAATGTATATTTCATTTGGGAAAAATCTCTAAATGGGAAAAGAATTTTATAGTTCCTAAACAGATTCTGTATTTGTATCACAATATCTTATAATGCTTACCTTTAGTTAAAGTAAATACCCCTTCATTATTCTTCAGAAGCTTACACTGGGAACTTGGTGTTTCAGGTCTAATTAGCTGTTGATAATATTCAGGCTAAATTCATCAAACAGTCTGTTAGGAAAGAAATTGTTAGCCTGCTGGATTTCATTCAGCTCTCTGCCTTGTTCCATTAGAGCGAGGTGTCAAACAAGGTTGGATATCTCAGTACATCTACACTTTAAATAGTAACGTGAGCATGCAGTTTTGCTGTAGAAGCAGAATCTGAATTTGATATGGGAAATCCGTGGCAGTTTGTATTTTACTATATAGAAAAACATCAAAGGAAGATTAATGTTTAACTTGCTGAGAGTGTTACAACAGTGACAGTGTGCATCTTTTTGATTTAACCAGTCAGCTGGGTCTTTGGAAAGGTATCCTTACGCATTATCTGCTCAGACCATTATATAGATGCAGTTCATGTGAAGATTTCAATTGTTCAATACTAGTCACGATAACCCTTAATTTTTTACTAAAAGCTGCTTTTTCCTTTGGCAGGCTGACATCTGGTCATTGGGAATTACGGCTATTGAACTAGCCAAAGGGGAGCCTCCCAACTCGGATATGCATCCGATGAGAGTCCTGTTTCTCATTCCGAAAAACAATCCTCCAACTTTATTAGGAGAATTCAGTAAACCTTTTAAAGAATTCATTGATGCATGTCTGAATAAGGACCCAACATTTGTGAGTAAATATATGTGTGTGTATATATATATGTTTTGGGTTTGTTTTCTGCTCTCTCATGCTTATGAAGTGTTTTGTTGATATAATGCATCATAGCTGACTGAAATAATTTCAGAGAATATACTTTCCACTGTAAGTGCTAGTAGTGCTTTTTAATAGCTGTGTCTCCCTCCTAGTCTCTTTTGTTTACAATACTGAAAGGAGGGAGAATGCTGAAAGAAATGAGAGCACTAGAGGCAGCTTCCTAAAATGCACTCAAAACCTAGGATATTGTCAAAAGAGAAGCTTTAACGGGGGCAAGAATCTTAAATCTTTTTCTCCTGCAGAACTTTGGCTGTCTGTTTGAATTCTGCTTACAAGGAAATGTTGGATTGGAGAATTTTGATGAGTCATTTTCTTGGGTGGTACATTCTAGCATGGAAGGATAAGCAGTATAGTCAGTCTGTGACTTAATTATATTTTTAAAGTGCTTATAAATGTGGATTACTGGCTTTTCTTGACTTCCTTTTTCACTAATTTCCTTATACTATATGGGTTAGCTCTAGAAGTCAGTTGTCTTACTACATCTCTCCTATTAACATTTGAAATCATGAAATGTTAGCATAACATCAAATATTTAAGTGTTTCTTACAGCGCCCCACTGCAAAAGAACTTCTGAAGCACAAATTCATTATGAAAAATGCCAAGAAGACTTCCTATCTGACAGAACTGATTGATAGGTTTAAGAGATGGAAAGCAGAGGGACATAGTAGTGATGAAAGTGATTCCGATGGTTCCGATTCGTAAGTTTATTTTCGGCTGAGTCTCTTTTGGGCTTTTTTTTTTTTTTTTTTTTTAAATTTTATTTTTTATTTAATGTTACTAAAGAAGGTTTGTTGCAGTTTCTCTATATAATTAAGTTCCCTTCTATATATCTGTCATTCCATTTGTTTTTCATTGGCTTCTTTCAAGAAACCACCTTGTATGAAACTGAAGACTAATGCCTAAGTCAGGCTCTGTGCTCATTATGTCTTTCTCTCTTTGAACTTAATTTCAGTTCTATTTAAGTGCTGTGTATTTCCTAGTCTAAGGCTAGTGGTTTTACCAAAAACAATGAATCACAATTAGAAATATTGCAGAGCAAGGTTGACGTGTTTGAAGAAGTTTGCACAATGCCTGTGGAACAGCATACATTCTGTAAGTCTCTTGCTTTTCTAAATACCACATAAGTGTTTTAAGGTAGGTTTTATGGATAGATAACATATTCTCTTTGCTTTAATCATATTTCAATTGATTCAGCCTCAGTTGTTTCATATTCAGATTCAGTTGTTTTTTCTAGGGTTCAGTTAATGTTTCACTACAAGTTTTTCTTCTCATTTGAAGGGAATACGAAACTAATCCATAAAGATTTATTATGTATTAGGATTACCAATGCTTGCTTAGCATCATGTTGTGTCTGTTACTATGTACATAGTATCATTTTTCTTCAGGGAGTCCAGTAACAAAGAAAATAACTCTCATCCTGAGTGGAGTTTTACTACAGTTCGAAAGAAGCCTGATGCAAAGAAGCTGCAGAATGGGACAGTAAGTACAGTCTGAGGAATTCTTCTTTCTTTAAGGAAGACAGTGGTAAAACCTAGTAATTTCACTTTTCATAAGAACTGTCTTTTTGTAGTTCAAGAGATGATGGTTCTTATTGATGTTTCCTATGCCTGTGTCAGCCTTCAAAGCAAAAGATACTGCGTGCTCACAGAGCTCTGTTCATAGAGATTGAATTTTAAAGACCATATAATATATGAACCGCTTTTCTGATGATATATGACATTGTTTCAGAAGTGCCATCAGGCATCTGTTCCTGCATCATGTAAGGTTTGTGGATGTACTTGTGCCTTCATTGGTTTTGTAATGTGTTTCAAGTGCTTTGTTGAATTTAACTGAACTTTCAAAATCACATGCTGTTAAATGCAGCTTACATGTTGTATAGGAATATTCTAATGTAATCCTTATTTGTTAACTTTTAGGATCAGGATCTTCTTAAAACTCTGAGTTGTTTAACTATGATAATCACCCCTGTGTTTGCTGAGGTAAGTCTTGACTTAAAAAACTTCTTTGAAAGTTTATTATCTGAGTGGCTACTAAGTTTTATCTGTTTTGTGTTGCTACTCAGCTCAAACAGCAGGACACAAATAATGCTAGCAGAAAGAAAGCAATTGAGGAACTTGAGAAAAGCATCAATATGGCAGAAACAACGTGTCCAGGGATCACAGATAAGATGGTGAAGAAACTTATGGAAAAATTTCAGAAGTAAGTTAAGGAATGTTTTTGTATGATAGTTTAAAAAAGAAATTAAAAAACTTTCTTTTGAAAGAAAAAATAAATTAAATACTTCTGCACAGGAAAGATTAGTTGACAAAGAACTTTCTATGTTGGGAAAATTTGAATAGTTTAGTGGTGAGAGAATGATCTGCTATGTCCAAGCTGTCCAAGTCCAAGACTTTTAGCTTTAGTAGTTACACATAGCACTTCTGTTTGAGACTAGTAGTAGCAATTACTGTATCAGTTTGGTCTTCTAGTGCTCCAGTTTTACTGTAGTTGTTACACTTCGCTTCCTTTAATTTAGCCTGCAGTTTTATCCTAAGCGTACTTACAGCAAGTAAGGGAGCAGGACAATCTTTCTTACCTTTTTAGCAAATACTTTCTGGAGAATGTTGCGTCTTTTTTTTTTCCTGTGATCTGTTGAGATGATGGCATAACCGAATTCAGTGATGCAAAAGTAGTTATGTGCTGTTTGCCAAACATATAGTTAAAATATAGTTAATGAAGTTCTTGATTGCTTTTTTTTATCCATAGATTTTCTGTGAATGACTCATCCTAAGAAACTGCATGTAATTGAATGCTGTTTCATATGGACCCAGTGAAACCCACCAAAACTACTTCAAGCTTGGCAGTGCTTAGCCCATGAGCTCCTTGTGCCTTTTCGATCTTTGCAACATATTGATGGTGATTGAGGATTTGAATGAACCTACTCAACTCTTTTGTGGCAGTGCACATGGTTTTATATTTTCAGGAAATTATTTTGTAAAGAACAACTTTTAATATTGTAGTTTCACCTGTTTAATCTGATAAATGTTGAGGTGCAGTTTTGCTTTTAGAAATAACCATTACTTTAATTAATATAAAAGTGCAAGTACAGTATGTTTTGATGCTATTTTGTTCCTGTACGTGGAGATGTACAGGTATTTTGTATTCATGAGTTGAACTTTTGTAAATCACTAACAAGCTTCAGAGAAAACAGCTTTTTCACAAACATATTCAAAACACATAATGTAGTGGCAAGTGTATTGCTGTAGCACCTGCTTCAACCAGCATTTAGTTATTGTGCCCTGAAAAATAAACCTGCAACAGTATCTATCATAGTTCTAAATTGGTACAGCATTTTAGGCAGCTCTGTGATTAAATATCTTTGAGAGCAATATGTCAATAGTTTGCAGGTGATATGTAGCAACAGGTATATCCTGATGTACAGTATATGTATTATCTTTTAGAACAGGATTTGAAGTAGTAATTCAGTCTTATCATGGTAGGAAAATTTAAAGCAATACAGTTGAGGGGGTGGGGCTTTTGGCAATAATGGACAAAACCTGAAGTCCAATTTAACTTAATTTTTTTCCTCTGAGTATACATGCCTGGGTGGAAGGGAGCCAGAGAAGCCGAGCGTCACATGATACGTACCTCACAAGCAGGTATAAGTGTAACACCAGCTTTCTGTGTGGTGGTGTTGTTTCTCCTGTAAGATATTTATACACATTTGTGTTCTTAAGTACATTAAATACAGTACATCAATATAATTTGTTTATAATTTTCTGAAAGTGTATTTTAAATATGTATTTACCATTTAATATGCAAATAACTGAGTTATAGATATTCTTTCACAAAAAAGGTAGTACTGTGCAGTATGGAGTGATTTTTTTCTTTTTTTTTTCATAAAAAGTAGGTAAGACTATAAAGTTGCTTTCAGTTATATATTTATGGTACTGCTATATAGGTAATATCTTCTCTTTTGTTGTGTTTTTTTCCCCTTTTCAACCCAGTATGTATATTATGCTGAAGTTTTAAACTGGGATTTTTTTTCAGTACCTAGCTGTGGAACTGTTGGTGTAAATTTATTTTTTATAAAGGCTGTGTGTGTTTATTTTATGGTTCAGACCTGCACATTTTGGTTTTGCACAAAAGTAATATTAAAGAATCTGAAATATATCTGCCAAATATTGAAAACGTAATGGTGTGCAAGTAAGTACTGCTTTTTTAGTCACATGTTGCCATTACATTGTTTTTATATAAAGGACATTTGCAAGAGATGGTGGTTAGATACGCCAAGGACAATTATTTTCAATGGTGCCTACACTGTAAAAAAAAAAAAAAAAAAGAAAAAAATTACTTTTAACTCCTTGTTTTAATTTTTAAAAAAATGTTTCTGTTTAAAACTTTCATCTGCTATATAACTGAAATTCGATTAGAATTTATATCTGAGAAAAAAGTCTGGAAATAGTTTTTGAAAACAATAATGTTATGGATTAAAAAAATATTTTTATAAACGTAAAAGCAGCAGAAGTTGTAAATACAGTTGATCAGAAGCTTTACAAAATAACTGCATCACAGAAACAAATTGTAGTGCTCCTCTAGCTTCTGTAGTTGTTAGACTTGTAAATCTGTTTATAGATGAAGCTTATTTCAATGTTTGGGGGGTTAAAATGGTTGAAAAATAAATATTTAAGTTCTGTAAACTTTCACGAGCTTGTTCTGTTGTGAGTTTTATTCTGGACTTTAGTAGGTGTGCAGAGGTGTGGATATACCTCTTAAAAACTCCTGTTCTAGTTCAGGAAAGGTGTTCCTTGCGCAGTGTTGCATGATTGCTCTGAAAAGGTTTGGGTCCCCTCCCTGTTCTTGTCTGGAGGACACTGACCAGCTGCTGTGCCACAGGGACCGCTGGAGATGGAGTGGCCCTAGGGCTGGGTTTGGTTCCACACCTGAAGAGGACTCTGCAGGATCTGTGTGACCAGACGAACGTGTGCAGTCGGTGACAATGTGGTGGATGTGAGACATGCTGGCTCAGTTGAGACTTTGGCGTTGTGAAGTAAAGGTACAAAAAGGTCTCTCACCCTTACCTCGGCTTTCACTTCAGGAGTTGTGACACAGATATCTTTTTGAAGAGCTCCATACAAATTTCTCAGAACTCAAAACATGTTTTTACTTCCCTGAAGGTGTTCTTTGTATAGAAGGGAAAGGTGATGGGAGTTCCTCTTGAATTTTGTAACTGGTGGCTCTCTTCCCTGTTGACACAGGGTTTCTAACCTATGCAACACTATAAACGACTATGAGTAGGCAGGGATAGTGAATTATTTGGGAAATTGGAACCTGTCCTGTTTGTGATATGACTGTAACAAGCTGCTGTACTATGGTGCCTCTTCTTTTCTTGTGAAATGGGTGGGATGTGTACCTACCTCAGGACAGTGTGGGGGAAAACTCATGCACGTGTGTATAATGCAGGCTCCATCTCTATAAAGTCTATTTGAGAGGCATTTCTGTGCCTGATGTCTCTGTACATCATAAGACTATAATTCTAAAGGATGGGTGTATGCATTACTGGTTTCCAGAGCACTGTTGTCTTTTTCCCCACCATGTGTTAGTTATTGATGAACTATGTAACTTAATCATCAGTATTCTGTTTCTGGCCAGTAGGTAATGGAAAGAAATATCAAAATATTCATGCAGGAACCATCTTCCTGCTTGTCTGGTTTGCTGCGCTTCCCACTATAGGTTGAGAATTGCTGTTGAAATAGTCTTAGCGAAGTAGTCTGAATCACAGAGCGGAGAAACATGTTTGTTCTTGGGTAGGTGACTCCTGTATTGATGTAACCATCCTTGAAGCCCTTTGTCTCCAGCTGCTCTCCTGTGGTTCAGTATAGTGAGATATCACCTCATCTTGCACTCAGTAGAATGGCTGTACCTGATTAGGAAAGTACATAGGTTCTTCATGTGTTTGCACAGAGTTTAGCAATTGTTAAAGGTCTGATTTTTATCACACTGTTATGACTTAACACTGGAATAAAATTATTTTCCCAATTGCAAAGTTTTAGTAGTACGTATGTTTGCTTCCCTTATATCACACTTTTCCAATAAATGAAGTAACGATACAGAGATGAGGTAAATATGCTGAAAACTTAGTGCTTCTGCAAACTGAAGTTCTTTGCATATTGTTTATATTATACTTCTTTCTATGTCTATGCCTAAAATGTTGCTGAACATCATGCAGCTGAATTTCAAGATTGGCTTCATCTCTGATAGGTTTTTATACGAACATGGGTTACTTCAGTCCAAATGCATTGAGTATCAATGCTTTGATGCTGTAATGCTGCTGTACCTCCTTCCCCTTTAATAATCCTTGCTTGCACAAGGGCTATAAAAGTTTACATTTTCCAGGTACTGCTGATAACTTTCACTGCCAGCAGACCAAGTCGTTCCACAGCCTCTCCATTATAGTTTTTTCCTTGGTGAAACACAATCACTTAAATATATATTCTTGCCCCTTTTTGGTGAATAGGGTTGAGCAGCAACCATGGGCAAGGGCTTCCTCAAGGATTATTTCAGTTGTTCCTTGATAGGAGCCACTGCTTACTAGGATTGATCTTTTATTTTAGCCAGTCCCAAGAAAGATGGTTTATGCAATGGCAAGATGTTAATTTCTGTCATTTAGGAGCTGTTTTGTTCCTCTGCTGGTGTAGGATGTGCCATGGCAGAGCACACACACTGGGCCACAGTGCTCTCTGGAAAAATCAAAAAATAGTTCCAAAGTCCTCCTTTCTCTTCTGTGCTGATTTCCAGCATAGTCTTGAATCTGATTTTAGAAGTCTTGAATTGCCAGGGCTGGCACCTCCTGGAGATGTGAGCAGCATGGCTGGATGTTGATGTCTCTCCGTTGGATTCTAGGGCTGTTCTGGGACATGCTCAAGGCAAAACTGACCTGGGTCAGCCTTTCCCTGTGTTTCTGCCTGCTTTCTGGAGCTACCAGTTATTGCAGGTTTGCCTGTCTGCTTAAACTATATGGGATGTTCTCCATGGGCTCTGAGCGCAATCTGTATTTGAAACACTGCTGCTTTTTTTCCCTTCTCTACCAAATTGCATATAGACTGTCATTCTTAAACGCTGTATTGAGTGTTGCTTCTTGCTCTTTCCAAGGTGCAGGGTTTTGGGAAAGCGAAGAAACAACCCTCTAGTACCGGAAAGTAATGTCCATTAGAGCAGCATGTGGGTCACCAGGAGCAAAAGCAAACCATACAGTATGCTCTAATACATACATCTAACGCACTGCTTTGGGCAGCCAACCAGGAATGTGTTTGTTTTTAGCAGCGCCCAGGGATCTCGGGCTTCTCAGTCGCTTTGAAGTCTCAGAGGGAGCAAGTCGGGGAGGGAAACTGACCCCGGAGCTCAGTGGAGCTGTGTGGCGCTGGGCAAGGTAGGCTGGGGTCCCAGTAGGGTTGGGGGTCCAGATCGGGCAGGGCAGGAGGAGGAAATCAAAACTCGGGCATGAATAACTAATATTTTTTATTGTCCAGCTTCTAAAACAAAAGACAGTGGCACATGGGGGCGAGCAGTACCCATAAACCCAATTATTGCCCCAGCGTCTTTATTTCTGAAATCTGTTCTTGCAGGTCACAGTGGTTTCTCAACTGTGGATTTAATGGGTTGTCATTGTTCTTACAGTCACATCGTATAGAGTCTTTTAGGATTGGTCTTATAGAAGATAAGATCCTCCCCTAAAATCTTACAGAGGTGTCACCATTCTCCATTTTTTTTCGAGGAGATTTCAGATAGTTTTAGGATAATAACTTTTTGTAATAAAAATGCTTCCAAGAAGTATCTTTATACCTTTTCCTTCCAGGGCTCATTGGAAAAATTGGGACTCCTCCTGCCGCCCCACAGATGGTGAGCAGTCCCATCTCCTGCTTCTTGATACCCAGAAACAGTCCTGGTAAAAATAACATTGCACTCATGCGGCAGAAAAGAGAGTTTGAGAGTACCAAGGGTGAGCACCAGATGCCTGTTTCTTTCCTACACCCTCCTGAGCTTTTTCCCCACTCCACTTAACAGAGGCTTCATGTGGGGCCCCTAACATGCCTCTCTCCCCCCATGTTTAAGCAGGGTACCGAGGTGCTAGGGCTGTGGTGATGCTGCCAGAAAATGACAGTTAATGGGCCTAAGAAAATCGTTCATTAACCTGCTGTCCAGAGCACACTGTGGGATGCTGCTAAATGAATTGCAAGTAGGGTTGGGATGTTTCTTGGGGAAGGGTAATGCTCTAAACTGGTCAGTGAGAAGACAGAAGGATTTGCTTCCTCCCTGGCTCCAAGCATCACAAGGAGCACCCCAACATGCAGCCCTGTCCTTGAGGGCCAGGCACTCCCTGCAGCAGGGAGGAGAGGCAGGGTGGAGGAGATGGACTCCATGCTGGGGCATTGGCCATGTACAGTCAGCTCCCGGAGCAGCGTCTCCTGGACATCCTGCTCCTCTCTAAATGTGCCTCAAACACCTTTCCCACCAGTGTGCTTCCCTGCAACTGCAAAAACCAGAGATCTCATGGAAGTTTTCTCCCTATCCCCTCGATAAAAACTGGTGGGTGAGCTCTAAGCATGGGGATGATGCAAGGTCTTTGCAGCATTTTAGGAGAGCCCTGGCCCTTGAGGTTGGCGGCAGTTCCCCACATGTGGTGGCAGAGGTGTACCAGCTTCCAAGTGTGGTGCTGGGGTTGTGTGTTTCTACTGAACGCTCCCCTCTTGTCCATTAACACATCCTCTATAGCTAAGGGTACTCGTACAACACAAGCCCGCCACAATGGTTTGCAAGCAGTAAGCTCTGCAACTGAGGGTGTCACCCTTCTGCAGCCCCAGGTCAGTGCTGGCTACCTCTGCTCACTCTGGGCAGTGTGAGGCACCTAGGTGAAATATCTGGAAGACCCCCAGGAAGTCTTCTCTTCAGCAGCACCGGTGGCGAAGGACACCTCCTCATCCTCTTCATCCAGCTGGAGGCTGCCGGAAGACAGCCGCACCCGGGCCATGGGTGACCGCAACACCCAGCTGTACAGGGAGCAGTAGTCGGTGGCCAGGAAGTCAGGGTCGGAGTCACTGGACTCAGTACTGCTGCCCATGTAGCGCTCAGCTGAGTGTTGTGGGCCTTGCACCAGCCCTTGCTGGCCTGGCAGGTGCCAAAAGATGCCCATTTTCTGGCTGCTCAGCGTGGGGCACGGCCCCAGGGGTCTGAACTCGGAGCCAAAGGGGAAGCGAATGGTTTTCATGTCTGACTGGCTCCAAGACCGCTTGGGAGGCTGCTCCTGAAGGCTATTATCCAAGGAGCAAGCCAATGACCTACTTTCCACTGCCAGTGCCATGCTCGAGCCTGCCGCCACGTGTATGGCATCATGGTGAAACTCCCTATCCTGAGTCCCGCTTGGGGTGCGCCTGAGGGCTTTTGCAGCCATGGGGCTGCATTCACTGCCTCCATCCTCGCCAGGCGCCGGTGCATGGCTTGGGGGCTGAGGGGTCTTGTCCAGGTAGAAGAGGACCTGCGGTGCCAAGGCAGCCATGGGTGGAGGGCACAGCATGTCTGTGTACACCAGTGGCTGGAGGCTCAACTCCCCCATATTGCCCACTGAGGTGCTTTTACTGTTCCCAATGAACTGGTGGTGGGGCCGAAAGGAGGTTAAGGGGTTCCTGACACTGAAAAGGTCAGCAGGCTCCCACTCTTGCTGCAGCTGGGTGTAGAGCAGGGGGAAGGTGGATGAGCTTTTGGAGTGGGGCAGGAAGGTGGGGAACACTTCAGGCTTGGAGTGCTCCTGTTCCGTGGCAAGCGTCACCTCCATAGTGGAGCTCCGGTGCCGACTGTCCAGCGTGGGCTCAGAGACATGTACCCCATTGGCATGGTAGGAGCCTCGGCTGCCATAGACGAGGCGCAGCTCCTCCACCTGAGCAGGGACAGAGGTGGAGATGGGCTAACCCCAAGATGGGCTAAACAGAGCCCTCAGAGCTGAGGGTCAGCCTCGGACTCCAGCTGAGCTCTGCCAGTTAGGGCTGCAATGCCAAGACTCTCCCCCTCAGCCCTAGTGCTACTTTTTGCTGATGCTGAGAGGACATACCTGCTTGGAGACATCTGTTAGGAGGTCCGGGGAGGAGCGACACTGCCTCTCATCATAGCGGGATGCGTAGTGCTTCCTGCAAGACCAAGAGTGTGAGTGGGTGCATGGCTGGGAGGGTCTTGTCTATTCCCACCACCCTCCTCCATGCCCCCCGCTACCTCTCAAATGGCAGGCTCTTCATCTTTGCCTTCCTGCCATGCTCCAGCAGCTGCCGCTGTGTCCTCCCGCTGCATGAAGAGGGAGAGGTGTGAGCAGCACCATCAGCGCCAGCCCTGGCCATCCCAGGGGAAGTGAGGGGACATGGCAGGACTGAGGCAGCAGTCTCTCCAGGAAAAGATGCTGTCAGGCATTATCCCCTCACATCCAGCCAGGTCCAACATAAAAGGGAAGGTCTGAACCATGCCCATGCCCTTCCTGGCCTCACATGTTCAGTTTTCCCTCAGGACTTTACCTGTAGCGGAAACTGGAGCCCTTACTGCACAGAAGGGTTTTGGGCTTTGACCTGGGCTCTTCAGACAGCCTGAAGAAAGCATGGTACTCCACACATGTCTTCCAGAAAGCCTTGCAGGTGTCCCGGCTTGCCATAGTGAACTCCAGTGTGTCTTTGCACAGCACCTGCATGGCCAGAGACAAGTGTTGGGGGCATGGGCCATGTTCTGCCCATTGCCCTCCTCACCTCTTCAAAGGACCACAATTGGGATGCTGGCAGCTTTGGGCAGAGCAGCATCACCCTGCTGGGGACATGGGAGTGACACATGCCACACTCAAGGAGAAGGAGCATCACCCATGAGCAGCAGAAATAGCTTTTAGTCAAAATCAGGGATTTTGCATGGATGATCCTTGGTCCATACAGCTGCCTGCTCCTGAGCCTGGTAGCTGCCCGCATTGCTGTACTTACAGAGATGTTTGCATGGAGCTTGATGAGAAAATGCTTCCTCTTGAAACTCAGTTTGCGAATTTTGGACCAGTTGAATGTGTTGATTTTTGTATTGCCCTGCAAGGATGGACACAGTGGTTACAGCATGATGGGCAAGTGAGAACTGCAGAAATACGATGGGTTAAGGCCTAAGCTCGCAGTACACTGTATGAGATCTGAGCTCACGGCACTTCCAGGGCCTGGGTAAATGCTGGGATTTGGTGTTTGACCCTTCTCTCCATTAGTTGGTCCTAGAAGTGGAAAGTAAGGCTCAGGACTTAACTCTGCCTCCTGCAGCTATTTGTAAATCTCCAGGATCCAAAGACAAACCCACAGAGGCAGAGTCCCATCTATCTCAGCTCAGGTATCACATGAGTTAATGCAGAATCACCCCATCAAAAGAAATAAGACCCTCTTTTCCTTTGCTGGGAAGCACAGCTCAGCTACTGCACCCAGATTAAGCAAGCTGCAAGTGTACCTTACCCCACGTTATCGTTACGTATCAATTTATATGCAACCACACAACACTGATGTCACGGCAGGAACATGAAAAATTGCATTACTCCATGCTGCAGCACCAAGACCCTCTCAGATTTCTGGGAGAGCTGAGATTTTAATGGGCTTACAAGTGCTTTAATCATGCATGAGGGGTGTTTATGGCTCTGAATAAATAACTGGGTCTGTCAATGCCAGACCAGCAGATCCGCAGTTATTGGTTTTTTTCCCCTGCAAGATGTTCCCAGGTTGAAATTAGCCAGTGTAGGAGGCAAGCACTGCTTCTTGCTGGCTGCAAGGAAGTCTGTATTTATTCAGCTATGGTGTGATTAAAACATTATGCAATTGTACAGACATGAGGTGGCTATTTTTGCTGGAAATTACATGGTGAACACATGTGATGCACCCATATAACTTGTGGTGCTTACATGGCTGCTCTCACAGTGACAAGGACCAGTTGAGCCGAGGCGGGGCAGAGTGGCCGTAGGTGGAGGTGGTGGGGCTGAGCCACACAGCAACACCCTGGAGCATCACCTCTGTGCCTGAGGTCTGCTGGGGTGTGCTCCTTCTTGGAAGATCTGGGAGGGTTTGGAGCACATCTGGGAGGGAGGAGAAGGGTATCTCTGCCTATTACCCAGAGGTGATGTCCCTGGGGAAAGTCACCTGCCCAAGCCCCTGGCTCACCCGCAGGACCAGCACTCCCATGTGTGTCACAGCCAGGTTGATCTGCATCCCCTCACCATCACTGGCAGGGTGCGGGCGTATCCCATACATGTCCAGCTTCCTGGCCACATCCAGCAGCTGAATGTCTGATTCGGCTGGTGTCTTCCCGCTGGAGACACAAACACACCAGCAAGCAAAAAGAGTGAGCATTCACTGAAATAGGCTGAAAAAATACCATCGAGCATGCTGGCATCACATCCACACCACTGCCTGCTCATGGGGACGGCCTTGGGAGTGGGTGCCCGCCAGGTGCTGTGGATGGGTGGCCGAGGCACAGCAGCCCTTACCCATGTCTCTGGTGGTAGTGCATGATCTTGTTGTCCAGGTATTCCTGGTTTGACAGGTACCTGTGTGTCGCCAGGTGCTGCTGATCTGTCTCCTTGTGGAAGTCACCCAGCTCAGCTGCAGGGGACATGTAGAAAGTGTGGATTAATCTGTGAAGGGACACTGCAGTGGAAAACCCTTGCTGCACAGTCACAGCAAAGCCAGGTTTTCCCACTACCCAGGGAAGTGGCCCCTTACACTGCAGCAGGAGGGAGACAAGCAGTGCTGCGCTCTTATCGCTGCAGGGCAGCCGCCCCAACGCCAGGTCCTTCTTGATCTGCAGGACAAAGAGGTACCTGTAGAAGGCAAAGGATCATGCCTTGAGGAGGAAGGTCAGGCTCAGCCAGGTGCCAAGCTGAGCCCAGAGGGCTCTGCTCCAGGGAGCTGACTGTCCCCGCACCTCTCTCTGCTCATGTTAAAACCCAAGAGCTGTGGGTTTGCAGGGTCACAGGAGGAGATTGCAGCCCCTGCAGAGGGCTGCAGGTGGCCACCACATGACCGATATGCCCCTGTCATTGAAATCCCTATTAATAGGTTTCAGATTTCACATTTCTTTATGTTTTGGAGGGCATTTGCATCTCTTATGGGTAACACTCTGCAGAAGTGCTGTCTTAATTCTTGTTCACAGTGCTTTCTCTAAAACACAAGAGCTAACAATGCAATTTTAAAAAACAATAAAGGTTCTTTCAAAGGAAGAAAAATGGCTTGAGGCAGTACCTAGCCAAAAAAATCAGAGTTGGTGACCAACTGCTAAAGCGTTTGGCAGTAAAAACTTGGAGCCTCTTAGGACAGTTTATCCTTCAAGCGGATTTTGTTTAAAGACAGGATCAGGAAAAGATTTAGGTTTTTAAAGCACAGAGCTCTTTCAATACTTAGAATAACAACTGCTAACAGACAGCTTTGGGTGGATGATGATAAGCAATTAAAGACATGCTTCACAATTGCAAAAATATACTGCTGGTAAGAAAAAAATAGAACAAGTACCATACCTGGTCAGCTCTTCTCTCAGATGGCCAGGGTCCACTGGGAAAAATTTCACCATAAATTTGAAAAGAACCTCCTTAGGATCTTAAAACACAATATCATAAGTTGTCTTTTACGTGTTTATTGAGAACATTTACAACTCTCTTCACACATGCTATTACCCTACAGAGTAAATTGCTCTGAGCCCTTACATCAGCAAAAACAACCTGTCTCCAAAAACCAGCCTGCCAAGGGAGTTTGGTACTAATTAATACTAACAAGAAAATGTCCCAGCAAGTCTTTACATTAAGGCGCCTGCCAGGAGGGAGGTTGCTGTGGAGTGGTGCCACAATTGCTTGTCTGGAGCGTGAACATCAATAATAATGTATATTAAATCCAACCCTCCTCAGCACTTGGGGTGCAAGAGCTGCATAGGACAATGCCTGGGTAAAGCTTTTTTGTGGGATGAGTGAGTTGCCAAGCCCAGGACAAATTGCATGGAAGGAGGTAGATAATTTTGTAGGCACTGACTGTCCTAGGACACTATGAGAAGTTTCAGGGGTTCCTGGATGGATAGGAGCCTGAAAGAGCAGGCCTGAAGGGACATGAAAGTAGAAACTGGTGCCTGAAACAATCCCACTTCTGATATACCCAGAACAGGGGAGCTTTTTACCAGGCTTTTCCCTTACAGGAAAATTTATGCAGCCTCCCCATGGCAAATATTGGGGTCATACTCTTGATCACTTCCTAGCTGTCATATGTTTGGGCAAAATATAACTTAGTTCACGCAAGGGTAGAAACAGGCATGTGCTCAAAAGAGCATTATGGCCACAGAAGGGGATGCTGAATTGAGGTCAGTATCCCCAGTATCTCCCTGCCTGGGAGGGACTAACTGGTGAGGAGCAGCAGAACCTGTGAGGTGCACAGCTACCCTGCTTCCTATAGGGCTGCCAGGACTAAGGGGACAGTGTGGTGGGTAGTGACATAGAATAATTTTACTCTTTAAATACTTACTTTTGAGTTGTTTCGTTATTGGTTTTAGTGGTTCCAACCAGATCTGAAAGATGGTAATGAAGAACTGAGTGAATAAACAGCACAAGAGACAGGGAATAATCATCATGATAGAACACAACACAAAATGTTAGCATACTCAGCTCCAGTGGCAAGCCTCACAGAGTTGGCTACAGGTAACCCACATGGGCCGTAGCTATCATCAAGGCTTTGCCAAGTCGATTGTTGCCTCCCTGATAACTGTGATTTTCAATGTTTTTTTGGCATCATGGCAAAATTTCAATTGAAATTTTCCATCTGGGAGCTGCCAACAAGCCCTCAGCCATGCGGGCAGTTGCTGTAAGGCAACAGTGCAGCACTCAGGAGACCCACTCACTCTTTCCACCCCACACTATACTCACATGGTTCCCAGCCCTGCTGCAAAACTCTAGCCCGAAGTACTCCTTCTCCACAAGGTTGAGGTGGCTGCAGGTGAGGTTGAACAGCCCTTTTCCACAGGATTTTTGCTAGCAAACAAACACACCACAGAAGCAGCAAGTTAGGTAATGGCAACTGCAGCAGTGAGAGGGGGAGAACTTTTAGCTCCCTGCCTTCACCCTGAGAGCAGCTGTGGGATTTTGCCTGATCATGTTGCAGCAAAACCTTTCCTGGCTTCAGCATGTGGGACCAGGATGACTGCGTGCCCTGTGTCCCGTTCTTCTCTTGGAAATCGGATTCCTTCTCATCACTTCTCTCCTCTATTAAGAAGAAATTGCTAAGGCCCCATCCCTGGAATTTGCCCAGGGAAGATATGGGTGCCTTATACATGGACAGGGCTTTGAGCAAGCTGGCCTGGTGGGAGGTGACCCCGCCCAATGGCAGGGAGTGGTATTAGATGGCCTTTGCAGGGAACTGCATTCATCATGATTGTACGACTCTATAAGGAAAGTAAGAAGGGAAAGAGGAAGGAAAGGAAAGGAAAGGAAAGGGAAGGGAAGGGAAGGGAAGAGAAGGAAAGGAAAGGAAAGGATATTGCTTTGGGCTATTGCTTTTGGCTCATCTTTTGCAACCATCCCTGTCTGTGCAGCTCTATCCCTCGTAAATTCGCAAGTGCTTCCCGGGACGAGACTCTGCCTGAACCAGGAGTGGCCATGGCAATTGTGCTCCATTATGATCAAACACGAGCATGCCCCAAACTTGCACAGCATGCCCTTATGCCCCAACAGCCAGCAAGCAGATTGCTTTGGGACAAGCTACTTTTATGGTTAATGTTAGTTACCAAAACCAGGACCCTTCAGAGATCCTGCACCTTGGGCCCTGGTTCATCCATGCACTTCAGTTATATTAATTCAGTAGCACTACACACTGATAACTACACCAGACTGTAGTTATTCCCAGTAAACTTAAACAAGTGGCGTGTGTTTTGCTTGACTTGTTGCTATGCTGTGCAGCATGGTTGAGGAGCAACTTGGGACTTTGGAAAACAGTGCAGAAAGCACCAGAAGTGATCATGGTAGTGATCCACCCCTACAAAAATCCCGGTGAAAAGCAGACTACCAGCAGGGATGGGAGGGACCCTGGCTGCTGGTGGTGATGTACACTAATCACACCTTTTCTTGGTTTGAAATTGCTGGTTCCATGCTGAAAGGCTAAAGAAAATGATAGCGTAGTAGCAGCATTCACTTTGCAGCCCTCCTGAGTGCCTTCAAAATTACTATATCACAAAGGGAATTAAAACAATTGTAAGTATTTCTTTCCAAGCTACAGTTTTCTAGAATGAAAGGCCTTGGCCTTTGTCAGGCAGTGTTTCTTTACGAAAGACAAGCATTTCTTGCTGAGTTATGAGCCACTGTTAATTCTGCTGGGAGCCACCCTCTCTCCTCCAAGCCCAACACTGGCCCCGTCCCCAGGAGAACCTAATGACTGGGGAGACACAGCCATGATGATGTGAGGAATGGCTTAAAAGCAGATCCTTTCCTCTCACTGAATGCTGCTTGTGAGTGTCCCATCCTGGGCGTGGGGGAGGGGGTACAAAGGTCAAAACCCATGTTGGTGTGCAGTCATGCTCAGGCAGCAGTGCCCTAAAAGGCTTTGGGTGGGAGCAGTGGTTAATGCACTGGAGGAGCAAAAGGGAGAGTGATGTGTGGGGCTGATTGCCCCACATCCCACCCTAAATGTGCCTTTGGAGCCATCAAGGGACAGGTTGGCACCAACAGGTAGATATCTTTGTGTAAAAGATGGTCGAAAGGAGAAGCTGCACTCACTGAAAGCAACTGGGATATGATAAGAAATCTCTGGGAGGGTTCTGAATAGGCTGAACGACTCAAGGCTGCTTTGTTTAAACAATTCCAGAGCAAAGGGTGACTTTATAGGTGAGAGCATATGCCAGGTTACAGCTGCACAGGAATGGAAAGAACAAGGGAAGCACTTTTGCCACGTTTTCTCTGTGCAATCAATGTGTTAACGTCTGAGCTGTGACTGTACCAGCACCCAGTCACCAGGGCCAGACACAGTGCTTGCAGGCAGCATCCCAGCAAGATCTCGTCCATGCCATGGCTCAAACTGGGGAAGGGCAGGAAGGGCAGGAAGGGCACAATGAGGACCATTTGGAGATTTCCTCTGCCCTGGGTGCTCAGAGCTGGCTCATTGGTGCACAACAAGACAAGAACATCCACCCACCAGCAGAAGGAAAGAGACCTCAGCAGCCACAGAGAAAGAACATGCTAAGCCCTATCTGCCAGCAAGGATACAGACAGCACCGAGCACTGGGTGAACAAACCATTCCTGTGCAAAGCCAGAATGGAAATGAGCCCTGGCTGCACATGCTGGCGGCAGGTACAGATGCAAACATAGAGCATGAGGCCACAGGGGAATCATCCTGTTTTTTTCCTTTATCTTCCTTCCATTATACTGAAATACTGCACATTCAAAAGAGCTTTCCAAAGTCTCTTGGTGTTAGGAAGACTTGCTTGAAATATCTGATAAAACTTAGCCCAAAGCAGTCCTTTTATAACGGAGAATTCATTAATTCAACTACTCATAGAGCATCAAATGCATGAAATGCCCCAAAGCGATTTCAAATACCATTCCATGCTAAAAAAGGAAATGACTAGGAGCTCTTCTAATGGAAGCTATTTGCTGCAATAATATGTGTAGAGCTATAGTGTGGTAAGTGTTTTGGGCAACTAAGAAAGCAGAGATAGAAAAACAGCAACGTTGTGCTAGCAGGATCATTTAAATTGTCTCTCTGCTATGCGCTGACAGATCAATGCAGAAGAAAGGCATTTTAAAATTACTAGTCTAATATTTAAGCTGAATCCATGTCTAGGATTTTCCATAATGTGGAATGGAATTGCTTTTACAATTTTGTGCAAAGTGCTATCTCAAAGAAACAGCAGTGCTTTCAAAACTAAGCAGTTCTCTCTGGTTTTGCGTTAAGACGAGAGGACTGGACAGGCAAAGAAAGGTAATAGAACGTAAAAAAAAAAACACACTCTGATCCTATAGGAGATACAGTAAAATTTAGAACAGATCTACTTGAATTAGCTGATTCAAATAGCTATTGTGATTATCAAATAACCAACAGTAAATGTTCAATCACAGTAGTAAAAAGATCTATTTGTAAAGATATATCGAGTTTCATTTAGTTATAAACATAGACGTATAAATCTAACACCATAGATACTAATACGTATCATATAAAATCTTTTGCAGTGACAGAATTTATTAAATGTTAATTATTAATGTTTTTTGTTAGACATATTCATGCAGGAAATAAGATAAATTGGCATTTTTGATTCAGCTAGTCTCAAAAATACACAGTTCCCTTCTTCAACGGAAGCTCAGGAAGATAGGCATGCAGATGTCTCAAACCAGGAGGTACCTTCTAAAAAAAAATATTTATTCTGTTCCATACTTTTCTTCCTTGCTAAATGCTCGTACTTGCAGCCAGACAAAAGAGAGAAGAACTTAACAGTTGTCAAGAACATCACTTGATGTTACTCATTTCCAGAAGATGATATCAAATAAGTAAAAGACGTTCCTCCCTCTTCATAATAACATCAATAACAAGGAAGCCTATGAGGGAGTTAGTGCTGTAAGAACTAGCAATCAGTGCTATAATCTCTTTTATTTGAGGGTAGCTTTAGTTTTTGGTTTAAAGCTGAAAACCTGAAGCTGTAAGAGACAATGCAGTTCCTCAGAAGAGAAATTACTTCAATAATTAGCATAAAAGCACCCAGTAAGAGTGTGATACCCACTTACATCAACTACAAAGATCTTCTGAGAGTCATCCAGAAACTGGACTTTCAGGTGCAGCATCCTTGACCGTGCGGCTGAGTGTGCGGCAGTCACAGGAGTCCTAGCGATGTGAGAAGCGTGCCAGGAAGGCAGACCTGACTTCTCTTGCACAACTAAGTACCTCCTCTCAGATGGATGGTGACGGCTGCAGAGACACATGTGGAACAGAGGCTGCAGCCGAGGAAACGAATGCCTAAAGCAAAAGTTTAAAAACCCCTGACTGACACCTCCCCTGGCTTAAATGTCACCACTGCATTAAAGGTATATCTTCCCCCTGTTTATTAAGGTGTTTATTAGTAAGGGAAGAGGCAGTATAGCAGCTTTGTAGGAGAAGTACCAATAGGGCTGAG